>JAWWLV010000057.1:10434090-10466889 GCA_035041135.1 Platyrinchus mystaceus
TATAAATGTTCTAATTTAAAATGCTCCAAGTTTCAACTGACTTTTTTTTTCCTAATCATTCAACCATTAAAAATTAGAAGAAAAGCTGGTTTTCTTTGAGGTGTAAAGATGCAACAGCAGATCTTCATATAGTATCTGAATGTTGATATTGAGTCCTCCTATTGTTACCTTCCAGGAACGAAGCTTGTCCATAACTGTCTCCTATAGTGGATTATGTACTTAGGAAAAGGTTTGCTCATAACTCTTTCCAATTTCCAAACAAACCCCTAAATAATTCCATCTCTATTCCATAGATACACAAAATATTAAGAAATTAAATTTTTTTGCATTTTTTTTCACTTTTTCTCTTCTTTCACACCCTGTTAAGAAATAGCAGTTACTTGAGAGTTTTGAATTCCACACTTAAATTATCTAGAGCAGAGGGAGAGGAGGGTTGGGGTTTTTTTAGTTACAATTATGCCCTCATAGAATGATATGCAGCATTGATATTCCTTCTCAGCAGTTACCAATTTGACCTCTAATGAATAGAACAGATCTATGGAAAACTCATTTAGGAGTCAGGTTAGGACTTGGGTGATTCGAACCGGCTGATAATTAACAGCATACATTGAACAATTTATGAGAGCTTGAAAAATTGAACTTTTGCACTGTAAACTGTAGAGACTGGAGGGTTTGGGTTGTATTTGCTATTCACTGTTCACAGGAACAACAGGAGGAAACTGTGGTCAACCTCATTTCCCAGAAATGTTTGCTTTGCCCAAGTGCTCCATTTTACAGTCACTACAAGCGTCATAAAATGGTTTGTGTTGGAAGGGACTTTAAAGATCCTGTCATTCCCAGCCCTCTGCCGTGAGCAGGGACAACTTCCACCAGACCAGGTTGCTTTGGTTCAATGGCCCCATTGAACATTCCCAGTTTCTCTGGGCAATCTGTGCCAGGGCCTCCCCTCCCTCACAGGGAAGAATTTCTTCCCAATATCCAATCTGGCTCCATTGCTCCAGCCCTGGGAGCATCTTTGTGCCCCTCCTCTGGACTCTCTCCAGCAGATCCATGTCCTACTTACGGTGGGGTCCCAGAGAAGGGGGGTCTCCTGAGAGTGGACTGGAGGGGCAGAAATGCCTCCCTTGACTTGCCTAGTAAACAACAGCCTCAGCAGCAAACTTTGAAGGTACAATATAACCACTCATGTTATTTATTAATTATTATATAATAAAGATCTTTACTGTAATATTATTTCAAATACTGTAGACAAATAGAGATCCAGAATTCCAGTTAACTATTTGTCACAACAGTGTTCAGCTCCTTTTTCTGTCCTTGTTGCAGATTGATGTGAGCACAGTGCTGCTGCTTTCTATACTCTGCTCTCCCTCAGCTTCCCTGGGACAGCAAACCAAACTGTCCCTTCATTTTTCCTCATACATGTCATTATTTATAGAAGTAAATAAATATGCACAAGCACAAGAGCTGCAAATATAAGGAAACACAGATTGCTACAGATTTGTGGCCTGTGTTCCCTGATTTTCCACATTAGTCTTGGTTACCTACCCAGCACATCCCCTAGATGTCACCCAGGAACTTATTTTTTCATTGCCTACCAACCTCCCTTGACAGAAGGGAGCTTTCACCTACCTTTCTGTATAGAAACATGCTAAGAAAAATGTAACAAGATATGACAAGCAAAAGGCTTCTGGTTGGATGCTGTTCCTCCTGCTAACAACTCCTGACCTTTCCTGAAAGGTCTGCAGTGACTGCTTCTTTACAACAGGAATGTTTCACTGTGTTTCAATATTTGAGCTGCAATAAAAATCTTAAATATGCTGAGGATGAAGAGAAAGTTGGAACTTTTAGGTTGCAGTTCAGTCCTTGCCTCAGTTTCCCAAACGTCCTTAAGGTTTCTGCACTATCCAAGGCCTTTCTTGCAAAGCAAGGTCTGCCTGACAATCTGTATTAAATGGCACTCAGCCCTTCTGATTTTCATGGACTGAAACTCAACAATTTTATAAGCTCAAGCGCCCTGTTACACACTTCAGGAGACAAGAGCTGCTGTCCCAGAGAAAGCAACGCCTTTCCACAAGTCCCAGCATTGCTGGGGCAGGATGAACAAGGGTGACTCGGCTGAGTTAACTCCCTCAAGCCAGGAGAGTTGACTGTCCCTCAGGAGAGCCAACCTTGCTCCTCAAGCTGAAGGTTCTGGTCTCACCAGGAGCTCCCTGCAGCCTGAGGTACCAGTTCCACAAGGGTGACACCGAAGCTGCTCACACCCTGAGTTCCAAGTGGCCACTCCTCACTGAGGAGACACCAGGATTTCCAGCAAGGCTTTGACTTTTCTCCACTGCCTTTTTGCCTCAATTCTAGAAACAAAAATAAATACATCTACTTTTGACAAAGCAAATGCAGCAGCAATGGCATCCCATGTGGCAGCACTGCACACGTTACAAGACAGGCTGGAAGAGAAAACTTCAGTTTCCACTGCAAATTGATCAACTGAACACTAAAAATTATAGAAGTGCTGTCACCTTTTCCAGCACTCTGTGCTGCTGCTCAGTCTTGTGAAAATTAAAAACTTGCTTTTATTCATGTGAACAATCTCACTGATGTCTCACACACAAAAAGCTAAAACTATGATTGATTTTTTTTCCGGACAAGATTAGAACTAACACTAATTCATTCCTTATTCCAGTTCCTGTTATAAGAAAAATACATTATCTTACATTTTTCCAATTATAAAGTACAGAAATAGCTCTTTATGACAACACTAAGAGCAGAAGAAAATAATTTTCAAAGTTTTCTCCAAATTGCAAAGTAAAGTTATATTTGATCATTTTGCAGGAGCACTTTTCCTTCAGAAGAGAATAGCAAGATATACACACAAAGAAGTGGGCAAAGCATAAATAAAGACAAATTATTCCAAGTACTAATCAGGGGAAGGAAAGATAGAGTACCTTAGCATGAATTAGATAAACATATCTTTCAACAGTTTCACTTGTTTTTACTTCAGAGTGAGAGAGAGGAAAGACATTAAAGATTACTGACATTATTTGTCCTCCTTTTTTTTCTACTTCAAACACAGACTGACTCCTGTATTTATGTTTTTCTAAGTCAAGCTACAGATCTAATGAGCTGCTCTATTTTTATTTTCTTTTTGTGAGAATGTTCTTTGAACAGCTTTCTTATTTTTTTTTTTAAAGATAGGGGGATTTTTTAATTTTCATTGTTGGAAAATGTGACAATTACACTGTGTAGACAAATACAGCTGGATTCAGAGCAAAGTTACTTTGAATATTCTTTATATCCCGAATTCCTTCCTTCATTACGTACCGAAACTGCTGGGGGAAGATAACCATAGTTGGATGGAAATTACAATTTGAGACCAAACATAAAACATGTTTCCAAGAATGCATAATTAAGCAGCATTTGTTAGAGTCAATTTGAGTGCATAAATTACTGAACACGGGTTAATTTTGGTTGGATTAAAAGCACCACCTGTTCGCTCCTATAAAAAAGCGCCATAATTTCTGTTTCACTGAAGTATTTAATTCTGCCATACTTGGTTTCATCCTTTCAGGATGCAGTTGGTTTATGAATACCCTCCAGTACTGAGAGAGTCAACATATGCCCCATTTATTTGCTCTTCATGTGCCTGAGAGCAAAGCACTACAATTCCAAAGGTGTTTTCCAGGTAGTCAAAGCAACATAGATGGGAGTACCCAGGCACATGTACAGTGTGTTTAAAGGGTTCAGTGGCTGTGGGGCAAAGGGCTGTTCATCAGTGAAGTTCAGAGCAAGAGGGAGAGACGCTGCTTTGGTGGCAGCTTTTGAGATGCAAGACTCAGTGACTGCCAGAAAACAGCTCTTTGTCAGAGCAGGTCTTGCATTCTGCTCCTCTCACTGGCTGTTTTGTACCAGACTGCTGTGGAAAATGCTCCTTTCACCTCCTCATGTAGAGTTGTTTCCAAAAGACAAGCTTAAAAACTTCTCAGTATAAAATGGGCTCCAATAGACAGCAGCGAGCCACAAGCAATTGCTGCAAATGTTTCAACGCAAATCTCTTCCCACTAAACCTTTGGGCTTTGATGGAGGGATGAACCCTTGACTTGTTTAGCATCTGATGAGGAGACACGGAAATTCACAACTTTGGGGGAACACCAGAAGATTAGGAGTCACCTAAAAATCCATGTGGGTCCACAGGACATGGATCCTGTGGTACTTTAAATCCATTGAATTTTTAAGCGGAGATTCACAGATATACCCTGAAAAATGGACCTGTCATCCTCTACTCGATTGTTTCATCTTTAGTTAGTGCAGAGTGTCTACTCTACACAGTCCTGTGAGCCTGAAAGAGGCTGTTACATCAAGGTATGGGGTTAAAAGTTTATAAGGTAACAGTTATTGAAATACACTCTTCAGGGAATATACTCATAAGATGCAGTTTTGGGGGGGAAAAAAAAAGAAAAAAGAAAAAAATACCAGTGGAAGAATTTATCCAAGAAGTTCTCCTTTTAAAAGTATTCTAAGGACACTGTCAGCCCTTAGAACAAGATAAAGTGAGTTGTAGACACTACAAAAGCATTACTGTTAGCAGTGAGATGTTCAAAGGAGAGATACATTTAAAGCCTTTCAGTGTAGGGGGCACTGTGGGAATTCTGTGGAAGTCGGGATCAGAGCCACCCTCTCTCCCCTTCCAGCTGCCAAATTTAAACCCCAAGTGTTCAATTTCATCAGTAGAGATGCTGAAAAAGGAACCCATGAAAACAAGTGCGGTGCAATAAAAGCAAGGCTCCAACACATGAACACGGTGACAAGGCAGCAACAGGATTCAAATGTCACTCAGAAAAAGGGGAATAATAATTTCCAATTCCCAGCAGAAGAGAGTGAGAGCACAAGAGACCATGCATGTGTAGGAACCTTTGGAGTAGCTGGCAGGGCACCCCATCTTCCTCCTGCTTCTGTTTATTCCTCTGTCTTTATAACAAAGTTTAATTCTACACCTTGAGTGTTTAACTGACAGAGAAGTGAAGTGCAAGGACAGTAAAAGCTTTATGAAGTATGACAGCAGAAGCAACAGGGGCACAAATGCAATGAGAGCTGAATTTTGAATAAAAGTAAGTTACTCAGTTTTCTTTGCAGGAATCTGGGCCCTCGTGCCTAAATATATTACTGCAGGTACCTTTATTACCATAAGCTTAAACTTATTATTGCAGCTCTGGGACCTCAGTCTAAATTCAGTAAACTGTTATGTATAGTATTGGTCCCTGAAATCCCAGAAGTCTTTCCAGAATTACATCTCCTTATTCATAAAAACTCTGCTATCCCATGGAATTCATTGCAAGCCATGAACTTCTAGTGACTCGCTCAGCTGAAGGAAGAGTACGGACCCTTCTTATGGTAGACACTGGCACCGAACACTAAAGCTTTGTGACTCCTGGTGATCTCATCCTGTGGCTGTTCATGCAAAAAATTGTTTTTCTCTTTCACTTCCCTCAGATCCAGACCTTTGGATTTTGGTTTGATGTGCAGATTCGAAAACATAACTGTGAAATCAACTTGGTTTCACCTGACTTAAAGTCAAACCCAGGCAGTTTTATACACTTCCCATAATACTTAAAAGCCTGTTCAGGCCCCCCAGTCTTTTCTTCGTGACCCTCATGCAAATTTCCAACTTGTTACTGGACTGAAAGCAAAATTCTGTGGTGTAGGAGCCCCCCACAGACTCCAGTTACCCCAAATCTAATTTACTTAATCAGCACTAGAGCTACAAGCTCCAGCATTTGTAAAGCATTTACCCCCTAGTTAAAAACATCACAGTATGTTTGTTCAGAATATTTTTCTTTCTATATGGTACCAGGAGAATATTTTAGCATTTTTCTTTTGATGTCAAGTGCTATCTACCAAACAAATCCACACTTTTTAATTCCACAGAATGCAAAGTAGGTGGAGAGCCTGCATTTGTAAGTTTGTGATTCTTATTTAAGCAGCTGCTTACATAAATCCTCAGGTATGTATGATTAATTATTTGCTTTCTAATCCCTGTTCAAAAGAATGCATCTGCTTTTATGTTTAAATCAGGTTTTAGCATCCTTTTAAAGCATTTGACAAACTAAAAATGCAGACACCTGTACATTCAAAAGAGTTCTTGTAATGCTATTGATAATCATCTGTTCCTCAGCACACCTTTGCAAAAGCTGTGATGAGCTGTCACACATCATCTGTTTGCTGGGATATTCACCTTGGAGTTCAGTATATTTTCCATCAACATTTATAATTTTGAATTTCACAGAGGAGAATGGCATTCCAAACACTAGTGTCAATAATGGATATTAGGGGAAAGCAATCTCTGGGAATATACTACAACTTTAACCATGATGTTTAGGGAGTCACCTAAACAGTCAAATCTATTTACAGGGATGAGACTTGGATGAACATCCAAGACCTTCCTAAACATACATGTCTGTTAACCCACAACCCTCAGTCAAGGGGCAAAACCATTAACTGACAAACACATGGACATCCAGAACTCCTGCAAACCATCCTGCTGGTTTCTCTTAGCTGTCACCTGCCTGAGTTTGTTCAAGTTCATGTGCATTTCTAATCACTGTAATCCAAAAACATCGGCTGCTCCAGCCTTAGAACTGCTTCTGGAAAAGCCAGCAAGCCTGATCTTCGATGTAGGCTGCCCTGAGCAGGGAGATGTTTTGGAAGAAAGGCCCAAGCTGTGATTTGGACTTGTTCATGAAGAGACACACATATGTAAAACATTCTTGCAGCCACACAGCTCCAAACCACTGGAGCTCATAGAGCGTCCGTGGACTTTTTCTGAAGGGGATCCCAGAAAGGTTTATAGCAAGGAATCTGACTATTCCCTGACACCATTTATTTTAGGGGAGTTTAACCAAAAAAATTCAGCTCTTGAATTAAAAGCTTTCAAAAAATCTTCATGTTTAAGCTTTGAGACTGACTATAAAACCTTAATGAGTAAATAAGTGTCTGCTCCTTTGGAAGGGCAGTTCCCTTGTGGTGTACTTGGATGAGACAAAGCTGAACCTCAGCTCTTCCTCAGCAGAAAGCTTGAACCTGAAATGAATGGCCTGTTGTGAAATGTTGTATCATGTCATGCAGAAGGGAGGACAAGGCAGGTGCTCTGATGCAGCTCCCGAAAGCAGAGCTGCACCTTTAGCAGCTGTTTCATCAGTTGAGTGATCTTCCATGGGACATTTATCCCTCTGCTTCTTCCACTAAAACTCATGCTGGATGTTGTGAATGTTGTAATTTAACAACCCCAGAAGTGTAAAAAAGAAATGGATAAGGACCTAAAAACATCATCTAACCACATGTCCCAAGGCAGAATAAACTCTGTCAAAATTTAAACACTACCTGAAACCTTGCACCAACGCTGCCCAGCTGGTCCTTAAACTGAGAGCTTTCCCATTGCACTTGTGTCATGAAGTTTTCTTTGGTACCTCATTACTCCACATTTCACTGCACTTCATTATCTGAGATAAATGTAATCCTTGTCAAAGCACTCAGTCTGTTCATGGCACATGTAGCACCAAGGCTGGTTCCATGGAGCTCAGTGCCACTGTAGCTCCACTATTTTCCATCTGATTACAGAACACACTGGTTTTCCTGCTGAGTCACCTCAAATTCAATTTCTCATTGAGAATTCAACTAAATTGCTTGCCCATGAATTAACAATGCTGAATGCTAATACAGACATTGAATTATATTACGTTTCACTGACTAGAAGATGTAATTGCAGCTGACAAGGTTTACTTCATTTTTTCCCTCCTTTTCCGATTTGGACTTAGTGATCCTGCTTTTTTAAATCCTACACTCTCTGGCAAAACCATCCCATAATCTTTTTTTTTTTTTTTTTTTTAAGGATTTAGGGTGTATCCCATCAGGTCAGACAAACAAAGCTGCTGTTTCAGCAAGTGAATATGGCTCACACACCTTCTGCAGGGTGATCTGGTGGACTGGAGACAGAACAGCATTAACTGTTCCTGAGTTTACTCACCAAGACCTGTTATCCTGAAACTACATTTCAGTGCAAGAAACATTCTTTGGTCAGCACAGTCACCTGCTGGCAAGGAAAGTAAGCAAACAGCTGCAACCCATGGAAGAGCAGACTGAATTATCTTGCTGATCCCTCACAGAATAAACATTTTATCTTCTGCAGCCTTTTTCTTTAATCTCGAGCATTTCAACTCCCGTAAGAAAAATCAAAATCTGCGTAAAATTAAAATTCCAATCCAAATTAAAGAGTAACTTCCAAATGCCACCTAGTTAAGCTGATATAATTACCCACGATCCTGGATATTTGTAATATCTAACCAAACCTTATTAGTTATGGAAATGAAACTGTGATTCATTAGAACAGTGTTTCTGATGACATGGAAATAACATAAAATTGTTATCTGCTATAAAATTGTTATCATACAATGGAGGCAATTATTGCCCAGAAATTTCAAAACACCAAGATGTTTGGTTTTGGCATTTGATTTTGGTTTCATTTAATAAAAATTTCCCACTTGCACTGAATTCTGGGTTTAATTCTTCTGGAAAAGAAACCAAAGGTTTTGAAAGTCTGTGTAGATTTGAGATCAGTTGAACCTTGACAATGATGTCAAATCAAGGTAGAAACAGAGACTTTGCACTTATTTGAAAATTCCAACAAAATATTTTAACAACTGCATTTGCTGTGTCACCAAAATCCAAACATTTTTGCAGGGTAGCTGAGTTTCAAGCTGAACAAACCCTATCTGGTTTCCTGGCAGTCAGCCCAGTAACACAGTTCCAGGACAATGGCCTAGAAAGTGGGGCCTCTGGAGCACTTGTAAAGAATTAAATGTTTTAATTGCCCCAAGAATCAAATGAAATTTCAGAACACTGAAATCTGAGACAGAGATAAATATTGTACACAAGATTAGCCAAAGTGAATTATTAAACAGGAATTTTCAGGCACAATTACAAGCAGGTTCATTCACACACATTTCTAACTGCATTTCCTTTTGTAATATATGAACTTTTAAGTGGCAGGAGAAACTTGCCGACAAAGTACTGAAGTTATTTTTCCACATAGATTACAAATGCATATAATAACTACTGAAAGAAACTAGAAACATTGAAATAGTGTGTACTTTTTAGTATTATTCTGGATTTTATCATATTCAGCCTCTAAATAAATTAGTGCCTCAATTGCTTTATCTGTTACATTCTTAAATTAACATGTTACTATAAATGGCTAAGCTGCTATTTTTAATGACATTTAGCAATAGATGTCAAGACATGTTACTGCTGACTATGATACTTCTTTTTTGGTACATTATTTGGCTTTCTATTCCTCATGGCATAAAGTCACTTTCCTTGTTTTTCCTTCATAATATTAATAGATAATTTACTAATCCAAGAGGAAATTTCAACCTATTTTTATTGGGTTTTAATTTTTAATCTGCAGTTGTAATACTTTAGGTACATTCTTCCATCCCTAGCTCTGGTTACATCGGCTTTGTTTCCATTGATACAATTCTCTAGATGAAGCTAAATTAGGGTTGAAAGCTGAGTTACAGCAGGAGACTCCAGGAGCTGTTCAACCTACATTATAAACTGGATCCTTGTAGGGGCTGCTGTTGATTGCAGAAGCCAACCTGAACATTATCTGCTTGGGTAGCTGCTACTAATGGGCTGAACTGGCAACCAACCCTCTCTGCTCTACTCTGCTGCAACAGTGTTGGCAGAGGTTCCCAGAGGATCCTGCAGATCTCCAGAAAACTGATAAAATAATGAACAAACACACGAGCAAAACGCTGCTAACGCCACAGTCCAAAATGGATGAGCAGCCATCAAAATGTCAGCTAAAATCTCCCAGGTCCTGAGCCACGAGTTGGAAAAGTAACTTTCCATCAAGATCTGTGTTCTTGTGGTCTTTCTGTGTTCGAGCATCACGGGGTTGTGAATTATTACAAATGCTGGCACTTGAGGACTGACTAAGCTTGTGGGAACGATGTACTTCTCTAGATGATTACCAGCCATTCATCTGGCTAATGTGAGGCCAAACCTGGCCTGACTGCCTGGCTCTGGGGAATATAATTAACTCTGCAGTCAGGTTGCATTTGCCAAGTAGGATGAGCCCCGGGAGGTGAAGGCACATGAGCAAGAGCTAATGCTGCCACCCAGAGCACAAAAATGGGCTTGCCAGGAAAATCAGGGCAGGCGTTTTTCACATCCAAAGTGCACATCGAGAACACCTTTATGACAATCAATTTAAAAAAATAGAAATATACATTTTTAATTTTTTTTAATTTTAATTTCCCTACCTCTGTGACCAGTTGAAAACTGGTTCCTTGCATTTTTCCACTGAAACAACCACAGCAGTGAGAGGTGACCTTAGGAAACTGTGTTTGGAAACAGCTAAGTACATTGAAGTGTTATTGATTGCACAAGTAATAGCGCCAAAAGTGATTACACAGTGTGGTACTTACAAAAATAATTACACTTCAGAAAATCAAAATTAATTTGTACACTTCTGCTACACTTTTGAAGCTGTTGACATTTCATTGTAGTGCTCCTAATGAAATGAAAATTATTAATAATTGTTTCTACTTGAGTGTGACAAATGTCATTTAGGTTAGGATGTGAATTTGTCAGTGCCTCATCAGATCACTAAGTTGACTTTTGGCTTGTGTTAGTGTTTGAAAGGGGGTTATTTGTATGTAACAGGGGTAAGTCTACACAAGCCAACCACATTAAGATCAATGTGTTTGCTGGTTCTTAATTGTGAAGCACCTCGTGGGTGGAGTCCTCTTTTCTTAGAAATCACTCTGAAAAGGTGCAAAAGCAATGGAAAATTAAGTTGCCTGCACAAAAGATCAAAAATTTTCTTCTTCAAGCCACTTAACAAGTCAAATTGTATAAAATAAATTCAAGGAATTATCATAAAACCAGGGTCACTGCCTGAAGTACCATTTCCTATTTATTCCCCGACTGAGCAAATTTAGTCTTTTTTTAACATATAGTGAATCACATTGTTCGGGTATGAAAAATAATCAACTGAATAACAAAAGCTGGGTAAAGCAAAAATTAAATCATATTATGCCTCAGTGTTTGTCTCAGACAACATATCAGTCCCATAAAGTTTCAAAATTAGTAGAAATAAAATAATCCAGTCACCAAAATACTTTCAATAAACATACTAAAGGCTCTTAGAGTACTTTAAAATCATGAAGTGATTAAAATTCACACAAGCAATAGCTGAAGATCCTTACTATTCTAATTTTATAGTCAGGTGAATTGACAACCGGATGATTTGTCTGGGCAATTGCAGCAAACTAATAGCAAACCTGCAAACAGAGTTTGGGAAGATCTGTCTCCAGGCTGCTCAGGGAGTTCTCATCTACTGCCCTCAATTTTGACAGGAGTCTTTGCCTCAGGACACCCCATCAAGATTCAACTTTCCAATAGCTGATCTAAAAGGGCAGAGAGTGAAACATCTGGTTTTTGACAATTTAAAAAAAGCAGCAATAAGAGTGTAGAAGCTTCATTATTCACAAAGCCCCTCATGTTTTTCACCACTGCTGTTAATTCACGGACAGACAAAACTGGAGAGATTCTATCCAAAGATCAATACAATAGTTTTGTCTAAGAGCTGTGTGAGAAGTAGTTTCAGTCATATAAAACCAATTATATGAGGCTAAGATAACTGGCCTGGGTATGCAGTGGTTCCCTCAGAAGGAAGTATTATCAAGAACCAGTTTTGTAAAATCAAAGCCTCGTGCAATGATGGCTGTATTAATATTTTAAAAGTTTTCCCATTTATTCAGAGCTTATTTCACTAGCTCTGATTGATGACAAAATCCTGGCTGTAGAGGCCACACAGAATCCAGGATCTACCAGAGATCTGTTCTCCCTGCCCTTGGGGAACGGGGCTCCTGCTTTTGTAGCTGTTACCACAAATCCAAATGGCATATTGACAGGTTTGAAAGAACAGCTGGCAGAAAACCATCCACTCAGTAAACATATCTTTTTATGCAACCCCCAACAAAACAACCCCCCAAAAAAGTAGCAGCATATGTGTTTTTAACAGCTTTCTCCTATATCCAGGTAGAATTTTTATTCCTTTGTTAACATTGCAGCACATTGTCAACAAGATACACTTTGATCTGATCTTTATTTGCAATTAAAGACTGCAAAGAAAAGGCTATTTAAGGAATCCTTTTTCTCAGAAACAAAAGTGGATATCCAATATAGTGACAAAAGCAGTTTAAAGTGGTCAAACTACAGTAGCAAATAAGCAGCCAGTGTGGCACAGCCAGGTATCTTTTGATTATAACCATGCCCCCCTTCTCACCCACACTGATAACAAGCTGTTTCATTGGCAGTAGATAAGCACAAACCTCCCTAAACAAAACTTCTCTCAGTTCTCCCTTTACATTCTCATCAGCAGCTTCCCACTTTTCACCCAATCAATATGTTAAGCAGAAAAATTAAATAGAGTCGAAAGCTACATCTTTATTTTCATCTTGTGCTTTCCTCCTTTATCCCCTTCACCTATAAATCTCTGGTTTATGCCTGTTCAGTGTTATCACACTTGTGATATTTAGATTGGTGATGTTTATTTCTCCTACACTCCCAGTTCTCAGGATCTTAAGATTATTTGAGAATCCCAACTTCAATTTAAAAATCCTTATATTGCTAGCTCTCAGGTTCTGGAGAACAGCATCAAAGTATGACTCAAGTGTACTCTAAAAGCTCTATGGGAAAGGCAAAGAAAAGGTTTATTCTGAACAAAACAAAAAACAGAGACTACATTCTTAAGGTACCTGCAGAAATGCTTGTTATAGATTTTTTTAATTGCTAGGATTTATGAAGAAATTCTGTGTAAGTTCTGTATTCTGATCATGAATGGATATTTCATGTAAACATCACAAACCTGGTACAATGTGTAAGAGCCCAAACATTTCCAAGGAGCACTGTCAGAGTAGCAGAGGATCAATATTAAACGGCCAGTAAAATCATCATGTGTGGCTTTCTCACAACATTGATGTATAAAGGGGACAAACTAGGGCAGGTTTTGCTCTGGTGACACGACCCTACTTGCTCACACATACTCTGCACCCTGGCAATGCCACTCCCATACAGTGTCCCCATGCAAAACCACCCTAGAATTTTCATTTTGCCCTCGAGGTGATTTGCCATACCCCTGTCCCTCAGGCCAGCAAACACCCCACAGGAAAGAACGTTCCAGAAGCATCTCTGTCACCAGAAAAGAACGGCCAGGGCAACACCCACTCTACCTTAGAAAACTTGTTTAACAGCACTATCTTTACCACAGCATATCCCCCCTGAAGAACACTCCCACATGCTTTAACACAGTAAAACCTAGAATATCACCCAAATTTTTGCACAGTCAATGCTCGCTCAGCAGAACACTGACTGAAATCACCTCTGGGCAGCAGCCTCTGCCTCCCCTGAGGGGGAACCCACTTAAATTTACCTCTCACTTTCTGGGCAGGAACTGGTCTGGTTTCTCCCTCTGGGATTTATAGCTGCAGAAACAGGGGAAATAGGACATAAAAGGGCAGAAAGCCAACCCCAAATTGCTGAGTAGGGGGTGCTGGCAGCCCTCGGTGCTGTGGGGAAGAGCTGGAGGGGTCGTGAGGGAGGGCAGCACTGCCTGTGCTCCCTCAGGTGCAGCTCCAGGTGAGCTGGGCACCAGCTGGTTCTAATCTGAGGGAAAGGTGTTTTTCTCAGAGCAGCTGTTGCTGTTTATACCCCATTACCCAGAGATTCTGAGGAGGTATTAAAGCTAAGATGGGCTCAGTGGCAACTTTTTTGGTCTGGCAGGGGTTTTGCCTGGTTCTAGGCAGCACAACCGTAGTGATTTGTGAGTACCTGGTAACAGGCTCAAGAGTCTGAACAAGCTAAGGAGTTTGGATTTTAAACTACAAGCCCTGGTTTCACAGACTGCCAGAGACATGTTCTAAACAGTGGCTGCATGTTCAGTCCTGTGTGTGGCCTTAGTACGTTCAGGTAAGTCTGACTCTCTGGTCGGTGTTTCAGTTTGTTCCTAAAGGAGCTGAGGTGTGAGGGAAGCTGCTTCTCCCTTTGGCTCTGTTGGAAAGGGATGTGTACCTGGTTTATTCTGCTGAGTGTGAAACACAAGGGGGAAAAAAAACCCATATAAACATATGAGAACTGGGCTGTGTGAGAAACTTGAAGGGTAAAAAGTGTTTTATCCACTAAAAAGCTGAGGCCTGATAAGCAAGAGGGATGAGAGGAAAAAAATCTCACTTGTTACAAAGGTGAGCCTGGTAGGCAGGTGTTGGATGGGGTATTGCTGTTTCACTGGCTCAAAGCTGCTTTACTTTCTTGGAATTATTGTTCCAGAGCTGGCAAGGAAGCTTTGAACTCCACACAAATTCCTGTGTCTGGAGAACTTACAAGCTGGTTCACTAATTGCAGAACAGGGCAGAAAGGTTACAGTGAGAAAGCTACAATATAGGCAGATCTGCAAACCTTAATTGTACTTTAGTTTTATTCCTGTTCAGGCCACAGTTGGAACATAATTTAGAGGTTAGTGTATTGCTTAGAGGTATGAATAAAAATCCTTAATTAACACAATAGCAAAGAACTTCGGTTTCTTATTTAGTCTGAAATAGAACAAAAAATGTTAACTGAGTAACGATATATTCCCCTGAAGTGAAAAATTAGCACCTTACTAATATTTCTTTCAAAACCTCTTGATTTTAAATTAAGAATAGTAGTTTTGTGATTAAATCCCTGGGTAGAAATTCAGCAGATTGGAGTTCCATTCTCAGGTCTGAGCCAGACTCATTATGTGACCCTGGGTTATGTGTTAGTCACCAGGCCTGGTTTTCCAGCACCCATCTGCTTTTAATCACAGCACAGTGCAGATGAGAAATTGCCACTGGGACTAGCTGGGCTTTTTGCATTAGCTGCAGTTGACTTTGGATCAGATCCCTTTGCCTCTTTCCTAAATGGATGAATGGAGAACCAGTCTCTAGTTAACTGGGATATTGGAAGTGGGTATTAATTATCACTGTGCACTTCTGAGATATTATAGAGAAGGGAATAGTGTAAGAACAGAAATACATTTGGTCCAATAAAATAGCACAACAATTAATACTATTGATCTGTTTTCTTAATTCAGTTTGTTAAGGTAACAGTTTTGAAACTTTATAAGTTTTCTCTAAAGTATGATATGCTATCCCTTAGTTCTAAATATTCCAATTTCTGTCCTTATAAGAAGACAATGAAATACACCTAAATATTTGAACTCATTGGAGTGAAGCATTTGGAGACCTTGGGTATTCCAAAAGAAAAAATAAATTTATTAAAAAATGCAGGTAAATAATTCTAGAATGCATCTTCATGTTGTTTAGGATGGGATCTGGTTTCTGCTACACAACAAGACACTGTAGAGTTTCTGTGGTTTACAGCTTTTCTTTTCCAAAATTAGGACATTTATATGTGAGGAAACTGCTTGCATGACCACTGCAAGAGGAGAGGATGCACACATCAAAATGTACCCACTCCAGGTGATGAAGGTTTCAAGAAATTCCAGAAATTAAACTTGTATGGCCTTCTGAAAGGTAAAATTCATTTAATTGTTATTTATGTTTTATGCTGAGAACTGCATGTAATAGCTCTGGATCCTGGGATGAAGTGATTGGATGAAAAATCATCTGAAATATAAACTGGAAACTATTGTTGTTGTGATTTAGCTTACTTGATGCTATCATATTTCTGGGGAAGTGTGGGGATTTTAATTCTTTCATCACATTTGACCAGTCACAGTATGGTGAGACCCATCTGAGCTGCAGTGGAGCTGAGTTTCAAAGGTGCTCCTGAGGATTGGTGACACATATGCATGGAGCAATGTTCTGTGGAAGGGCTGAACAGCTCTCTGCTCTGCCTACCACTGCTTTAAGAAAGACTCTTCAGCAAAAAGCTTTCCAAATTTAATGGCTCTGTTTTGGGCCAAAGATTGACCCTGGTGACCCACCTGTAGTTGCTGAAGAAGGCAATTTGATTTGGGTGCCAACATCTGCTCAGGTCTTTTTGGGCTGTCTGTGCTCTCCTCAACACTCAAGGGGGAAAAAACAACTAAACAACCTCAACAGTTCTAGACCATGAATTTGACACTTGTTTGGAGCTGAGGTCAAAAACTTTAGTGAATGAACAAAACTGATATGACTTAATGGGGGTTTAATTATCTTATTTATTCTCTTACAATTTAATCTGCTGTTGTTTCTTCCTGTGTGCTGTGCACTGTGTTTTTCCATGGTGAGTGTTTCAATGCAGCCTGATTAACTGGTGCTGCCACATGCAAGTGGGAATCTCATGTGAAGCAATGAGGGACTTGTAGGCTGGTACATTCCAGTTCCTCCTGTGTGTAAAGTCCCATCAGTTGATGGGCTGGATGAAGAGAGAGATAAAGTAGATTAGGAAGTAATGAGTAGAGGAAAAAAATGTATTAAATTATTTTCACATTTGGATCAGGATCTCAGGAGCCATTATTTTAAGTATTAGTGTCTAATGCAGTACACTACATTAAGTTTTATGCACAGCTGTTGGAACCTTGGGATGACTACTGTAAACTTTCCATCACTGTTAGTTTGCACAATGACCTTTTATCTTCATTAGATAATACTCTGAAATTGCTCTAAGTGTATCAGCATGGATTCTTTGGTGGTGAAAATTAGAATATGTATTGGTGTTACTGGAGCTGTTTTCATTTATTAGTATAAATTAGTTTAAGTATTCTCTCACATCATAATTCACAATGGACATCAGGAAAGTCATTTGGCAACACTGATGTATAAACAGTGAAAATGAGAAAACAATTGACTCCATTATTCAATATTTAGTAAACAGAAATGTGTGTGAAGCGTGTGTGTGTATTACCCAACATTCACCTTTACATGATGTGAAGCATTGAATGGACCAGACCAATGAGCAAGAGTGATCCCCTGGACTGGAGGGTCACAGTCACCACTGCCTCACCCTTCAGTCTTACAGTCTCTGTTCTTAATTTGCCCTGTGTGTTAAAACAAGGCAGAATGGCACTAATCCCCTGTGCATGCATGTTCTGCTTCTGTCTGTGAAGTGTCCTGATAGCTCAGGTAATGTCTATATTGATAAAGAAGTTAATGAACTGTGTTACAAGGTCACTTCTGGCTGTTAGATTGTGACATTTGCTCCATGGAGTATAATAAATATTGCTCGTGGGGATTATATGAGAGGGGAAAATTATATTTCTAATTTTAGTTCTATTTCTAATAGAGAAAGTTGTTGGATGGGAAAGGATATCCCAAGTCCAAACCTTGATCCCCTACTTTTACTGACATCCACATGAAAAAATTTGAATTTTTGAGAGGTTGCTGTAAAACAAACACATAATACAAATAATAATTCATAGGTGGGTAAATGACAGCTAGTCAGGCAAGCCTGAACATCTGTTTTATAGTGAATGAACATGGAACACTTCTGGTATGTAGTGCTCTATTTTTACCCAAAAAATCCATACAATATTTAAACCCTTTTCATGCTGCATTTTGATGACTCATTATTGCATATTGATATCATACAAAGCTGTGATTTCCTTATGTGTAAAAAAGACTTGCTGGGTTTATTTGTCGAGGGAATTTGTAAGGAAAACCAGTACAGAATACAGAAATTTTGAGATAGCAGAAAGTATTTAATCAAGGCAATGGCTTTTTCAAGTGATTTTTCTTTGTGACAAACCAAATATGTATTATATTATTTGTGGATCAGTATATCTAATGTCAGCACACATTGCTGTTTATTGACTCATTTTATCATGCTGAACTGTCACAAGCTTCTTATTAATCTGTCTCTGAAGGATCAAAATGCTTTAATAAATATGTTAGTTCCTTTAGATCTCAGGCTGAAATGAAACTGTTAGTTAAATGTACTGTGACTTTGAGTGAAGATACCTTTGGAGAGATTTAAAATGGGAACATGTTATATAAATCTAAGGCTGACAAGGGAGAATGCATCTTCCTCTTAATGGCCAATTAGGACTCAAATAAAAAAAAGGAAAAAACCCTTTTTTTTAATACAAAATGTGAGGCTTCTTTGTTATGTGGCACGATTGATTTATCAAAGGGATAATTAATTTTGCAGTTTGATAGTGAAAGCTTGTTGCTTGTGTGAGGGATTCATTTCCAGGTACAGATTGATGTGCTTTAAAGTCTGTACAAATAATGTATGTGTGCATGACACAAGGGCTCAGGGTGTGTTCACCTTTCACTGCTATAAAGAGACATATGTAGTTAAGAAGTTGAGTTCTTACTTTATTCAGGATATAAAAATGCATGGAAAGTAAACACTGAACTTCATTTGATAGGGCCCAAATCTTTCTATATAATTCTTTTAAGAGTTTGCATTCTTGAGTTTAACAGTGAAATAATGTATGAATGTAACCAGAAATTGTATGTAATGTTAGTTATTTTGTCTTTCTTGTGGAAATGATCCATAAGTATCAGAGTCTTGTCTTTTTGGCCTTTGATATTATGTTCCCATCAAAATGTTCATAGAAATTAGCAAATCAGTTAATTCTGGATGAACATCCACATGTGGAACCACTTTACTGGTGTGTACAGTAGTGAATGTAGTGCAGATGATCGTGTGTGAATAGCCAGGCCTGTGAATCTCCTCAGAAAAGCAAATCCACAGGGCCTGAAATGAATTTGTTTTCAAATGCAAGTGTGTGTCTGTGCAGCCACAGCAGATTGGATCTCATTTCCACTCGGGGTTAGTTTGCACAGACCACCCATCCATCAGTCTGCCTCCTTAGCAGTGTTAACAGTTTGGCACGACTTTATTTCCCTTAAATCTTAGCAACAACCCATGATATTGTTCCAGTACATTACATGGCTTTTCCTCTGTGTCATTGTATATTGCCATTGGGAAATGAAGCATAAAAAGGCTGCCATTAGAGCACATCATTAAATAAGACTGAATGAATTCCAACTGTTGAGCAATTGATCAGTTCCATTTTGAGCCAAAGAGATGTTTCATCCCAGTTGAGTTCTTTTAATACAAAAAAAAAAAAAAATCCATGTTTTAGTAGTGCCTTAAATTTCCTTTAATTTTTCTTTTAGAAATTGTGCAGTATAATATCAGCCTCTATCTTGTAAAGGAAAAGATCAAAGCATACCAGACCTTCTGTGCATGTGCTAAATGTGAGAAAGTTAGAAATTAACTCCCAAGTGCTGAAAGTTTTCTGAACTGCCTGAAAATAATTCATGCTGAGGGGTTGTTTTAAGACACCTTATTTTCTGGGTGCAGAGCACAGCCCCAGCTGTTGAATTAACAGGATATTGCTTCAGCATCACTTTTTTGTTTGTGCTGGACTTATTCTGTTATTATATCCAGTTTGCTACTTCACTCTTTGGGAAGCTTTGGTGTGTTCCAGTGGTGTATTTTTGAAGCTCTTCAATTATTTTCCTGGTATCTTATTCCACAGAGTCTGAATTGTGCCTGGTGTAAGAATAGAGAGTAGACAGGGCTGACACAGATGTGCTTAAGCAATGACTTTGCTGTTTTTTTCTTTCTCTCCATGTTCAAACCTGACCTGAGCTGTCCAAATCCTCTGACTTTCACTTCAGTGACCTCATGTCACTACTTACTCACAGTAACACTCATTAATCAGTTGTACCACACTGTGGCTGTAATGGGAAAAAATAAATGGCTTCATTGTAATTGTATTTTAGCATAGCTCTAATAGCTGAGTATGAGACAGGCCAGTGTAGTTTGGAGCTGTTGGATGGTGCAGAGGGGAGAGTTCACACCAGTTGAGGTGTGGCTAAAAAGGTCTTTTCATGGTAAAACCACTCAGCTTTTTTTATTATTATTATTTAAACTAGTCACCATTCAATTAGAGTCAAATTTGGACAGTTTTCTTTTCAATACTGCAATATCTGTCTCTGCTTGTATTGAATTCACACACACACAAAAAAAAATCTGAAGCTCTGCCTGTGGAAACTCTGTCTTGTCAAAGCAGGCTCTGCAGTTGCTACAATCAGCATTCCTGTAACTTGAAGGACAGAATGTCACAGGATTTTACAGCTTGAACAGCAACAGAACTTGACAAAGAGCTGAAAGTTAGAAGTCAGCAGTACATGAAAAATAGTCTTCAAAAACTCTTCTTGGTGCAATGCAAGGCCCAAATCTTGCCAATTAGGTACATGGCTGCTGCATTTAAATGTATAACAGATACAGGAAACTTCTTGGTAGTTTAAGCCTGTCCCTGAAGAAGTTGCACCCAAGATCATGCAAATCATCTGATCTGTGCACTTATTTCTGAGCACTTGCTAAAAGGAATGATGCAACTGGTAGCAATACATTCATATAAGGGAGCAGGATACACCAGTGATGGATCATGAGGGGCTTTTGGTGTGATCTTCCCTCTGACAGGAAGCCTTGGGAACCCTCTGGAGCTGGGCTGTAACACTACCCTAAAGAACAGCATTTTCCCTGTGAAATGTTGCGTTTTTTACTGCTTGTTCCACAAACAATAGAAGCCATCGAGGTCCATCTGTGTGAAAATGCTCTTTGCTCTGATATTGAGGCAAAAGGAATGTGTTCTGGATTCACAGTGATAGAACACTTAGGACTCTTGCCTTTGTTAGAACAAATATTAGCAGAGGTTAAAGGGAAAAGAGTGTAATTCAACCACATCTGCGATGTATGTGAGCTATTTAAATTCAATCTTTATTTTCTCTGAACATTTTGATCTTTGTATTTTTGACTGTATGGAAAGTTCCCCTTTAGGATTTAGAACGAAGCTGCAGGAGGAAAAAAAAAGATGGTCCATTGTTAAATCTTCAAAGAGAAAGATTCAGGGATAAAAGGGAAATTGAAATACAAAAGGTTTTTTAAGGCATTTAATGTTTCAAAATGTGGTTCTGGCCTCTGCCTACTGGCCAGCTTCAAATTTACTGTCTAAGAACTGAAATTTCAAAGGTGATTTGGAAATGCCTTCTTTCCTGCATTAACTAATGTGAGGGCATATGGCCCTTTAGTCTGAGCACGTGGCACTAAAAATATACATGTGGGGAGTGCTTTGTTTCAGAGAGTCACTCTTTTCCTTTCATTTGTTTCTGAAATCAAAGTTTTTGTGTTCTTGAAAAGGCTGAGCCTGTGTAATGTCATGCTTTGAAATACTGTTCTCTTGACATTATAAGACCATGAAAGGTAGAACTTTGACTAACTGTATTATTCCTTATCCTTAAAGAGACATTGTCAAGTTTGCTGAGCTCTAAATATGACCCACCTAGTTGTGTTTCTTTTACCTCTTATCCTATTACAAAGCTTCTATGATTCCTTTCTACATACAGTGCTTCACAGCTTACCTTTCTCCATAAAATTAAACAAACAAAAGTCAAGGAACTTATGTTTCAAGTGTCTTTTGCATAATTCAAATCAGTGTGGGCAGGTCACTGCAGTGTGCAAACTTTATTTTAACTGACTAGTGCTTATCAAACAATGAGAAAAATGATTTGGAATGAGTTATGTCTTTTGATGTGTGGATATAGTGCTGATCAAAGTCACTGATAGCCATTCATGTGAATCCCAGGACAGGCTTTGTCCCCATTAAGAACATATTCCATTACAATAATTGTCAGACAACTCCCCCTCCTTTTCAAGTGAAAATAATTTTAATTTGACCCCTTTAAATCACAAACCTAAATCAAAAACCCAAAACTGAAACACATACTTTTGTTTTAAACCTGAGAGCCTCCATCTAACAAAACTAAATCCCTAATGTTTTAATTACCTATAATGATCTCCTTGATGAACATTCGGCTTGCTATGGCCCAGAAAATGGTCTGATTGAAAACCAGACTCTACCTTTGTGCATAATAGTCAGTGTGAGATATATATAGATATATATACAGACACAAGCATGGTTGCTGAATAGGTTCTGCAGCTGTAAAAGACGCTTATTTTTAGTCCACCTCATTGTCACTTTTATCTGAATATCTAACAGCAAGTGCACTTTAGATCTTGGAACTGACCTGAGTTCACTTAAATAAATAGCTGTACACAGCTGAAAAACTGGCTTTTATGATCAGAAAATTTGAAAAGCTCAATTTTTTCATAATTGGTACATATGGAAATGTAATTTTGGAAACTTAATGTGATAAGAAAACTCCTGACCTCAGTAAAACCAATTTTCTGCCTAACAGAAACAGGAAACACCCAAGGCTTCACTTTGAAGTCCCTGAAACCCAAAGATCTGAATGAGTCTAAAATACCCAGAGTTCCTCAAAACTACAATTCTAAACCCTGTGTCTGTGGTTGAATATTTATTAGATCAATGGTGAGGGAACACTATGCATTTCAGAGAAAAAAGGTGCATACAGGCAGATCCATGGGATATTCTTTTCCCATTGCCCTCTTGAATAGACAATCAAGAGAGAACTTGAGTGTAATTTGCCTCAGTGGTTTTGTGAGAGCACAGGAATGTTTGGTGGGGGAGCTCTCGGACTTGCTGGGTCTTTAAAACACAATAAAATCCTCCCAGAAGGCTGTGGATTAGAGTTGCAACAGATAGGCAGACAACTGAGAAATTAATCTCATTTCATAAGTTACAGATTTAGTCCCAGATTGGAGAGAGCCTCACCACAAAGTTTGGTGATGAATGAGGAAAAAGTAGAAACAATCTTCTTTGGTTCTACTATCTAAAATAAAATTGAAGTGACATTTTTCAAATGAGAATACATTGTCTGCTGCTTTGTCTGCTTCTTTCATTTCAGCTTTGTTAGATCTTTTGTTTCTTTGATGCTCGGAATATTGCACCATTTGGCTCTAAAACCTACATTAGAAGAGCATTAATTAAAGGCAGGCACAGTGCAATGGAGACACTGTTAAAATTATGCTTGAAGGTACAATGTAATTAATTTTGTACAAGTGAAACATAAAAGAGAGAATGAAACCGGAGGAAATAGCAGCACATCCTCACCAAATGATAATGAGAAATACAACTGCAAATCAGACAAAATGTGAAAGGACATATGGAATAATTAGACTTCAAGAAAGAAATCAAAACAAAGGGTAACCTGCTAATTGCTTATGAAAATTAAGTGAAGAATATATAACTAAGGTTCAGGGTTCTTGGGGTTTGTTTTGGGGTGCTCTTCTGTGAAGTGTGAGGTTTGTATTAAGTACCTGTCAGCAAAAGGAGGTTGTAAATTTTCCATCACAATCTCCTGGCATTTACACAAAGAACTGAGGATGCTCCTTCACTTCAGAGCAAGTTCTCTGTTTTGAGGTATCTGAGAAGATAATGGGTTAGGATCTGGGTTATGGTTCCAGAGGTTGAAAATGAGGTCACAGAGCACAATTAACTATAATGTTGTCTACATAGGAGATGAAAAAGGCTTTAGGAAATTGCTTTATTTTAATTGGTCATTTTAAGTAACAATTAAACTTCTCCAGGTCTTTTCAGAACCCCTGTGATTCACCCTCAGTTGTGTGTTCTTGAGTAAAGCAATTTAAAAGATCAAAAATGTGGCTGTACTGCAGAGTTTAAGTGAAGCCCAAGGTCTCTACAGGTCTATGGGGGCATCTTTGAAGATGAAACATGAGCAGAGTGAAAGTTTACAGGATGTTAAGGATCTTTGTTGCACATGAGGAACTCCTGTTGATGGCTGGGATTGCAAAGTCGTTGGTTTGGCTGCAGAGCTTTTGTTCCAGCTCTGTGGAAACTGTGTTTGGGGTGACCATTGTTACCAGCTGTGGGAGGAGGGCACCACTTGAGTTCTAGTGGGACAAGATTGTAGGTTATTATAAAAGCCTTTGTTTTCTCTTGGTTTAGGTTCATACCAAAAAAAAAGTCCACAAAAATGTCACAGCACTGCTCACACCCCACACCCCATCTGTGTGTTGGCACAGAAAACTGTCACTGAAAGTCACTCAACGTGCAGCTTTTTGTCATCTGGGAGAAAACTGTGCTGCCAGACATTCTCCTAACAAGAACTTAGGTATTTTAATTGCTGATGAACAAACACAGTAGATGTTTATGATGATTGAGAGAAAAATCTTGAAGTTTCTTTTAAAGCATTGTATACTCTGGTACATATTGTCTTTCTGAAGACTCTATAGATTGTAACTTTTTGTCAGTTTTAAAACTTTCCTAAATGTGGTCACTACCTTACTAGATCCTGGTGAGTTTTTAAATTCTAAGTTGGAGTTCTCTTTCATTGTAGGGATAAGTCAGTTTATTACTGTGCTCCAATTCATCAGAGTAGAATGACACACAGCCAGTGAGAAGGAATTGGAGGTGAGGATTAGCCCACCCCTCCAGCTGTGGGGTAAGAATGTGCAGACTGTTTTCTCCAACACAGAAGTTGAATAACATCATTCCCAGGTGATCTAGAAGGCTTCTTGCAAGAGCAAGATCATTAATTGCCCACAACTTGAAACTGTGCACAGAAAATCAAAATTGATCCCTCAACACCCTGTGCAGTGTTATTGCCCTTTCCGCATTTCTAAAGCTTTCTTAATTAGTCACAAACTCCTGAGCTTGAAAGCAGCATAATTTATAGCATCATAACACCTTCTCTGTGCTGTGCTCTTTGTCATCTCTTGGGACTTTGAAGAGTTTTATATAAATCAAATGCCTTTTCTTAGTATTATATAACACAGTGCAATAAACTTTAAAATCTGTTACTCACAAGCTGGTCTGTGTTTTGCAGTGATTCAAAGGACAAGATAGGATTCAGACCAGAGTGTGTTTTAAGATAAAACACAGAGAACTGTTTCTGGTGTATGGAATTATATTGATCAGTCCATCCTTTTTTTTTCTCTGAAGTGTCAAACCACACCATTTCAAAATGAAACTAAGGGAAAAACACATCATGCTTTCTTTCTTTTTTTTTTTTTCCTCCATGTAAAACTCTTAAACATTAAAATACAAAAATATCTGATTAAGAAAGAAGAAGGCTTTATGAGGCATACAGTAAAAATCTGAAGGTCTTTGATCTCATAAGTTGTCTCTTTTGTCATAATTTGCATGAAACAGTGGGAAGAAAGGAACTTCAGAAGGGTAGAGAATGCTCACCCCCTCATTTTTATTGCACCTTGAGAGACAGCTCATTTAACTGAAGTTTAATCTTTATTTCAGTGTCAAGACTTTCTAAATTGACTGCTGTAGTAATTACTAATGTGTTGCTGGGCCATTATTTTCATTAAAAAAAAAAAACACCCTAAACCAGAAAATCCCCACCAAAAAACAGAACAACTTTCAAAGTTGATTGTTACACTCAGAAAAACTATCCAGCTAAGAAGCCTAACCCTCCAAGATAATATGTTCTTTACAGTTAATTTCTACAAATATGCTCCTGTTGTTTAGATAAAACATATGCAGGAAATTGATTTCCTGATTCACTTCAGTTTACAGGGTTTTTTAAGAGCAATTTTTGTCTCTACCAATTAATCTTCACAAATTCTTTCTCTGCTACATGAATGCTCACAGAATTTTGATAACAAGTAGCTTTAATTCATTGCTTCATGAAAGAGCCTTTTAATCTGTTATGTTTTACATTATTTCCCTGAAGAAACCCACTGAATTTCAAAGCAGGTATCTTTTAAAGACATACAGATAATATTTTGAGAGGTAAGTATGTTATGCTACTATTAGTGAAGGGGGAATAACTTTTCCTAATTAAAAAATCTGCTCTGAGTGTTGCACGAAGGTTTTACAGGCAGGGTGTGGAAAGTTCAGTGGAACTCTGGTCTTGTGCAAGTGTTGGAGGGCTGGATTGCGGGGGATGGTGCCTTCACCTCAATTCCAGCCACATTCCAGGGATATATTCTGTGTGGCCTGTTGGATTGCACAGTAAAGGTGATTAACCTAAACAGCCCTGTAAAATTGCACCTCTCACTGTTTCTGATCACCTGAATGTGCTGGGGCTGCTGTGGTGGGACCTGAGATGCAGAAATGGGTTGTCTCCCTGTCACAAAGCTGAGGCAGAGAATCGTTACAGACCCCTCCTAACAGAGTGTTAAATTCTGCCCCTCTGAATATTGGGGTAATGTCTTTATTTCCTAATGGTTCCATTTGTCCTTGTTGTGACTGAGCTCAGAAGCACTGTATACTATTCCTGAAGTGTGTAACTGCATGCAAAAAAGCCAGGTATTTCCTCACAAAACAAACCCATAATATTTTGAAAGCTTCATCTACTGTGAAACTTTGAAGTAGATGAGCAATTTTTGTTGCACCTTGTAATCTTACCTTCCAGCTCCTGTAATTAATATTTTCCTGTTTTGGCAATCTTATATCTAAGGTAACAGATTTTGCTGAAGAAGAATTTCCAAAACAAGCTGCTTATAAAAAGTGACTGCAGAAAATGCATTTTCATTAATTCTAGTGAAAGTGGATGCTTGTGTTTTTTCACAACAAGAGTCCAGTGATGAGGGCATGGCAATGACAGCCCCAGCACTGCAGGTGATGGCATCGTGGTTATCCCAATTCAGCTTCCCAGGAATCCATGTCCAGATGCCACTGCAACTGTGTGATGTCAGGTAGAATACTTACAATGAGAGTTTTCATTCATCCTCTTGAATTAACCCAAAATGAGTGTTAAACCATCAGCAGTGATACTGCTGATGAATAATATACTCGCTGCAGCAGCTTCCTGAGGCAGCACCAATGGGGAAGGTATAACAAGCACAGCACTCAAATTTCCTGCAGTCTGGTCTCAATTGAATTTCTCTCTTTATTCAAAGCAATATGCTCCACAGAATTCAGAGTTCTGTGTCTTCAACCACCCTTGCAGCTTGTTCCAAATTAGGTTGTGGTTCTGGCCACCTGTCATTACACTGCCAGCTACTATTAAACCATCAAAGCAGTATTTTAGTTGCTTTGATGTAGCCTGGAATTGTATCTGCTGCTGAATGATGATTAGATTAAATGTTACAAATGTATCCAAAGGGAATAGAAGCACCAGTCTAATCTTGATCCACTACAGTTTAATTTTAAGTGTTTCCTTATGTTTCTATGATTGCTGATGCGTTCCTTTGTATTTGCACATGCTAGGACAGCAGAAACAGCCTCTTGGAACAGCATTAAAAAGCTGCCATTAACACAGTCTGCCTTATTAATGTGGTGTTTCATACATCACAGCCTCAGAAAGCTCTAGAGAATGGATAGTGAAAATGTCATTTAAAAAGAGGAAATGACAGTCTATTTGGAAAAAAGTACTATGGAAAAAAGTACTGAAGGAAAATGAAGTTCTTTTGTTCAGGTTTGGTAGAGAAGTCTGACTTCTGCTGGAGGTTTGTTGGCTACGTTGACCTCTTGGTCAGTTAACATCGAGTATGTCTTTAGTGTTTACTTGAACATGTGTCCAGACCCTGCCCATCGTCTAATGGTTTATTCTACCTGGAAAATATAATTCAAAACTAGACAGCTCCTTCTTTTGGGAATGCTCCCTGTGTCCAGGTGAATGGAAGGAAGACACCCATGAGCAGCTAATGCTGGACTTGTTTAGCAGCCAATCAGTCTGAGCTCAGAGCCTGCAAACATCTGGCTTTTTGTTTGAGCAGGAATTGATGTTGTATAATTACAGAAGGGCAAAGTTCCAAAGAGAAAAGAGAGAAGAAAACCATTACTCTAATGAAATGTCTGATGCTGCACGATGCATTTCCTTTCACACCAGCAAGAACATTTTTAAGTTCAATCTTCTGTTTCAGTTTTTCTGATTTTCAGCAAATTGCAATAATACAAAAAGGTTAAGTATAGGCTTCAAAGGAAGGTTGTTTTATGATTAGGAGTATAGAAAAGACAAATATGTTTTTGTCTGTCTTTTTCCTGGCTGATTGCAGTAAAAAGTAGACAGGGAGTTGTTTCTATTGAGGTTTTCCTTTTTTTCTACAGCAAGAGTCAAGTGTACTTCAAATCACCCCTCCAAGTAGAACATCTACATAGTGTTTGGCAAGTGGCAATGTTTTAATTGTGGTAGGTCAGGGAAATCTTTCAAAATGGTCCATGAACAGAGCTGTGCAATTTCTGCCATGATTTGCCCACGTGAATTCCTCTCCACTGAAAAGGGGCCAAGTTGTGAAAAATTAGAAATTGTCATTGACATCAGTGCAGCTTCAAAGTGTTCCTGATCCAGTATAGTGTGGATGGGATATTTAGGGCCAGATCTCAAAGATGCTGAAGTAAAGATACAATTTTACCCAGATTTTCATAGCAGCAGCAGTGGGGTGTGCCTTTTATGAAGGTTTTCAGTGCCTAATTCATGTGTGAGAAGAGCTTTTGAGAAGCCCTCTCATTACTTGCTTTGTAGAACTATGTGGGAACTGAAACTGTATAGTTACATTTGCTTTTGAAGGAGAAATAAACATCCTTTAAAATATGTATTCTATTAAAAAAAATATGGCAAAATCTCATGCCAATTACATATTTGAAAGGGATAGGTTTTTTAAAGTAGTTAAAACTTATAAGATGGGAGATTTTTAAAACAAATTACCTCACATTTTCTCAAACTCGACATAAAACTGCCATCAAATACTTTCCTTTACAAAAGGAAGAGATAAGTAAATTCTAGCAAAAAATCTTACCCTGTTCACATTATCCTGAGGTTACAAGAAATCTGAAATCATAGTGAATAAGTTTTCCTGCAAAGGTTTAAAGATAAATGTTAACTGCTGCTGTCTTTTCTCACAGTGAGAAGCTTTAGTGAGTTACTTATGCAAAGGATAATGATGGTCTGTCATTCCCCAGGGCAGGTTTTCATGGTGTGCTGGATAACTGATTTTGTGCAAGAATATCCAGTTCCCAGGTCTGAACACATTGCCACCACTCCAGTGAAAGGAATGAAAAATAAGCTGATTGTCCTTGAGTTAAGGTGAAATGATGCCTTTCTACATGTAGAAGAGGCTTAGTAGAGCCACGATGGCAATTTTTGTGTGGACACAAGAAGTTAATGAGCAGTATTAGGGAAATAATGAACTAGTGATGAACTCTCTCCACTATGGGACGGAAGGAAGGGTATATGAAGTATATTCTGGTGTAGAAGTCAGGTTTTTGTCTGAAGAAAGCAACTAGTTCAGCTAGTGATGGCCTGTGGTAAAGATATTTAATATATATATTTGTGTATATATATATATTTTACCGATCACAGTGGGCCCAATCTTGGTGCTCAACGTTAGGAGTTACATCACTAAATAGAAATATCCCCTGAGCTTACCCAGTCTTTACTCTGGCTCTGTTCTGCTAAGTGCTGCATTTTAAGCAGATGGATGTTTCACTTCTTTGCACAATAAGTAAATATGGAAGAAAATGAACAGTCAGCAGGCCTAATCCAAGGAGAGTTTAGTATTTATGTAATTTGCAGGAGGAAAAATAAAAATATTTTGTTATTTTAAACTTGAGGGGGGGGAAGTCTCCTTAATGAGAATTGCTTTTCTTCATTGCTTTTACTTTCCCTGGATAAGTGTGGTATCTATGGCTCAGCCACTGCTGAAATAAGGCTGTCTGATACACATACTTTAATACAGAAAGAAGGGGTTTTATGTTTCTTTTCACCATAACAATGTCTCTTTGCATAGTTCCAATCCATTATGCCCTTCACTTTAGCAGGCAAACTCAGCCTTGAACAGTGTGTTCCCCTCAGCAAAGCCCAGACAAGTGTTGGACTGAAGTGGGCAGGTTTTTCTCTCACTGCAGAAATCTCCTGTTGTGTTCATCTGCTTTTTAAAAATGTAAACACACCTTGGTGGGCTCAGACCTTGCTTGGATGACCCTTCTCCAGTAAACAGTGAAGATGTGGTAGGGCTGAAATCAGGGTGTTTGAAGGCTGCAATATCAGCTGTGTGCACTGGGAGGAGGAAGCCCTGGGTAAATGAGGTGTTGGTGGAAGAAAGACGGTTCAGAGCCATGGAAATATTGGGACATTCACACTGCTCTGCTCTCTTGGTGATGTAAAGCTTCCTCCTTCCACATCAGCAGCACTAATTCCAGTTGTCAAGAACAAATGTGTTCCTTGGTGGCCCTGGATCAGTTCATGAGTGATGCATGGGCTCAGTGCTGAGCTTTCTTACCCTTTTCTGGGATAATATGGGTTTCTTAATTGGATGTCATCTCTGCTATAAAATGTATTTTATTTTCTCACTTTGGATGGGAAAGACGTTTGCAAAGAAAAGGCCCAAGTAGCTGGACCTTAGTGGGTCTGTCATTGAGTTCATCACACTTTAGGAAAGTTAAAAATAGCTTCCTAGAACTAGCAAGTCTGTAGTTATTAATCAATAATGAGAAGAAAATACTTATCCAAAAAACAATGGAAATGTGCACAGACTAGGGATAAAAAAAATTATGTTAGCTGAGAATAAAAAACCCCAATGAGTTGTCTATTTTAAGCATAATAATGAACAGAAAAGTAACTATGAAAATGACAGCTCAGTGTCATTCCCCATCAGAGACCTCCACACCAGATCCACAGCACTTACAAGTTAAGACTTTTGTGACACTTGTACAAACTGAAATACACATTTAAAAATCAAGGTATTTCAATTTGGTTTGATAGGACAAAGTGAAAAGTGTGTTGTGTCAGTTTTTCCCGTTTGCTGTGGTAGGAAAGGTTGATTTTTTTTTCTTTACTGTAACTGAGAAGTTAGAAAGGGATATAAAACCTGGGTCTGCAAGTCAGAGCACGGAGTCTAACAGCCAGGTAGGAGGGATCAGAGCATTTTAATTGCCCTCCCAGGAGAAAATATTACCCAAATGTGCAATTGATACAACCAGTTCTATTTACAATTGTGATTAAATCTGTTATGATTTTGGGTTTGATTTTTGGGGTTTCTTTGTGGGAAAGGAAGGGGAGTTAATCCATAAAATCCTTCAAAAAAACAAAAAAGATTCAAGTGTGAGGAGATTTGGAGACTCAGCTAAGGATTTGGATCTCTGCTTCTTCGGGGAGGCCTGGAAGTCTCCACCTGCATCGTAATCATTGTCAAATCAGTATTGATTTCTCCCCTCTGTCTCATTTTAGACATTTCTACCACCTTGCATATTATAAACTGTTCATTTTTGCTCACAGAAACCTTATATTATAAATAGGAATACTCAGCACTTTTACTTCAGTGTAAATTGTTGGGGGAGAAGGATTCAAAGCAATTTTAATCATATTGTCAAAGGTAGAATAAGCTAATGTATCAAGTTGAGGGTTTCCTCCAGTTTTATGACATAATTACTTGTGGATTAGGCCCACAACAAAAATAATAGCTCTGCAAGTGCAATGTTTTTAAAACTTTATTAGTACTGTTTGCCTTAAGATAAAATGAGTAATTACCAGCCATTAAATACTGACAGGTAACCAGTTACGAGAAAGACGTTGTCAAGTTGTTGCAGCTCAGTAAAATCAATCTTTCACTGCTATGCTTAATTAAGGCAATTCCAGCTTGGCTCTTATGTAAAGCTCAGCTGGAATTCAGGTAAAATAAGCCTTGAAAAGGAGCAGTACTGCTGTATTGTGCAGCATTCTGCAACTAAAGTGTTAATAGTTAATTGTTTCTGCCGTTCATAATGAGATGGGAGGCATCAGATGACAAACGCTGCTGGCATTATTCCCACTTTATTTAGGCCCTACATATGAGCTAGAGTTTTACATCTCCTTGCATGACTAGTTTCATGTCTGAGGGCTGCCAAATTCTAACACTTCCAAAAATCTGCTCTTTGGTTGTGGGTGAGTTTTTTTTGTTTCTAGAAGGGACTGAACATGAACTACCACAGCGTGGCTCAGCAGCGGTGACTCGGGCCCAAACGTGCTCAAGTGGTCACTGCTGGCACTTCCAGCTTTCCTGCTGCTGGCCATGCAATTCTGTGATGAACATAACGTGACTCCAGGGCTCACTGTGAAAGCTTAATGCCTTGAAGTCTAATTTTCAGCACCTGCCACAACTGTAAACTACTTAAAAATAGAGCTAAATTAATTCCCAGCTAACTTGCTCTAAGTATGAAGGTACAGTCTGTGTCTCCTCTGGTGGAAGTCTCTGCTTTAATTCTTGCCCTGAGTTTGTTCCGTCTTTGAGGTGTCTTATGGTGTCTAGAATAAAAAACAAGTAAACACTGTCTCATTTCTTAAAGCTGGGGAAAAAATATTATTATTATAAAATTACTTGTAAAACCTAGTGCAGTGGGTTTTTATGTAAGCCAACTGTTGCCTGCACTTGTGTGGAAGTGCCAATGAACTGGATGGAGCTGTGATTTAATGCAGTGATTGGGGAACTGCTTCAACCCTGCCCAGCCTGGGGAGTGCAGGCAGCAGGAGTGGGGTCTGCCAGGAAATTGTGGCACAACAGTTGGTTCAGATTGGAGCTTTCTTAAGGTTGTCCATGAATATTTATGGTATCATGGATGCAGAAAGGATTGCCCACTGTGGTGTGCAGAGATCTCCCAACTTGCTGGAATGAGAAGAGGAGATACATGTGCAAACTCAGGTGTGATTTTATTTGGACTAGAAAGTCCCCACTGGTGGACTTTGAACTGTAGTAGGAGGCTTGGGAAATAGGTAGATGATGGTATAGTGAGAAGCACTGTCTGAGGACAGCAAAGTGATAATGGGCACGTAAAACATTTCACAGAATCACAGAATATGCTGAGTTGGAAGGGACCCACAAGGATCACCGAGTCCAACCCTTAGCCCTGCCCAGGAGCATCCCATGAGTGACACCCTGTGTCTGAGAGCATGAGAGGATCATTTCCCTTTTCTAGTATAGGCTCAGTTATCTTCTTTCACAATGTAT
>JAWWLV010000057.1:10480309-10501218 GCA_035041135.1 Platyrinchus mystaceus
AAAATTACTTAGGAGCATCAGAATTAGAGAAAAGGAGCTTTGTTTGAAAAGTGTGGCTGGTGAATTCTGAAGGAGTTTTGATACAGAGCTGCAAGAAAAGCAAATTGAAGCACATAAACATGGACACTGATTATGGGGTTTTTTTGAGGTACAAGAAAATAAACACTAAAAAATCCAAACAAACCTGCAGATATTTCCCCTTACACAGAGGTGTTTGTCAGCAAATCTCATCCAGAAAAGTCCCATTTTACAGATCAGAAGCAGAAGCACTGGAAAGGCAGATATTGCTGGGATTCCTTTCTTTATGCTTTTGTTTTCCAGCTCCCAAATGCTTTAGGACACAAGAGCTTTTTGGTTTTTCTCTTTTTTTTAACTCTAAATTGGCCAAGAAAACTTAATGATTTTCCAAATGCATTTGCTGTTTTGAAGCAGCACTTGCCAAAGAACCATTAGAGCCATGATTAATTCCTTCTGTCACAGCAGAAAAAAAAAAATAAAAGAAAATCAGCCATGAAAAAGCTGCAAGGCTTTTAAGTATGAATAATTTGCTGATGGTCTAGGAAGGGATTACAGTGCTGAATACACATCTCTATAAATATTAAAACAGATTTTTTGTAACAAAACTACACTTCAGGACATGCTTACAACAGCTAAAATAGCTGGAGAACTGTGTTTTACTCCTATCATCTGTCAACTCTCAAGAAACTGATGTTTCTGAAGAGCCATCATGCCAAGGTATTTAAATCAACCTAACCTACTTTAATTTTAATCTTCAGAAATCAGCTGGACTCCCTTTGCTTTCCGACTCCGTGCAGGAAGGTTTTCGGAATTCCCGGTTGTTGTTCAGGGCTGGATTTCAGCCGGAGTTCTGGATTTGCTGGAGGTCTCCCTGCTCCACGTGCCTGTTCCTCCAGGGATTGCAGAGCAGCACAGTCTTCTAGTCTGAGTGTACTGTTGAATACTTTGGTTTTCCTCTGGGAAGGCCTGAAGTTGACGGGAATGTTCCCTTGAGAGCAGCAGACTTTGATCCTTCCAGGCTTATCCCATGTAGTAGTATTGACAGTCAGATTGTAAATGTACATATTGCATAGAAGCAATGACAGGAATTCTGGGGAATTTTCTCACAAAGAGGTGGAATGTGTGATAGCAGGGATGGAAGACCTACAAAGCAGGGGAAGAACAGCCAGTAATGCTGTTGAGATGATCGTGTGTGTCACCAAGCAGAACAAATATCTGGGTTTATTTTGTGGGCAGGTGTCAACTTCCCCCACATGGTATCAATTTACAGCCTGTGTTGTGGGGGGATTTTTCTCTGAAATACTTTGCTTCCATATCTTAAGGTGTCAATACTTTACTTGCCTGTCCTTCAGAGCTGTGAGTTATGCCTGAAAAATAATGCAAATAATGCTTGACTGGTCCTTTCTTTGGAGCTTGGTAAGGCTGTGAATATGTGTGAGGGATCAAACAGAGGCAGGAGAGTTGCTTTTATTTCTGGATTGTGGTTTCCTGTGATGATTTCTGAGCACTGAAATAGGCTGTTGTCTCTTGCAGCTTTGAGGTCTGGTAGGTCCATAAACAAATATTAACTACAGCTATGGGGCCCAAAGCTGGGTTTGTGAGAGCTGCTGTGTCTACACAATGTGACAAACACTTTTAGAATCATTTACCCATTTTCCTCACCTGTCTCCCTTGGAAATCAGTTTTCTTTTCAAGTGAAGTTATTGGTGAAAATAGGGTATTTTATCCCACTGCCTACAACTTTACAGCACCAGATGGATCATTAAGGCCTACAAATGCAACAAGGAGGGCTCCTGAGGAGAGCAGAGTCAACATTCACACTCACTGAATAGACATTACTCCTGGAATATTGTCAGAGTGGGGATTAGGCTGTGAAGAACAGAACTATATAGTGAAAGAACTAATAAATGGCCAGCAATCAACTGCAAGCCAACACAGATGTGCTCACTTGATAAGAGCAGGTCTATTTAAGAGACAAATAATAATAGTTTGTTATGGAGGAGGAAAAAAACCCATTAACACGACAGTATCTGATGCAATTCCCCATTTCACTGCAATCCCAAACTGAATAAATCAACATGATTGCAAACTTCATCTTGTGCCTTACAGACTGGGGCTCTCTGGGATGCACACTGCTCTAAGTGGGATTTGCTGTGAAATTTGTGTTTCTAATGCAGCTCTTGGCAAGAGGTTGCTGCACAAATTCCCAGGATCTGTCATCCCTTCTCTTTCTTGCCCATTTTCACCTTTGTTATTGCCTTCCCAACATCTCTGAGGATGCTGTTTGTTAGATTTTTCCTAATTCAGTCTACACATTTGTCCTCTAACCAGTATGGGGGGAATTTTGTGTTATTTCTTCTATCTTAGTCCTTCAGGGTCTGGTGTTCTGTGTCCCAGCTACACCTAAACCCAGCACCAGTGTGAGCCTGGCAAAATACTTCCTTTATCTACTCCTATATCCATCCCCTTTAACCAGTTAATCTCCAGGAATATGAATTAAGCTTTATGATTCTCTAAGTGTGTATTTAGTGACTGGAAGTACATACACTCAGCATCCCACAAAGCAAATAAAAGTTAAATGCAATGTTGGTATTCTGCAGGGTTTGGATATTGGATTTGTTAATTGTGTGGGTTACATGACATTCTAAAGAACTGAACCTTGGCTAGTTAAGGCAGAACATGCAGAATAATCTGTTAATTTGGACTATTTATTTTAAACAATTCAGTATCTTCAAGAAAGAGAAAATGTAATTATCATTGTATTGCCATGAGCACCCATTGAGATAAAATCATGGGAAGCAGGTAAACATTTTCATTTTTAAAAGTATTAAAAAATGCAAAATCATAACTGTTAGCCCACAGCTTCATTTGGGCTTTAAATACCATGTCAGTCTGATCTCAAGTGCACTGAATTTAATAGGATGGTGCCATGAATTTTGATGGCCCCTCAATTGAGTTCTGCCTGTGCATTGTACAGTCAGTACTCAACAATTTGGGGGCACATTTTTCACGGGATGCTGAAAGCTGCTGGCTGAGTGCTTAACAACTGCAAATGCAGCTCTTCCCCCACCCAGGGAACATTTCTGGGTAACTCCTTGGAGCCAAAGGAAAAAACTTCATCAGAAGCTTTCTGAGGCTTTCAGCTAAAATTATAGGAGTGAAAGACTCTGAATAAATTACCCACATATATAATTCATGCTGAAAATACAGCTTGTTCATTCCATCTCCACCCTCTGTGTACAATCTCAGTGCATGATATACAGTGCCTTTTGAAAGTGGAAAACTGACTGGATAGGCAGGTGTAGCACAAATGACTGTTCTGTGTCTTCAATTTTGTGTGTCAAACACCTTCCTCAGGATTCATGGCACTTGATAACCTATAGTTAGTTATTCTCATCATCAGGTACAATTTTATCATAGATCTACGTACAAATTATGTGAAATAATTGTTTTGAAATCACGTCTCATCATGGGAATTCCCAGCATCCTGGGACATAATTGTAGCACAGTTCAAGTTCCAGTCCTCACAGCTGCAATAATGGATTACAAGTTTTTCCTATCACATTCCATTCCATAGCACAAAATACAGCTTGAATTCTGCCCTTTGGTGAGGTTTGGAAATCCTTAATCTCACCTGAATTTAGCAGTTCAAACGTTACACCTTTGACTGAATTTCCCAATTTATTTACAATGAAATGATCACAAATACAAAATTGATCTACTGAGAGATGTCACTAAAAGATCATTAGTTTGCACAACAGATTAGAGGTCACTGGGACCTTGAATTGAAGAACAAAATAAGTGTAGACATATAACATGGCATGAGGAAGATTATATTGCCTTTATTAATGAAGTAATAAGCTAATTAGACCTGTATTGGCACAACATGTCATGGTTAATACACAGCTTTAGCACGTTAGTCTTTACTTTTTTTATTTTAATAGCATTGTGTCCTCACAAATCCCTTAGCTCTGCTTTCCAAGTTCCTTATGAGACACTTCTTAAGATTCAACACCACTGTATGTCTGAAAACTATATGGGAATAATGTAAATGTTGCTTATGTTAACAAATCAGATCCTCCAGCTGGAGTGTATTAGGGAGCAATTTCATATGATTTACAAATGAATTCATAGTGCACGTATAAATTAGATGTTTTAGAGAGAAAACCAGTGTGTTTGAAGGCTAAGTTAGATCTCTGATAAAAGATGTCTGCTGTCTGTAAATCAATAGTTCCTGCTGTAGACCTATAGATCCTATAGATCTTTAGTTCTTGTTCTTTCTAAGCCAAAGGGAATGTGAGCACAAGCACAGACTGTTAAGGTTTTCTCTTGGAATACCCGTGAGAGGAACAGACTTTGTTTTCTAATGCAAGTGTCTTACTTGTTTGCCTTCAACCAACTCAGGAAGAAAAGATATATTAGTGTGTAAAGGTAAGGAAAATATAAGAGTAGGAGAAAACTCCATGTACAATTTGGGTAGAGAAGTGAACCACTTGAAAATATTCATCATATAGACTCCAAAATAAATAACAGAGAACCCCCAAAGAACCAGATATTAGCAAGTAGGCAATAATATTTTCACTGAAGACTTATAGACAAGGAAAATAAAATTAAACATTCTGCTTTTCCTGCACAGCAAAGACCAGATTTACACACAGCTCCTTGGAATTAGTGAGACAGTTTGAAAGCTGTAAATTGACATGTTCAGGGTATTTTTTACACTGTACTTAGAATAGCAGAGATATTTAGAGAATAAGTAGCATGGGAAGGGTATTAATAGTAGTAGGAAAGAACCAGTTTCCCCAGAATAGATGTTATGTGTAGAAGAGTGTTAGCAAAACCAAGGATATGGATAAATGTGGAATGTGAGGTAAAAATCCCAACACTTTGGGTGCTAATGGTTTGTGTTGCACCTTTTCAGAAGTTGTGTGTGAAGGAGCGAAGGGCAGGAAGGGTGATAAAGCTATTTTGGCAAATACGATTCCAAAGTAACCTCCAAATGTGACTAGGAATATTCCAGGGAAAGTTCAGCTCCTGGAGATTGGGAAAGACATGTTTCTGATTTGTTATCAGCCTTCTAGAAAATAAAACCAATTATTTGAGGACTTTTGTCTGCCTTTGAAGCAAAGACATTGGTAAGGAAGCATTTCATTCTTGCTTTGTGGTGACACAGATGCCCAGAGAATTCAAAAAATAGAAAGAAAATAATGGCAAACCTACTGAGCAGTGGAATTGGACAAACTACTTCCAAAGCTTTATCCCTTTTAGCTTGAACAGTTAATTCACGTCCATCAAAAGCCTTTCATGAGATGGATTTCATCTCTGAACACCATTTCATGCTTCATTATACTACACTGATGGGGATTTGGGGGTGCTCATTACTCACTTTTTTCTTTTTTTCCTTTTTTTTTCTTTTTCTTTTTTTTAAGAAGTGGAAAACTGTTAATAAATCCAGAGGGTGCCTTTTTTTTTCCTTCCTCACTCCAGAAACAGAATTCCAGGGAGCTTCACACATCAAATATTCCAACAGTGGACAACAGCTGGTTTGTGCTGTAGCTTATGGACATTGTTCTTGTGTGGTTTGTGGTACCTGTTGTGAAACAGTGAATTTTGGAGAAGGCTTCAGGCTGGGTTCTCACAGTGTCTCATGTCCCAGGTGGCCTTTGGGAGCTCCAGCACAGTCAGAGAGGGTGGCAGGACAGTGGTTTGTGTGTGGGGGAGGTGCCTCTGGCCTGCCCTGGGTGTGGAATTGTTCAGTTCCGTGCCCTGTTTTCAGGCAGATGTTGTATTTCTGGAGAAGGGCTAAAATGTTTGCTGCAGGGCAGGATGGCAGAGCTGCTTCCTACGTGGTTCCTGGTGCCACCAATCCCACCAGAACATCCCAAACCCCTGCACAAACAATTACTCTTAAAGTGTTTGTGTAGTTCAGACAACAGCAGGTTTTGATCATCGTTACTGTGAGTGCAGAGCAGAGATGACCAAGTGGTAATCAACTTGTTAGTGATTTCTTAATGAAGTTGTCTCTTTGTTACAAATAGGGTCATGTAGGGAGACAGCTTATCCTTCCTGACAGACTGCTGGAGAGGTGTCCTCAGCCTGCTCACCCTGAGGCACCTTTCCCATTCAGTCTTCCTGGAAAATTACTTCCAATTTTCATCTATTTCTCTAGACCTCTCCAAGAACACCCTGACCTCATAAAAGCCTTTTCACCTATGAACCACCCTCCAAAGTTTACATCTCTCCAAGTCAGCATATATCTGCCAAAATTGTTTAAATCACAAGCAGCCCAGTCTGCACACAGAATTACCCAGAGTTCTGTATTTGTAAATCAAGAAGATGAAATCTGTGCACCGAGGCAGCAAGAAATGTATCCTCAGTGTGGATCACTTTTCTGTAGTGACTACCTTCGAGTCACTTGTTAATTCTTCTGGTTAACTGAAAGTGACTTCTGTGAACTTTCTCCCTCCACAAGGAGTACTTACAAACTAGTGCCTGTAGCCTCCTGAAAATATTGTATCCAAGGATTAAAAAATTCCCTGTGCATAAGGTGAGAAAGAATTTGTTCTCTCTGTGAACAGCTGTACTGTTGGACACCAGAGTTTATGAGCAGCAGGGAGGGGGACACCAGAGATGCATCATAAGAGAAAAGGTGCTTTTGTTTTCGCTTGTTCTCATTAGAACCCAGAGGCAGAATAATATAACCCTGAAGGAAACAGCTTCCCTTCACAGGCACTGCAACAGGGGCTGCTGGAGCATGGAATTACATGGAGGGGGAAAAGAGCTTGTAGTGAAAGGTTGTCAAAAGCCTGAGGACTCCTAATCTTTGTCTGGTGCTGGGAAGTAAAACCTTGTGTGGCAGAACATGTTTGGGTAATTGGAGATGGGACACCTGCTGCTTTCATTAACCTGACTATGCTAAATAAATGTATTTTGGTCGGATTTTCCTAATGCCCAGAAAGTTCTTACCTGCAGGGAAAGGGAAAACAGAGGCAACATTTTATAATTTGCACAACATTCTTAAAACTATCGATTTAATAGTGGTACAACTGAGAATGAATAGTTTATCTGAAGATAAAGCTGGGCAATGCTGCTTTGAAGTTCCAGAGAGGATAAGTGATGGCAGGGGAAAGGGGAGAAAACCAGCAGTGCAGGAACATCAGTACATCCTGATCTCTTTATCGTGTTCACCTTCGTTTCCATAGGGGAAAACTTTGTCATCATGCTGGGCAAAGGGGAAGGTTTTGTAAAACCAAGAACAGAACAAGAATCTGTTTCCTAATTTCTTTGTCACTAAATTCCCCAACCTTCAAACCAACAGAGAAAATAAGAAACACTTGTGTATTTCCCATATATGATGAGCAATATTCTAGATACCCAAGGTAAAATAGAGACATTTCTCTCTGCCCTGAGAAAGGAGATGGAATATAAACCCCAGAGAAGCAGAACTCTGTGCTGTCAGTGAGCTCAGCTGTCCTTCCCAAAGCCACAGCACCCTTGCACTGCCGTGCCCGAGGCAATGAGCCCTTGTGGCTGAGAATGGCAGTGCTGTCCTGGGCTGCAGCAGCCGAAATATTGCAGCGGGTCAAGGGAGGGGGTCATTCCTGCACAGGAGGTTCTGTTTGAACATCCTGGAGCACTTTAAGCACTGGAACAGGATGCCCAGGGAGGTTGTGGAGTTTCCATCCCCAGAGCAGAGGGGTTGGACCAGGTGACCTCCATAGGTCCCTTCCAACCTCAACCACTTTGTGCTTCCATGATTCCATTCTAGTTTGCTGTAACAGGAGAAAGAAGCTCTGCCAGTAACCCTTTAGTGTTGTTGACTACTCCAGAGAAGATGGGTAACATTCTGGGAAAGAGAGCTACTAAAACTCCACAGTCTGCTCCCTTCCTTAAACACCATTCCACCATGCCAAACTAATTCTAGTGCAGGAAGAAAACTCTTTGCTAACAAATACAGCCCTACAGGGGTTCAGGACCAGACTTTAAAGCAGCAAAGAGATGAACACTAGACCTTCCTCTTCTCTCCTTCTTGAGTGCTGTAGTTTGACACCACTGCTTGTTCTTGACACATTCAGAAAGGGGGAAAGGAGTTATAGCTCGGATATGCCTGAGTCTTTCTTAAGAAGAAAACTGAAGATGTTGTTAAGCTTATGTACTATGCAGGAGTATAAACGGGCACAGAACATGTTTTACACACTCCTACAAAATTCCTTTATATAAATACTAGATCAATGTTTTCTCAGATACTCAATCACAGCCTTCCCAAGTCTCTAAAAGGGGTCATAAAATGTTCCTCAGCAGAGTCAGCAGCAGCTCTGCTCCTACAGGGCAGAGGAGTGTGAACAGGCTGTAATTACTGGCTTCAAGTGTTCTCAGTAGTCAGGGACCTATTAACTATCATTAATTGATGGCAACAGTTCAGACAGTTGTACAAAGACAGATAAGCTGGAAGGACATTGCAGGGTCTGATAAAGTTGAAGACTCACAGAATCAGAGCAATGGATCTACTCGGGTAAATTGCAAAGGTGCCCCAAATCCTCTACCTGTGACAAATCCCACTGCAGAGAGCTCACATGTCACTGCTGTGGGGTGCTGGGGGCAATTCCAGCTGCACAGCTTCCATGTTGCCCTGGAGCAGTGCTAAGGAGACCCAACAGAGTGGCCCAAAAACGACCATCTCCAAGTGATGTCATTTGTGTGCGTTGCACTCGGTGAGCATTGACACAACTGCCACAGAGCATCAGAAATATGGAGCTCCTTAAAGAAATGAGATAAACCACAGAATTCTTTAAGCCAAATCAGCCTCTTTTTTTAAGGAAAGAGGACAAGAAACTCCATGTTCTCAGTTGCTGTATTTCCTAGCTGGCCCCAAAGCAGGGAGGCTCTTTCCTGAGGAGTGGAGTCCCATGTTCGGTGGCACAGAGATGCACTCGGGCAGAACAGGCTCAGTACCTTGATGCTGAGCTTCCCAAAATTGCCACCCATTGAACCACTGACTTCTGAGGACAAGAGGACAGGCACTGAACTTTCAGTCTCTGAAGAGTGAAGACCCTTCGAGCCCCTGCCTTGCAGTGTTACAAGGGCATTACCACAGCTGATTGCTGTCCCTTGCACACCCTTTACACCTCTTCTTCCTCACTGGCTTTGCCAGCCCTTTTCTGAACAGGCAGAATTCTCTGTTCTTCCATTAACTGACTTAAACTGTTTGACAGTGCCAGTTCTCAGTGCAGAACTAAGATTAATTGTAAAGTTACAGGTAATGAATGACACAGGGATATAAACCACAGAAGACTCATCTGCACCTTTGTCTTGGTTCTTCATAGCTTCTTAAATATGTTATTTATTGTTATTTTACTGTAGTTTTAAAAAGATTTTATGGTCATTGGCAAAATTTTCTAAAGACACCTGCTGTACTCCATCCAGGATGAACAGGAGCTCCCACTAATGTCAGGGAGAGCTCTGGATCAATAGCAAAATACAGCCCCAGGGTCTCAGCTATGCTGGAATAATCACAGTGCCTCCTCCATAAGGGTAGGAGGGCTGAAGAACTGCTCTAAGCAGACAGTATTAATACAGTCAGATCCTGTATCACACTGCTCAACATGCGACCTCAGGTCTCATGGAGACAGAAAATAATTCTTCCAGTACAAATGTGAGCCAAGATTTTAACACTGAATTTTAGAGGCATCACAGAGCTTGGATTTTCTAAACTATAGAACTTCCTAAACTGTGTCTCACATTATCCTTTGGATCTGTCCTTCGTGCCGACCTGTGTTTCAGAAACTCTTCTTCACACTCTCTTTTCTTGGGTCAGATATTTTTTGAACTGTTCTGTCTTCCAAGAATTCATCTCTTTTGCCCCCTCCTTTTTTTTTTTTTTTTTTTTTTTAAGACAGGATTTTCTCCTTCTAAAACACTGCATTGTGCTCGGCTTTTATGTCTCAAAGTGGGTATGAAGTCATGAGAGTTTTGCCACTTACTGCAGTTGGGAGAAGAACTGAGGTACTTGAATAATCTCTTTGGAGGAAAAACTATTAATCTGGGTCTTACACAGCTCTTTATACATTTATGAGGCTGTTTAATGGATTATTAATAAAGTCTATTCGGATCTTAATGTTGTCATCATATTCTCCCTTCATTTCACCAACAACACCAGCTTTAAGGGATTTTAAGCAGAATTTCCCACAAGTATCTTGGTTCCTTGCATGCCTGGAATGTGATCCCTGTGGAAGCACAGGAAGTTTCTGCAGTGCACTCTTCCCTGTAACTTGGATCTACTATAATTCCATGTAAAGAGCTTGACAATCCCATCATTCCTGTAACTCTTATTAAACCCATCACTCTTCTTTGTGCAAAGACCATCTTTTCATTCCATGAGAGTACAGTACCTGAGGGACTGTGTGGCTTCATTCTGAAAGAGAACCAATAAGCATTCCTAAAATTGTGATCAGTGCTGATTTTAGTCATCAAATTAATAGCATGTCATAGTTTATTAAATTAATCATCAACGTGCTATTCAGTATCTTTGAACAGTTTTAAGACAGTTATTAATGTACTGAATTTATACACAGATAAATTTTAGGAGACCCAAATGAGTGCTAACAGGTCTATTTTTTTCCATCAAAAACCTCATTGTTAATAATTTTTGACTCAGCTCCTGAAACATCCAATGCAGCTGTGAATCTAAGAGCAACAGAAATGCTCAATTTCTGATACTCTCACTTTCACCTGCAACAAATATTTCCCTGAGACTCATGGAAAGAAGTCAGGTCACACAAAAACATTATGGAGTCCTGTCATCTTTGGGTAAAAATCAAGTCATATCCTCACCCTCATTAATTATGGGAAAGGTACAAGTGTTATATCAGCAAAATGAGCCAAGATTGTGAATGTCATCATGGTCTTTGTACAGAGCACAGTGTGAGGGCAGCACTTGCTCAGGCTTGTTCAGTCACTGAAGGCTTAGCCCTAATAAAAGTGATAGTCCTTTATTGATCAACCCACAGGTCATTGCTCTGCTCAAATTGTTGTAAAATGTCTTTCTGAGCAGTTTGCTACAAGCAGAGGCAGTGGTTGGTTTTAGCCTCGTGTCCCACCGAGAACAGAGAAATGTACCACAAACACCTGTGAATTTCTCAGATTCTCATCTGATATTTATCTGACCTTTCCCTGAAACATTATCACACAAATATATTTTTCTAGCCAGTCCTTGGTTCTAAATGGATAAAAGGACCAAAGAGAAAATAGGATGTTTCATTTTAGGGCTTGTTTGGGATTTTATATATATAAACCTCCAGTAAATAAATCTCTGAATGAAAAATTGATGCAGGTTTTCTTTCTTTACCTTTCTCCCCTTATCAGAAATGCCTTATCTGGCTGAATATATTCACTGATCTTGGCTATTCATTAAAAGTAATAGAACAGCTAAATAACTTGGGTACACAGTAGCTCCAACATATTTTGTTTAGTTTCTTCAATAAATCATATTGTCAGGGGTTCCTTTATTTTACTATTGTGTCACTGTAAAAGGATGGACTATATTTTGAAAATTTCCATCCCTGTTGCTTAAGCTCTGCTCTACTAAGTTTAATACCCTGACAATTCCAGCCATAATTTACTCCTTGGAACAGGTCATTAAGTACACATTGCAGCTTTAGACTTCTTCTTTGATCCATTGCCTTTTATAAAATATAGAAATGGCCTAAATAGTCTCCACGGAGAGAATTTTCTTTCAGGTGGGTATTTAACTATGAATCACAATCCATAATTCACCCACCCATCCAGAAACATTTCCTGCCCCACACAGACACGTTGCTTCCACCCTCAGAAAGCCACATGGTGCTTCATCATTTGCCACAGTGGACTGATTCTGAAATAATGAGGTTAATCATATTCCCAGAGCTAAGTGAGCAGATATGCTGGGAAAGCAGGGAGAATCTTCTGTGCTACCTGCACTTGCTCCTTGGCAGCCTGATAGGGATTGTCAGAGGCACTTAGAGGAGCTGATGGGATTTGGTGTGTAAAACCACCAGGGTACTTGCTTGGGGGATGTATCACAGAGCTGGAAAGCTTCTCCCATGGGCAGATCCAAGGAGTTAATAACACATCAGGGAATGGGCCCAGCTCGTCTCCAGGGAGGAAATTCCATCATTTTCCTCTTGAGAATTGTGCTCAATCACCATGAAAGAGGAACATTTTTAAATGTGAGGATCATGTTGCAATTCTGGGATCACTTCTGGCACTTCCCTAAACTTCAGCCTTCAGAGCATCTCCTGCAGGTCTATCAGACTAGTTGGAGTATTTGCAGGACCCTGCACAGAGAAAGCATCTATTTCTGCAGTGATCAAATTGCATTATCCTCATTACATTGATGATCCCTCTGTTTAAAACAGGTCTGGTTCAAATAACTGCCCTTAAACTGTCTTCAGGGACAGTTTTTAAGTTAAGAGAGATTTTTTGGAAAGACCAATGCTGTCTATAAATACATATATGATAACTGTACAGGTCATTTCAGTCTCCTAATGTATAGACATATTTTGTTATCTGTTATCTAAATAATCCATGAATCTTCACCCAACTCTTCTACTTTATCCATTTTTCATGTTTATTTTTTCATAGATATTAATCATTTAAGTCTATTTATAAAAGTAATGTATTTACATGTCTAGACATCTGAATATTCAAGCTCCATTTCTCATTCCATGCAGCAAAAAATTGATTAGCTGTACCTAGAGAAAATTTGTCAGAGAGTAACTGCCAATATTAACATCTGCCAGCCAATCTTCTTTATAATCAGCAGCAAAAAGAAGTGATTTTGCCTCTTGGGAGAGCTTTCAAAGTTTCCTGTCTCAATTTGCAGTTTGTATCTCTCAGGGGTGTGAATATGAATGATATTGCAATTCTCCACAGCTTCATCTATCAAACGTGTGAACTGATGACAGGTCCCGAGTAACAACACACGGGGACAGTGACATCCCCAGGCTGCTCTATTAAGAGAAAAAACAGAGTCAGCTTAAAAGATTTGTGATCTGAAATGAACTCTTGAGGTAAAATTGACCCAAGGTGTGCAGGGTGATAAAAAAGAGAAGATCAGTGCAAACACAGGAACAGTTTTCGTGTCTCAGTGCAAACAATGTCAGATCTTCGCAGCTCGGGGTACGAGCACTTCAAACAAGCCAACAAACAGACAGAATGTTAGAGCTGAGATATCAAAACCACAGAGACTTGGTGGATGCCAATTCCTATTAATTTTAATGGGCATCTAGCAGCCAGATTCCTTGGGATCCTTTGAAATTCAGCACAAAGCTTTAATAAATGCTTATATTCCCCCCCGTCCTTATTCACGTCAGCAGTGACTATCAGTGTGGAAACCAAACCCGGAATCCAGGCAAAGGGAAGGGAGTCAGGGTGGAGCAGAGATATGGGGATGCCTTGTCAGGCCATGGGCAATTTGGGCAGTTTAGTACTCAGAACAGGAATTGGGTGGCAGGTGATCCCTTTTCCTGGAGCACTGTGGCATCTGCCATTCCTGAGACACCTTGGCTGAGCCCACACCACACGGGAACACGTGGAACCACCTCCAGGAAGGGCACAGTGCCCAGGAAGGCTGTTGTTACACCATCCTTCCCTTCCATAAACCTCAATATTATGAGTGCTGGACTATTCATCAGGGAATTCGATCTGCAAACTAAAAGGTTATTCCAGAATTCATATTGATGTCTCAAATGGCACCTGGCAGAACTGTTGGAATATTCTGGTCTCTGGTGATGACCTATTTAAAGACAGAATCTGCAGTGCTTAAAACTACAAGCCTTAGAATCTTTTACAAAAGAATATTAGAATTGTTTCATTTCTTGTATTAATTTTCTGCTGTACCATTCAAGAGAGAAATAAAAATCTTGGGGTAAACTAGTAGTTATTAGTCATACACAGTATTTAGTAGTTATTATTAGTCATATGCAGTATTTATTAAGAAAATGGGAGTATTTATTAAGAAAGGGAGATAAATTTGCATTCCTTAGTTATTTTGGGTTGCCTGAAAAGAATTCTTCATCATACTTGAATTCAGATTCTAAGAAGCACCCAGTGAGTCACAGGCAAGTTTCCCTTGGCTGTAAAGTGTATTTGCTACCACTGTAATGCACAGGAATAAGAAAGGCAGAAACCCACTGTAAAAGAGAATTGTTTGTAGACCAGCCATGATCATCAGAAAGAAGTGAGCAAACCCATCCTCCCAAATAGCTGTGAATTAAGAGAGCCTCACTGACCACCCGAATTCCCAGCAGCACCTGTCTCCCCATCCTTATGGACTAAGCAATTATTTTATTCCCAAGTACTTTTTTCTCAGAGACAAGAGGTTCTTTCCACTTGCCCATCCCACAGTTTGTGGTTTTTTTTTAAACAGGCTGTAGTTCTATAATTTGAAAAGGCAACAACTGAGTGAGCTGTTCTCAATATAATGTCATCATTTATACTTTAACTTGGAAACATGTGCACCAAGACTGAAATTGTTTTACTCCCACGGGGATAACACTCTATTTTGAGTGCCCATTTACTAATCCTAAACAGTGGTGGAAAATCAGTGGAAATACATGTGCCATCTACATGAATACCAAGCGAATTCATGAGGATTGGTGCTGAATACAAAATGATTCCACCATAGAGGGATACTTGAAAGAAAAACTTGCTGCAATAAGGAGCTCGTCATAAAAAATGTGTCATTCAGTAATAGCTTTTTTATATTCTATGGTTGAATTCCTGGCAGTTAATGTGCATTTCTGTTATACATCCCAGCTTTCAGGGGCTTCAAACTTTTCTGGGAAAACTTAGTCTGTGACTTGGTAGTACCACATGTGTGCCTGGGATTAACTTTTGTTTAAATAAAAAAAATATAATGACAATGTATTAAAGCTGAGTAAAATGTGAAGGGATTCAAGTGCTGTTTAGCATTGTAATATCTTCCTTTTAAAATAAAAAGGTATTGATGTTTTTATATATATTTGTTACTGATTGGTCCCACTAAAATGGCTTTAAGGAGCATTTCTGTAAATGTCTGACTCTGCTCCCATGTCAATGACTGCTTGGATTTCTCTTGATGCCAATGGAAGAATATGATCTGTAGAGTCTCTCTAGAGTCTATTGACTGGAAAGGTAAAATCCTATTTATTTAGCTCTCGGCACATGGTGATGGTTAACAGGCTTCAATTGCTAATGGATTGGGGCTACTGTGTTACCAATTTCAGGTCTGTGTAGGGAGCTTGAGTTGGGTTTTAGAAGGGCTGAATTCTCCCATCACTGAGGTTCAACTGGGCCAGGAAAACCCAGTGAATATCAGCATTGATGCCTAATTGTGTGTTCCAGGGTTCCAACACATTGTCCCAGTTAATGGGACTGGTGGGTCTTGCTAGATCTGATATATCTGAATATTCATCCCATCACCTCATGTACAGAGGGCAGAGATTCAACCCACAGCTTTAGCTCTATCAGTAATAACCAGGAAGAGAGAAAAACACATTTGCACAGTAAATTCCATGGACAGAGTTCCCAGGACAATTAAATTCTGACTGCAGAATCTGGAATACAATATGCAACATGGTAAAATGGGGTTTATAATTACAGTGAAACCAGAATTGCTATAATCTAGACATGTTCAGAATGATGAAACACATTCAAAATCTGCATTGTTATTATCTTCTAACCCAATTTACTACAAGAGTTGATTTTCCAGTCCATTTCTCTGAGTGAGAATCACTGGGATGGAGTACTTAAAATATTCACTCACATTTATTCCAATATTTGTGTACAAATACAAGCAGTTCTCATCTCTAAAACTCAAAGATCCCTCTCTCACACTCATTCTTTTGTATCCTCCAGCCCAGTAGAGCCTCTCAGTGCATTCTCCCAAAACATGAGGTGATCTATTGGTGTCATTTCCTCATTCTAGACACCTTGAGATGATGGTTCTTCAGAGAGCAAGTGATGCTGAAGCTCATAAAATGACAGGAAAAGGGCTTTTATGGAAGGTTAATTTATGCTGCCATCACCTGGGGTAAAGACAAGGCTTTTATGCAGTGTCTGCAAACAGGGTAGCAAAGGGAGGTCCCAATTGAAGAGCAGGAAACAACCTGCTACCACAATCCAATACAAATGATCTTGAAAGTCATATTAAGAGCTAAACTGAGAACAGCTGATTGGTTTATTCAGTTATGGGATAGATGTAATTTTACTGCTTTTGTTCATTTGTTAACTGAGGGGAGAGAAACTACATATTTTACTTGGCTGAAACCTGCAGGAATCAAAATGTGGCTGAAAAAAAACCTGTGTAAAATTGCTTTGATTTTTATGTAAGAATTAGACTAAAAGTACAATTGCCAGATATTTTTAAATACGGTTCATCTGACAGCACAGTCCTACAGGCTCTGAGAGCTCAGGCAGGTTACCTGTGTCAGGACAAGGGAAATGGAAACACAGGGCCCTTTGCAGAACAGGGTTCTTTAGGAAGCAGCCAGGGAAAAAAAGGATTAGGTGGGATGGAGCTGTTCCTCAGGAACCTGTATTGGTGATGGAATTTAGGGATCAAAGTCAACATTTGCTGTGTTGCCAATGTTATTTTTTAAAAAAAAAAAAAAAGAAAACAGAAAGGGAGAGATTAAGAAAAATACCATGCACAAAGGGGATAAAAATGCCTTCTTGTAGAAAACTGAGTTACTGAAAGAGATCCAAAGACTTTGGTAATTTGGTTTGTGTTGTACTTGAAATAACCACTACACATCCATCAAGATTACCCAAGCCTGGTGAAATGGCAAATCACATTAACTTGTTAGGCCACCAGGTCAGATTTGTCAAACTGAGGGAACAGAGGCAAGAGACCACAGATAATTTGTTTGTGCATGTAGCCCTAAATTTCTCTCATGTGAACTGTGATGCCACTATAAGGATACTGAGTAGCATCCTCTGAGTGCTTCATTGCTCTCTGGGTATATGGAATGAACCTAAATAAATGTTTCATTAACACTGATGCTAAGAAATGCATAGAAGAAAGCTTTGGCCACGAACAGCAACAGCAGGTTTTAGTGACAGGACCAAACTGAAGTGTGGGACACCCCTCTGAGTGCCAACTACTGCATTTCCTTCAGTGAGTGCTACATGCACTCATATGTAGAGAAATCTACTGTTCCACCAGTCCAACCCATAATCTGCATCATTAAACCTTGTAGCTCCCCCATCATTATTTTAATTGTGGTCTTATTTTCCCAGTATGTGTCTTAAAGTATGCAGTTTTCAGCTCTTTATGATTGCTTTTTACTTAGTTCACCACCCAGACAATAGGGGTCAAAGGAATAGATATTGTGTCTGAAAACTCAGAATGAATCTTCCTCGGGGTTCTGCCATTACCTTGGAGTTTCAAAGTGGATGAACATTGTACAGAACAAACTCGTAATTTGATTTCTAGTTCATCATTGTTCTGTGTTAATAAAAACCTAAAATAGTCAAGAATTGAAAGCCCACGGTTGGAAAAAGCAGTTTTTAGAGACAATTTCTGTTTGCAGAGGTGTAATAATTTGCTTGGCTCACACTCAGCACTTCACATTTCTGCTCAGTATATCACTGGGAAACATGTGGTAATACAGCTTTTTCTGGCAGGGCTGGATCCACTCCAGTATCACTTTTCCTGCAGTGATGAAATCTGCCTCAAAAATTCTGTCCTCAAACTGTGATTCCCATTGGAAGTGTGGAATGATGTGTAGGCAGGGGGTGATGAGTGCTCTGATAAAGGGATTAAAATAGGGAACTGGAAGCCTGGCCGTGCATTGCTGTCATCATTGCTTCCTCTGGAAGGCAGTGAAGGTATTGGAATATCTAACTTGCCATGTGCTGCTGTGTATTCCCCATCTTATTTTCAAACAAGCAGGCTTGGATACAGCTGCTGTGGTTTGAGGAAGGAAGGAAGGACTGAGCCTTGGTGTTCTTTAATACCATATCAACCCTGAGAGTGGCAATATTAACCAGAACTCCTTGTAGGTTTTTCCATTACTATGTTTGAGATCCATGAGAAAGACTTAACTTCCCTACTTTTTTATAGTTGTAGTTTAATGCCCTTCTAAATATCTGTACCTATGAAAAAGAAAGGTATCTATAAATGATGAAAACAAACAAACAAACAAACAAATACCAGAAGTGTGGACAAAAGAGCAGATTCTGGAAGATTTCCTCACTGTGGTTAATATCTTATTCATAAAAAAGTTCCATTTTCAAATTCCAGCAGGGTTTTTCTCCTGGTATGTCTTGCCATGACATTTGCCAGTTCATGGCCCCAGGTGGTTCATAGTCACTCTGGGATCAGGTGAGAGAGCCAGGTCTTCCTCCACCTCTGTCATTTCTGTATGTACTAGAAATTCTTGATACTCATCCCTAAGTGAACAGTTGTGCATTTTGTGCTCTCACATTTCATCCATTATTTCAGTTCTAAATGTCACCCAAACTGTCCTGCAGGATATTCCTCTCCTTCTTCACATGGAGGATGTCTCAAAATTACATTTCAGAACCAAATGTCATGAGCATCGTCCCAAGCTTTTCTGTCAGCTTAGTAATTAAAAAGTTATATAAAATACAACACTAATCCATAAGAAAATTCCACCAGCAATCCTCCTCCCTGACTAGAGATTTAACCTGATGGACTCTCTCTGGAGTCAGTGGGATAAGTTTTTCTTATTGGTAGTTTTTATTGTGTTGCAGCCAAAGTAAATGACCGGGGCTATGAGAAGGGAGAGCTAAAATCAATGGTAACTACTTAGATGCTGAAAGTTAACTATGTGCTCAATTTTTCAGCTGTAAATATCAGAGGGAAAATCTCCCTCTTAAAACTTTTTGCCTTGAGTGGAATCTTGTTGCCTGTGCATCCTGTTGCCAGAGCAACCTGTACTGGCACTGGAACAGCGGCAAAGATCAGCTGCTGCTTTCAGAACAGACACGACGACATAAATGTGTGCATTAGGTTGGGATTTTTTATACCAACTTTATCTAATTCTATTTTCCTTATTTCATAAAAATACGGATTTTTATTTTTTTTTCCACAGCAGAAATTAGTTGGGAACAGTGAACAGGATCCCTCAGGAACCAACATCCAGTATAGGAGCTTTTGCTAATTGTTTAATAGTGAACATTATTACATGAAACATGCAGGGAGAGGCAATGCAATAGTATCAATGTCCACACCCAAAATTGTGACTGATAGTTTGTGATGGAGTCAAGAAGACTTGAAGGAAAATTTGCAGAAAGCTTTTCTGATTCAGCCTTTGATCCCCAGCTCTACTCAGATCACAGGTCCTACATGGCTCAAACTTCCCAGGTTTAACTACCCCTGGAAACATAAGGGAAGCTCAAAGCACACCAATAGGTGATTCCCATCTGAACAGAATTCAGGCACTACATTTCTGTCTTGGGCAGCTGAACCTCTTCACACACACACTCCAGTGCCAAATCAATCAGATGGTTGGTTAGAATTTGACTTTTCATAGTTTTCTCTGCTGCTGTGGAAAAAAAATATACAGAATTAATAAAATTATACTTGACAATATCTGGCTCTGTTGGGTTTTGTTTAGTATTGTTATAAGAATAACAAGTACTAAAAATTGCCAGTCTTAAACAATTGCTGCACCACAGAGAACAAATAAACCCACACATAAACAAACACTGAAGGATTATCTTCACTTAAAATACAATGCAGATTATAGTAGAACATATACAAGATTTTAATGTTCCATACAATTAAGTCTTCTGCTGTGCTGTAAACCTTACTGAATATGCTGTGGGAAAACATTACAAAAACTAGTCAGCTATTCCCAGCAGACTTTGAATGCTTTTTTTGTGTGTAGCTGCATAAATTAGAATGAATTTTCTTTCATTATAAACAGTAAAAAGGAGAATTAATATGGAAATCTTTTCCAGTGAAAATTTCTATCAAGAATATAGAAAACACAGTGCAACGTTGAGCAGATAATCTGAAGAACCTCTTGGCTTTTGACATTTTTGGAAGCACTGTGGGCTTTCTTTTCAGGACCTCTGACACAAGTTTTGTACTACTTACAGTATTTCTCAAACACCCTTCTATTTGATCCAGAGCAATCAATGCAGACATAGCAGCTGATATTTTTATCCTTTTTGATGTAAATTGTGTAAATCTCTACTCGTGGACAGTTTCATCAGAATGGCTTTTCAGTCCGGAAATTGCTGTGTTTCCTTCCTTAGGGTTAATCCTGTCTCACAGCATATGGTGAGGCAAAGGGTCTGGGAAGCAGGAAAGGGCCCTTCTTACATAAGCTGGGCACGACTGATGTGTTTGAAGCTGGAGTTGTGTGTGACTGGACTCATCCTGCAGGACTGGGGTCACACTGGAGTTCTTCAGGAGCACAGACCAGCTCAGCAAACACCAGAGCACTGTGCCTGAGTCCAGCAGGGTGTGAACACCCTCTGAGCCCGGGGGGGGAGTGACAGCCACGTGCAGTGCTGTTAATTTTGATCACACAATCACAGAAACACAGAATATGCTGAGTTGGAAGGGACCCACAAGAATCATAGAGTCCAACCCTCAGCTCTGCACAGAAACATTCCCGAGAGAGAGTCACACCTTGTGCCTGAGAGTGTCATCCAAACCCTTCTTAAGCTCTGGCAGCGTTGCTGCTGTGCCCACTGCCCTGGGGAGCCTGTTCAGTGCCCCTCTGGGGGAAGAACCTTTTCCTAATATCCAACCTAACCCTGCCCTGACACAGCTCCAGCCATTCCCTGGGTGCTGACCCTGGTCCCCACAGAGCAGAGATCAGTGCCTGTCCCTTCTCTTCCCCTCCCCAGGAAGCTGGAACTGCAGTGAGGTCTCCCCTCAGTCTCCTCTTCTC
>JAWWLV010000057.1:10501318-10511458 GCA_035041135.1 Platyrinchus mystaceus
TCCCCAGGAAGCTGGAACTGCAGTGAGGTCTCCCCTCAGTCTCCTCTTCTCCAGCTGAACACACCAAGTGCCCTCAGCTGCTCACACGGCTTCAAATCAAGGCCCTTCACTGTCTTTGTTGCCTCCTTTGGACACTCTCTAATGGCTCAATATCTTCCTTATATTGTGGTGCCCCAAACTGCCCCAATATTGCAGGTGAGGCCACCCCAGGTCAGAGCAGAACAGGACAATCCCCTCTCTCCCCCAGCAAGGCTGGGCCTGATGCCCCCCAGGCCAGGGATGCCTGAGCTTGTCTCCACCTAATGTCACATATTTACAAAAAAACCCAAGTGCTCATCAACAGTTCCATCCCTTTCTCCTGAGTCAAAACCATTTATCTACTTGGCTCAATTTTCCACCTGCACATTTTCCCCTTAAATTCCTTCCCTATTTTACTGGGAAATTTACAAACACACAGTCTCTTCACTTTGTTCAATATTTCATGTTTTTCAGCTGCTCAGGTCTGAGGTACATGTTTTTCCCTACAGCATGGTACCAGGCAGCACTAACCAGAGGCCATTCCTTATGCTGGGAAGCAAAAAATACAGATATTCTCCCAGGTCATCATTTCAGAGTGATCAATTGTGATGAAAACAGAAAATATAAGGAATGCTTTCCCACTCTACATGCTGCAATGCAAGAGAATTTAGGGTTTATCTAAGTTAAAGGCATTCATAAAATTTAATTCATATCTACCCAACCTAAATAAAATGGATTCTTTCCAGATTATTAATTTCCAATATTCTACAGCTCATTGCTTCTCCATTCGTTCATTAAATACAAAAAACCAAACCCAAAGATGTCATTTCACTCCAGTTTTCTGACTGCTCTCAGTGTATTGCAGGGATTGCAGCTTTGGCCCACAATTTTAAGTGAATTATTCACAATTCAGACCAGGGCCTGAAGTGTAAAGTCCTAAATGTGTTTGCTAAGAACTGCAATTCATCCCAGCCCGGTTTCTGTCTTCTCAGTTTCTCACATTATCCCTTCCATGGATGTTTGGAGAATTACTTTAAGGGTCAGTTGGAAAAACAGGTGCAAAAGTACCACTGAGTGTGAATGGTTCTGCAAGAACCTGTCTAATATTATTCACCATTTTAAGCACAGTTGCTGAGGTTAATTAGATTTATGACCCCTAAAAATTTTAAGTGTCCCTGATGACTTTCTTGCCAACTGATAATTTGGTGTGAGAAACAGAAAAAGAATAACAAATAGACTATGAATAAATAAACTCTCGATATTCATTCATATGAGGACAGAGAATATGTTTCTGACATTTAATTAAATATCCAAACGTCCACAAGATCTATAATAAACCACTTTGCAAGACATCCAAATGTCACAGAAAAACACATTTTACATGAAGTGGGGTTTTTTTTGCCACTGAAGCTGTGAAGATACCACATTCTTTTAGAAAGACACAGAAAAAACAAGCACATATTTTATCTTGAAAGTACTTTTTCAAAGGCTTCTGAACAGCCAGTTGCTTGCAGTATGACGAGTGGAATTATTCTAATTTATCACACAGGAGTTTGAAACATTAGTTTTACAGATATGCCATGTTGTTCTAGCAGAGTTCGTGTCCTGAGACTTAGGCAAAACACTGGCAACATTAAATCAATTCTCTTCCCTGAGTTCACCTGGAACATTTCACTGAGACCTGAAAATTTTTTAACCTGTATTTAAGTGCTGCAGAAAACCTGTTCTAACCTATTCACATGCACATTACTTCTTCCTTCCTTTTTCCATCAAAATCTTGACAACATCCTCTAACCCCTCAAGGGATGTAAAAGGTATTTCATCCACCTGAAGGCATCCCCTGGCTGGGATCTGCTTCCTGGAATTGCAGTGAAATGTAGAAGGTCCCACAGGGGGCCTTTCACGTCCTGGGGCAGAAGGAAAAGCTGTAACTTTTTTCTTTCCTTCCTGGATTCATGTGGATATTTGGAAAGCTGACTTGCCAAGATGACAAGACTGCCAGATTTGCTTTGACTTGTCTCTCTGCTTTTTAAAGATAAATAAACTGGAAGAGCAGTTTGTACAAAAGCTGCTGGAATTATGGTCAGCATGAGATCCACGTGCTGGTATTTTTTTATGGTGCCACAGCATTGCTTGAAATGCTGGGAGGTTTTCCCCTCCTTGCTCCGGGAAGATCACAGTTCCACAGTCATAAGTTAACTGAGTGATCTGCAAGGGGGCCTGAGCAGCAGCTAAAGAAGAAAAAAACATGTGTCATCACTTGCAGAATGAACTGCAAGGGGAGAGAGCACAAAGAAAATCCTCCAGGCATTACATGGGGGAAGCTGAGGCTGCCAGTTTGCCTCTCCTGCCTTCCTCTCCCAAGGTGTTAAACATAGAATTAAACTCATTAAAAACGAGGCATGTTCCACTTGACTCCAATACACTCCACCACTATTTCCATCACTTTAGAGGTGACATTCTGGCCACCTTCTGGAGACACTGACCCTGCAGTTGATGTGTTGAGAAGTCCCTCCAAAACAACTCATGACAGCTCTGTCTGGAGTGAGATCACCCCCAGTGGTGTCACCCCCTGCCCTGCCATGACATCACACACGATGACACGATGTGACACCTTTGTCCCAGGATGTTTGGCTGTTACTTTGTCCAAGGGCAGCAATTGTAACTGTCCCTGCATTTGCACACCAGGGCAGAGCAAACACAGTTGTTCTCACATGCCAGTCCCACCACGTGTCTATTGTGTAAATGGACAGTTAATTAAATTGCCTTCATAGAGCTTTGTAAAAAAATCTATTAAACAAAGAATCCCTGGCATAAACAAACAAACCTGGATCACAGTTTCAGCTCTTTGACCTCTTCAGTGGATTTTCTGGTTTTATCAGGAGAGCTTCTTTACATTTTTCCTAATTTGCCGCCAATATTTTAGAAGTTGTTTAAAAAAAAAAAAATTAAAAGAAGGATGAGATTTGGCACTGATTATTGTAAGTCTGTTCAGAATACAGGAGGAAGGTTAATTAGCTTTTCTGACCTGAAGAGTCTAGGAAGGTATCCCTGGTGACTCACTAATTGCTGCTCAATGCATAATAGTGTCTGTGAAGCAGAGTGCAGGGAGCTAGACACTGATAATAATGTTACTGTGATTTAAAATTCTATACCTGCAAGGACATAATGCTGGTTCAGTACAGCATGCACTCCACTGATAGATCTAAATATTCCCCAACTATTCATTTATTTTATTGGTAATTCTGGTCACTAATCTTAATTTGAATTTGTACCAAGTACAAGTGTGTTTCTCAGATTGAAAGTAAAATGCTATTTAGGGTATCATCAAAGCATATTCTGAAATTGTTTTCTCATGTGTAGTAAACGTTTCCATTAAGACCAGTGTAAGTGCTAGAGTTGACTTATTAATTTATTCAAAGAATATATCACTTTTATAAATATAAACAAAGAATTAGTCCATGTTGATAAAAATATCCCTAAACTGTGAGAAACAGAGACATTGTGTTACCTTTAATAATAGTGTGAGACCAACAGAGCTTAGGAATTTTAGGAAACATGTGGAATCAGGCTCACAGAGTATCAGATGGATGTTCAGTGTACATGTAGTTCTTTTTGATATTTATCAATTGACATGTAATGATGAGGATTTTAATAGGCAGAATGGATGTGCACTGTTAGTTCAGTTAATCAGTAGCTGTCAGGTCTATTTTTTAAAAGTCCCCCAGAGAACAAAATACAAATTAACTCTCCTTAGAAGGTCCTGTAGTGTAGGTTTCTTGATAGCCTTTTGTCTAGAACTAATTTTTAAACTTTGCTTAGTAACTGTAAACATATTTTTAATGTAAGAGTTTTCTCTGGTGCTTGTGGTGCAACCTTCTTTAAATAGGTATTCTGCAGATGCTCCTTGGATCAGCTATAAAACACTTCTTCAGCAATCTGTCCTCCCATAACAGATTCCTACAGGAATATGATCATCCAAGGCTCATTTGCATTAAGCCCATTACTCCCAGTTTCCTGGTCAGTGTTGGAAAAGAAAATGTGTCATTCGCAGCTTCAACTGCATAGATTTGGTACATCAACAAGCTCCATCACACCACAGACTTAACTGATAAACTTCCAATATATAACCAATATTTTCCTCTCAGCAGCTGACAGCACAGGTTAAGGGGGGATTGTAGTTATTCTGACCCATCTGCCAGTTTATTCCCCACAGGCCTTCCTTGCATCTCTTCTACCCTGAGCCAGGTGATAAAATTGAGCCAGACCTACAAATTAGGAGGATGCTGACCCAACAGGAAAACATCAGGTTTGCCCCTTGGCAACACCTCCCCATCCAGGCAGTTGGAGATGAAGAAGTAGGAAAAAATGTCAATGCTCAGACATTTCCTCTGCTAAGGCTGGACATTCATTCCTGCTCTACTGCTGAGCTACGCATGTAATTAAGCAGCAGGACTGACAGATCTGCCCTGTCCACTGTGTGTTAGAACAGCTCACCAGGGTCTCAGGTGGGAACAGACCATGGGGTTTAGTTTGCTTAGAGGCTTCTGTTCCTCACAGAACAAAACACCCATTTCTGGGAAGGTTTCTGCTCTCCCTGGGCAGGCTCTGGGCCTGCTGCTGCATGGACATACCTGAACACCCCCCACCTAATACTCCTGTTCTACAAGGCACACCAGTCAGTGCTCCCAACCCCTAAGCAGGTTTGGGAGAAAAGAGGAACAGCTGGTCAGGTCTCCTTTTCTCTCCATTCCCTGCCTGTCTATACCTTGATTCCACACACAGCCCTGTCTGTCACCTATTGACAGCAACAGGAGCAACACAGGTTTGCTTCTGTGCTTTGGCAGCCCTAACCTACACTCCCACTCACTGTGCCTGAGCAATCTGCAGGTTGGTATTTACTAAATCAGCATTATGGCACCCATATCTTTGTCCTGCCCCCCTCTTTTCCCTGTCATTTCTATCTCAGCTCATCAGATACCCAGCAGCTTGACAGATAAGACATTGCCAAATCACAAAAGACTTTACCTGTATCTTGAATTTCCTGACTTACCTTATTAAGCTGCCATCTGTTGCACAGACTCACACAATGGATGTGTTGCAATGCAACCTGACATAATAAGTTACTCCCATGATAAAAGACAAAAGACATGCAAAAAGTGACTGTTTTTCTTATCAGTGAAGCAGCTCTCAAAGCAAACAGGAGATCAAGTCAGTTGAATGTAGCCTGTATTTAATGTAACACAAATTAAAGCAGATGGCTACTAATGTAGGGGATATAATTTTTAGGCTTTTTCTCAAAAGCATTCTCTCTGTATTACAGCCCTTTGTTCACTACATTATCTTACTGCTCACTGAATGAATTATTGTCATCACATAAAATGAAATGCTGAGTTCTTGTCCAGGACCAAGTTTTCTTTCCTTTATTCACCACCTAAACGTTGTGCATGAATTGTCCACAACATGACTCTGCTGCCCCTCCTTGTTGGACTTTTATGCCCCATCACAAAGTCTCTGATTTTGCTGTTTCAGATGAGAGAACTCGTAGCCCCTTTCCCTGCTCGGTTTGTTACTGGGACAGTGAAGATCTGAGCAGTTTCCAGGCCTCTGTGCTGCACAGCTATAAATTTCTGCCAAGTCCAGCAAGATTATTTATCAACACATTGGAGCTTTGTTCCATGCACAGATTTTGTAGATTCCTCTGCAAACACTGAGGGATTGCTCAACACAGTGTGGCTGAAATGAGCTGATAATCCCAGCCAGATTTCCCCTAGATCCCCAGCTTTACTTGAAATTAATATATATGTTCTCTTTTGTCTTCATTCTGTTCATTTGCTTTAGATTATTCTGTTTGCATTATCCTATTTTTAAGCCTTTCTTAGCAACAAGGAGAACTAGAAATGTCATTTAACCGAAGCTTAGATTTCCATTGCACCCATGGTTTGCCTTAAAACAAAACCAAATCACTTTCAATGAAGTTATATGATTTAGTACCATTGTGAGACACCTGCTCTTTCAACCTTTCACTACTAAAACTTATTTGCCCTTATTGTCCTACCCTTCCTTTGTGCTGTAGTTGTAAAAACATGCACAGTGTGGGGGTTGGATCCTTTTAGTTGGGTTTCAGAAGATGTAGCTACTCAGTTTTATGAAACTTGAGGGCAGTTATAATATGTATTGGTACTTTGAGATTTATGCTTTCAGAGGCATAAACTCAGGTTTTACACACATGACTATAAACTAGCAACAGGCAAAATCCACTTTCCAAGCCTAAACATTGAAAGGTTAGGGCGGTTTTCTGTGTCATGTAGTGAGATGTAAGGATAGGACATCAGTGAGAGAGCCAAAAAAGAAGAAAACAAGAAAACATCAGGGCAGGAATAAAAGTAAACAGTCCCAAATGTCTGTAAAATTTTGGACACATATGCTTTATCTGTGCACTGCAGTTCACTGCAGTGTAAATAGTTCACTGACTGTAACAACTGAACCAGGGCTCAAGCCACCAGGCAGAAAGCTGGTGCTTTCCAGGAGATAAATCCCTGTCAGCTTTCCAGGTGAGAAACACTCTGCTGCTGAGCCTTTGCTGCTGCCAGTTTGCCCAGAGCCACTGTGGAAAGGCACAGCAAAAGGGTCCAAAGTAATGTTGTCCCGAGCTGTCAGCATTCTCCATGTTCAATGGATTTATTCACCAGTCCTGTCAGGGGAAAGAGCTGCTTTAATTCATTGGGATTTTGGAGAGGTGCAGCCCGTCCCCAAGTTTCCCCAAAGCCTGAAGTGCACTTGTGTGTGTACAGGAGTGGTTTTGGTTTGCCATGGTGGGCAGACACTGGATATCAGGGGATGTGAGTGGCTGTTGGATATGGGGAGGTGATGGATGGACAATCCACTCCAGATTGTGAGAAGGAGGAGGTTAAAATTACTGGCAGGATACTCTAGGGAACCCGGGTCTTACCTGGGGGAAATTGTTAATTTTCATTCATAGTGTGAAATTCCAGTTGTTCTCAATACACACAATTTGTTTTAAATCAGCCGAGTGGAGCTTTCAGAAATATTTCCTGTTCAGGTACCTGGGGGAGGTAATTTAGTTCTCTGAGGTTTACTGGGTGGGGGCTCATGCCAAAGTTGTTTAATTTTTCCTGCTGGAGCCTCCAGGTAGCTGAACCTGCCAACACCTGGCACAGTGTTCCACCAGGTACCTCATTCCTCATGTAGAGGCCTTTTCATGTCACCTCTCATCACAATGTCTAAGGAGGACACATATCTTCTTTGGGGTTTCCTTTTTGTCTCCTATCTTCTCCAAACACCCCCATAATCCTGAGGTAACAACACAGCAGAGGCAAAAGACATGCACTAAAATGAGGTTCTTATCTGCACTTTTATTATCCCATGCAATACTCCTGCAGAAAATTACTTTCTGAAATGTGCTAAGCTGCTCTTTGGATCTCCAGGGCTCTATTCACAATTTTCTGTAAGTGATTTTTGTTTAATTTGTAGCAATAGAGGGATGGATATCTTTCACCCTGACTGTTATCAACTTAATTGTAGCTATAGGAAATGTACAGGCCAGCTGACTTTTTACTACTGAGAGTAAAATAATGGGGCATTGTTTGCTTTCCTGTTTCTGTAAGGTATGGTGGCTAAACTGGTTCCTAAGTTCATGTAACATTGTCCTAAATAAATGCTTAATTTTAATATGAATTAATTTTATCTAGAGGAAGGCAGCGTTGCCTGTAGTTCTTGTTCCTAATTACTAAATAGAGAACTCCTGTTTTTCTGTGCAGAAATGCAGTTTTTGCCCTTGTCTACTCAAGCTTCTGCTTTCAGAGAGGAAAAAATGTGTGTATATGTTCCCATATGTGTTTTGAGGGAAAGTCCAACTGGTTTTATTATATAGATACAGCACTTTAATAGGGTTTACTTTAATAAAGCCTCACCTGGGGTGATACTCTGACTTGGCCACATCCCTTCAAAGTGTGAACAGGCCAAAGAGGAGCAAGAGAGACCAGAAGTGCACAGAGAAACTGAAAGGGTTAGTCTAGAAAGGGAAGTTTTAAACTTAACATGCTGCAGAAAGGAGATAAATTGTTTTCCATGGGCGTGATGGGAATGGCAAGAAATAATGGGCTTAACTTGTAGCAAGGAACAGACATTAAGAAAACTTGTTTAATGATAAGGATAGAGAGCAGTGGCCTCAGTAGGGAGGATATGAATTCTCTGGATTTTTTTTCAAATACACACTGTACAAGTAGCTCTTGGAAATGCTGTATTTATTGTCTGTTGTCTGTAAGCAAGGACAGTGTTAATGTTTTGCAGTTCCCATTTTCTGGTCACTTTTCTTCAATCTGATAGATGGGGAAGTGGCTGTAAGGATGTTGGTGCTCTGACTGCCAACTTAGTCTCCCTCCTTAAGAAAACTCCTGTTCAGGACCTGTTCTGAACAGAGCAACTTCCCATACTTGGGCTTGGAATTCCCTAAAAGAAATCCTGCTGCTTGGTGAGATTATCCATTGGTTCTTCTGGAGACTCCAGCAATATGTGCAGGGTCTACCAGATCCATGGAAATGTGTCCTGTGAATTCTAATGCTCCGGGGTGGTTCTGCAGATGGAAGTGGAGATGCCTCACTTTGGCCATCTGCTTCATGTCTGGAGTATTTTTGGCAGCATCTACCAAAGTTTTCACCTCAGGAAGTTGCTTTTCTTTTCCCCCTCTGTTGCATCTTCAAGGGTAGATTCCCTGTCACATATTAAAGTGCAGTCTTTCTGGCTTCTTGAAATTCTGTGCAATATTTCAAATTAAAATGCTTTCACATAAAGATATGTTGCTTTTTGCATCAAACCATAAAAAAAAAAAGGACATAGTGATAGTTTTTGGATAGATTTTAAAACAAACCTTGCTTGTAGCTTTGAAAACGTTCCCCTACACCCAACGAAAAGCTAAAAATATCTATGAATAAGTTAACACCTGAAAATGTAGGTTTCTGCACATGGTTACATAAATTCTGAAAGGAAATTTTTCACTATGTTTGAATTTCATGCATAAATCTCCTTGGGAAAAAGTTCCATCCCAGTGACAGCAAGGTTTAGGAACAATTAACCTTTTTTCTCTGCAAATGGCACATAGGAACCCCAATTTCGAATTACTAGACCAATATCCACAGCTTGTTTCTTTTTTACCCACAGTTAATCCCTTAATTCTCAAGTAGGCCACGGCCACAAGCTTTTCTAGCAAACAAATTATGATTTTGTTTGTTTATTTTCTTTATAATTACTGACTCTTTGCTTTGAAAAAAGCAGTCTAATAGTGGTTGACATAACAAGTGATATTTTTTTCCCCTCAGGTTTCTTAGTTAACCTCTGATTGATGACATCCAGGGTAAAAAATGAGCCAAATCATAGCTTTTTAAAAATTTATTACAATACAATACAAAAAAAAAAAAAAAAAAAAGACAAAAAATCCAACCCCCAAACCATGGAATTTAGTCCACTGTAAGCAAATAGGTGATTTTATTAAAGCTTGTAGAGTCATTTGACCAAAATATAACAGAAACTAAAACATGCTTGGATATTCCTTGGTTTTACTCCATGGTAATTCATCATAATGTATTAATATAAATCAACTTTTCCTACTATTAAGGCTCCACACTGTGACTAATCTCATTCATTTTTACACTCCCTGAAGGAGCTGTTTCATTGTCCTCTTCAAAAGAGCCCTTTGCAAACGTCTCCACGGGGCAGATCGACACAAAGCACCCAAATGGCTCCTTGGAATGTTCTGGGAAGGCGTCCTGGGGATGAACATTTAAGGGCTTATTTGTGTTGTGAACTGCACTCCCAAACCCAACCGTGCTGGGAATGTGGGAAGTGGCATCTCAAGGGTAGAGCAGATCAAGCTGAGCCACGATGGCCTTTGATGCAGAAAAGCATCTCCTTGGAAATTTGAGTGGAGTGGCTCGTCCTGGCCTTGGACAGGAATGTGCTTGGAAAGCCCAGAGCAACTTGTGCATTGCTCTCCCTTGGGAATAACAGAGAGGGAAAAACCAGCAAGTGATGCCCAAAAAGGCAAATGAAACTGTTTAGAGACAGAGTTTTTGCCTTTAAACAGAAGGTATTTATTTGCAGCGC
>JAWWLV010000057.1:10513084-10545040 GCA_035041135.1 Platyrinchus mystaceus
CCATTTGGTTGGAATATCTCCCATTTGGTTGGAATATCTCCCTCCTATGGACCTTCTGTGGCTTTCTCCAACTGCACATGTTTTAGCACAGTTACGAGAGTGCTTTAATTTGTACCAACCTACATGCTGGCAGAAAAGTTCTGTGAAATTAATAAAAGCTATCAAGCACCAGGAAATCATTAAAATGTTCCCTATTTCCATATTTCTTGCAAATGGCTCTGGCCAACTTAATTCCTTACAGTTTTCTTCTAAGTTCTAAGCTCAGTTCTTCGAAGTTTCTCAGCTCAGAAAAACAGTAATATTAACACCTGCCAAAAGTATTATTGCAGATCTGGAATTCTTGATGATCTCTTGGAAGGCACGTGCATGGTCTTCTCCAGCCTGAATTATATAGGGCTTAAATGTCAAAAGGAATTTCAAAACCCCCGACAGAGGCCAGTAGGATGATATAACTGTATTTCATCTGAATTATTGCCATTAATTCCTCCACTTGTTTTGTTAGGTTTGTTAAAAACCCAGGACTCATCTAAGGGAATTTGACTTGGTGGCTAAGCCACTCCAAAATCACATTTTAATTGGATTCTGTTGGTATGACATGTGACCTTGCTAAGGCAGAAAGCAGAGCTCGTCACTCCTGGCGTGCTGAAAATGGAATTATTGGTCTGTTAATGTTATCTCTCTGCAAAGGAAAGGCAATGTATCAGATAGTGAAGTTTTAGAGACTGTAACAGGTGAATTTAGAAACTACCATTCAATACATGATATTTTGGGGAATAAAACATCAAAATCTTCAAGGCACAATCACGTTTTCCTGAATCCCTGCATCTCATGGCACTAAAGGAGTCGTTTGCTGGAGTGAATGCTCTGCACACGCAGTGCAGTGGTTGCAGAATGAATCTCTGAACAGCCATTGAAAGTTTTTGTGTGTGTTTACAGCTCTTCAGTGAAGCTCCTGGGTTTGTCTTCGTTGGTTTCAGTTTTTAGAAGTGTTTCTACAGAGATTCCAGGTGTTGGTTTCAGGATGAGTTGGGATTTTCAGCTCTCTGTAGGTCTTTGTTCCAAGCCCTGATGAGACTCGTAAATGGTTACATCCTACATGAGTACATGAATACATGAGATGTATTCATCTCTTATGTACTCCTCTATATGTGGAGTGAATCTAAACAAAAATAATAAATACAAAGAATGAAATGTTACTGTTATCTACAGCAAAGATGTTTACCGCAAAAAATTTTGTTACTTAACGTGTCCCAAGCCTGAAAACCAAACTCCACAGAATTTTAAAGTAAAAAGAACTGTTTAAGGTGCTGTTCACTCCACTCCTACTGACACGGGGCTTTTGTTGTATTTTTTGATTCTATTCTTTGCACCAGATTCAACCTTGATTCTGGGTCACTTCTGGAAAGGCACTGGATTCAGTTCCAAAAATTCAATTCTTGGTCTTAGTTCTGTTTCTTTTTGAGGTTCCACATTCGGCTTTGAATCTTTTTATGATTCAGTTCTCCATCAATAAAATTGGTTGGTTTGTTTCGCAGTTGTTGTTCTGTTTTCTATAAAAAAACAAAAGGTCATCACTTACATTTATCCCATTTTTTAGGAGGATTATTTGGCTTGGGTAAATGTCTTTGTTTTATTTCTGTTCTCTAAGTGTCTGTGATAGAAGTTTAACCTGAATGAGGAATAAAGAAATGGTGGTTTAGAGAACAATTTTTAAAATGGTCCTTTTATTTCTGCCTCATTTGAAGTTCAATAAAGCTGTTGAAGTAATTTGATTCTCAGCTGAAGACAAGCAGAAGGCTCATACTTGGACAATGATATATCATCCAGTAATTGTGACTTTATTGAAAATGCTGATTATGTGGAACTATCTTGCATACTAAAGTCAGAGAGGAAAAAGCAATCTCTTTAGTTCATAACTATGTAACAGCTCATAAATAAACAAGTCTAATAGACAGCTACAGCAAATGCCACATTTCAAATCTGATTTCTCTCTGGAAAGCATCTTTTTCAGCCCTGCACTCAAAGCAGGGTGAAGGACTGTGTCCATCCAGAGGTTCAATACCAAGGATGGAAACTCCACAACCTCTCTGTGCAGAAAAGGTTTTCTCATGTTTCAGTGGAATTCCCTGCTGTTGTTGGGCTTTTGTCCTTGTGAAGGTGAGGGTGACTGGCCAGTATTTCCTCTGATCTTCCTTGTGCTTCTTGTTTTCTTCCCATCCTCAGAAGTCTCCCTTGATCATCTCCAGAGCCCCCTGTGTTTTCTCTTCTGAATCAGCAGCCAAATGCTGTTTGAGATAATTTCTCCTGATCAATAAAAGCCCTCTGGTACTCTGGGTATCCATCCACTGTCATCACAAACACTCTTGATCTTCACTTTGAAATCATGCATTTGAATTTCAGGAAAATTCATTCTCTCCCTATCTAGTGTTAATTTAAAATTGAATTTCTCACAATAGAATCTGTTTTCTTCCCTCTTCCTCTTGGGTGACATTTTCCTGAATCTAGAACTCAGGAAATGTTAGGTCTGGTTGCCTTCAGCCAAACAGTGTCATTGTAAGTGCAATCATGATTCATCATCCCCCAGAAACCTCTAACATGAACATCTGTCTGTTAATGAACTGTTTGGCTGAGTCACAAACTTATCAAAGATGTGAAGCCTTTTGTGGTTAGTTGAGTAATTAAGTCCTTTGTTCACTGCCCAGCCCTCACTTAGTTTTCACATCTCACAGGTCTAAGCAATTCCTTCAAAGAAATGCCCTCACAGAGAATGAATAGCCTGGGATGATATGGCAGTGGGATGCAGTTGAACCCTAACTAATAATTACAGAAAAATACACTAAATAATTACAGAGACCATTTACATGAGCAGAGAGCAGAAAGAACACCCTTTGCATGAGTCAGATGATCGGTACATGTGTGGGGAAGAAGGGAATGACCTGTTCTTTTGCAGTGTTTAAGACACTGTGTGATATATTTCACAGTAATCCAAAATTATTTTACCATCTGTTTATAGACAGAGTGTTTAGGACCCTTCCTTCAATCCCCTGTAAAAGCAGAGCTTTTGGGGTGTTCCTGGTAACAATGAGGGTGGAACACTGTGTTTTTACAGGATAGCCAGAAATGGGTTTATGAGGATCAAAGACCACGATGCTGACAATGAAATCAATGACCAAACAGCCTTGGAATTGGATTTCACGTGCTATTTTATGTCTGTACATCCAGCTGAGCTGTGGCACAGCCTGGTTTGGTGTTTAGCTGTGCACAGTTCTTGGGCTTCACCTTTTAGAAAATCTCTCTCTCTAAATATCAACACAGTGTGACATCCATAATTGGAATCTTATTCAAGCTGCTACATTGATTTAGTTCTGTTGGATAAACTGATGTTAAACTGAATTTACTTAAATTTGTGAAATAACTTATTTCAATCAGATCCACATTACTTGCTTACTCACCCAAAGAGTTTCATTGAAGAACACAGTGGATCAAATTCTCTTCTTACAGAAGTAGTAGCAAATTGGAATAACTCCATTTAAAGCTTTGGAATAAATGAATTTAACATAAATACATCCCTAGGCCAGAAATGCATCTCTGAAACCTGAGCTCACTCTTTTTTTTTCCTCGTTCAAAGTAAAATTAAGCAAATGGTTGAATGCCTTCCTAAATCAGGGCAGAAGATTGAAGTCTGATCCACTTAAGCTACTTCCTTAAGCTAAGGTAGAAGTGGAATACCTGGCTTCTTTTTCAAAGTGATAAGTCTATTAGAAAAAAGGAACAAAATCTTTCTTTTTCCTTCTTAATTCACTGTAGAAATTTCCATGTAATGTATTCTTTGCATAGGTGTATGTACAGAGGAGACTGTTTATATCTGGGTTATCCTGCTCAGTAAGAACAGGCTTTTATTTCCAAATTTCAGTGAATTATTCTTGAGGGAACCTGACATCTTCTAGGAAACCTAACTGGCAAAAGTAATAAGTAGTAATAAAGCAGAAGGAATCTTCGTAATCTCAAGATTAATGGATAAAATGTTTATGCTGAGGGGTCTCTTCATCAACAAACTGCTGTTTGCACCTATTTGCATTTTAATGGTTACCCTAGTTCTGAAGTTAAAATTACAGACTTTTCCCAGCTGCTCTTTAAATGCTACATTATAATTTTGAGGAAGCATCATACGTAATTATATTTAATAGACACAGAATTGATTGAAACACTTAACAAAAACAAAAAGCCCAGACCTAATTTTGTAAACATGTTATTGTACAGTAACCCCCAATGAGTTTGTTCTTAAATCTCCTAATTAATTTTTAATTAAAAAGCTCAAAGATGCTATTATACTTCTTGTTGTAAATGGCAGTCTTATGTAAGCGTAAACGACTTAGCTGCTCAGACAAATATCTCCCATTAAAATCCCTGTTAATGAGAACTCCTGAACACAGCATTCCAGAGATTTAAGCAGTGGCAGCACTAAAATAGTCTAAATATCACATGGGGGGCTGTTATTTTTTATTCCTCCTTTCTTTTTTGTTTTGTACCAACGCCACAGCAGGTTTGCACGTGATAAGGTGTCCGAATTTCCACTTAGGAGCATCAATCTTCTCCCCATGGTCACTACCAGACTTTAATGGCATTAATTAGGAAGGGATAGGGCTGGTCCAACCCATCCCTATTTATGGGAGGGCAAATAGGCACCAGATCAATAAGTTTTGATGCAGATTTGCTTCATTAAATAGATGAACACTCCCTAATGAAACACCCACTCAACGAAGAAAACCACACACCAGCCAAATTCCCACCATCAGGCAGAGAAGAGACGCAGCTTTCCATGATTTTAGTCCATCTCCTCACGGGATCCAGCCAGAGGATCCGAGGCAGGAGCTGGAGCACAGCGTGTTGCTGGAGGGATGGGCTGATGCCACAAATGGAGGATTATTAATAGCAGAAAAACAGCAAGTGCTCCTTTCAGAGAAGCATCTTTAATAGCAGGGGGAAAACACTTGAGACAAAATCTCATTTGCTATGTTTTTCTTACATTTTTAGCCAAGAAGGGATGGGAGGTGGAACTGCAGTGATTTCTATGGTTTAATTATGTCTTCTCGGTGGTTATTAACACTGCAGAGAAAAGCAGCAGAATTTAGAAGGCTGGAAGTTGTGAGCTCAGTTTTGCAAAGCTGCAGTTTTTATTTTAAAACATGGAAAGTTTTGTTGTTAGGATGAGGGATTAAAAACAATGATAGTTCTCTATAAAATAAATCCCCAGTAGCTTCCCTCTCATAACTTCATGAAGTTCTTGATATTTGAGAAACGGAAGCTGGTACCAAAATCACTCAAGCTCTTTAGAACTGTATTTTTTTATCCCTTCCAGGAAAAAAATTCCAATACATAGCTACAAAACAAGAATACCCATCCACTCCATTTAATGGCAAATGTGCAACAGTATTTATTGTAATGTATTTCCATATTTTTAAAAATTACTACTCCTTTTGAAATTGTTATTATTTCTCTTGTATGTGTGTTTTGGAGTGTCCTGTTTGGTGTTCAGGGGGGTGGGTGGAACCTCAGAGCTGCATTCCAGAAGTGAAATATTCCGTAGCCAGTTTTCATGCAGGGTCTGTCACTACAGTTTTTGTTGTTGTCTGCAAACAGGCTGTTGGATCATCTTGTGGGAAGTGGCACAGGGAGGTGGAAACAAGGCAACAACAGCCCCTGGAAGATGTTGGGCAACAAAATTGTAGTTCATGGGTGTGCAGAATATACCCCAAAATTGTGGGGGGTTTGAAATCTTTTTGCCTTATTTCTGAAGAGAGAGATTTGGGAAAATTATTTGTACCAATGCAATAATTAACCCAACTGCTCTGCTGGGAAACTTGGAGATACTATGATCTAACTGATAAAATTCTTTTGCATTACTGCTCCATGTCTGCTTTGGTTTTGGTGTCATTGCTTCAGCACAGGGAGTTGTGAGGCAACTGATGCAATCAGTTTTTGTGCCCTATATACTGTGGGCTCGACAAACACATCTGTACTGGGGACTTGTTTGGGAAAATCCTCCACAGAACGTTTTTCTGCTGAATTAATATTTCTCTGGTGTTGAAGGTAGAAGTTCCAAACCCTTTTTGAGTTCCTGGAATGCTCCAGCTCCTCTGGTGTAGCTCAGTCTCTCTGTGTTGCTACAAAGGAGATGTGTCACAGGCAATATTTCTGGTTGCTAATGGCAGGATTCTACAGCCAGGAGTGGGTTTGTCATTCCCTTTTTTTTTTTTTTTGTTAAGATCTGTAAGAGTTACAGATCATAAGCCTGAGATGTAAATGCTACTCAAATCACCTGTTCTTAAATTGCCCACAGGAGAGTTTTGCCTTGAAGGGAGCTTGATTATGGGAGTGTACAGCTCATAGCACTCCAAAGGGAAATTTGTCCTCTCTTTTTCAAAAGCTGCTGCAGCAAATGCAAGAAAACCAGCAAACTGTGTGCTGGAGCTTGACTGCATTTTAGATGTTTTTATCACTTACATTATCCTGAGCTTCTACAGTTCTGGGGATTTGAAATTCTCTTCCTCAGCAAACCTCAGACAAAATGTTTCTGTCGGCAGAGGTGGAACAAGTCTCACAGGTGCCATGGTTTGTACCTTCCAAATGTGAGGAAATCCCTGTTTCCCTTAATACTTTAGAACTTCCTCAGATTCATTTTCTCACAGTCCCACTCTTTCCAATCCATACACAACTGGAAAGAAAACCAGGGGTGTCTCAGTAGTATGCTTTGTTTTGACTGTTTCTGCAGCTTCTCTCCTATTTCTCCCCAAAGCCAGACACTTGACATCAATAATCTGTGCATAAACCCTCTTGTTTAGTACTTCAGGCTTTCAGGAAACCCTCAAACCCATGGCAAGCCAGCTACAAAGGCTTGTGTGCCATTGTGTTTGAGATGGTGGCAACTGTTCGCTGTTGTTTGCAGAAGAAATGTTCAAGTGTCTAAGAGAAACCTATTTTCCATTACATTTAACTTGTAACGATGCCTTTTGCTAATCTGGGGGAGAGAGAAGTTCAGGTCCCATTGTTCCATCAGATGGGCCCGAAGATGTGGTGAAAATCAGGGTAGGAGCAGCCAAAATACTTGGAGTGCTGTGTATTCACTTGAGGATCTCTTCTTTGCCAGCACTTCGAGTCTCCTGTAAGAACACCAGCTGTGCAACTTGTCCACCCAGCTGATGGCACTTCAAACCTGCTTAGCTTCAGAAATTACTTGCCTGTGTAATCTAATTTTACCCAATGTTCTGTTTAGAAATAAGTCCATTTACCACTCCCAGATTGTTAGTTTCCTGATTTAATAGTGAACTGTTGAAGAAAAAGCAGTGTTTCTCCCTCATAACTCATGCTTTCATCCCACTTGTTCATACTCCAGTAATTGAAATTACAGTTTTATAATTGTGCAGACATTGATGATTTTGCAAATGGAGGATTATTAATAGCGTAAAAACAAGGACCTCTTCTCAAAATGTTATTCCAGCAAAAAAGAACTAGAAAAATATGCTTGATTATTTCTTCACTTTTTTTTTGTACATTCTTCACATTTTAATTAGGCAGAAAAAGTAGATAAGATTTTCTTTCATCAGCATGAATATTAGTGAATCATAGCAAAAAAAGAAACTGATGGGACATATTACAAGTCGTAAATTTAAGGGCTTTCAAATTCCCTTGACTTTAAGGTTTAAAAAAACTTTTGCAAGAAGAAATACAAATGAAACTTCAATATACATTGTTTGGGGGGTTCTGTACATGTAAGTGAAAATTATGTACTTGATTTAATTTTATAGAGAAGAGAAATTTCTGTCTATAGATGCCTTTCCTGGTACTTTCCCAAACCTGACATTCCCATATTTTTTGCAACAGGCAGGATCTTCTGGGAGGAACTTTTGGTCTTTTAGTGGTGAATTTATTCAAACACCCAAAGTATTTGAACATCTACTTTGAAGTTAAGAGCTGGTCAGGGACTTTGCATCTTGCTTTGCTGGGAGGTCTGGGGAGCAGAAGTTGGGAGCACCAGTCAGGAGAAGGGGAATAAGGAACAATGAAAGACAATGAGAGCACCAGGATGCAGTTTTAATAGAAACACTGGAAGTATTTGTTACACATTCCCTAAGTACACTGTGAATTACTGGAGGATGCTTTCCTGAGGATACAGGAATGGCTGCACTTTGTGGATCAGCGAGTCCTGAACTTGCTGACAAAATTGAGAGAAATTACCACTTTTCCTACTTACCACATTTCTTACAGTCTCTTGCTGACTATTTACTTGGTTGGGTACCAGATACAGAGAGAAAGGGAATCTTTGGCCAAAGTAATTCCATTCTTAGGAATGCAATTTGACTTTTCCATTGTACTTAAGGTTTTATCTTTGTTTTGTGTGTGTATATTTAGCAAAACCTTTAAAAAAATCAATCATGCTCTGAGCATCCCATTGCTAAGCAACAATGTATTCCTCCCTCCCACAGACCTTCTTGCTGTTCTGTGAAAAGTAACTATAACAAATGTGTAAAAAAAAAGTAGGATGCTTCCCTCCTGATAGAATAATGCACTGAGCAGTTCTGGTCACTTATTTCTGAGGCAAACTATTGCTGCCATCTGCTTACAGACTAAAGCAGGAATGGTCTGAATGCTTCTGCATCCCTGAAAGCTGCTCCCGACATCTCTGCTTGGGCAGAAATTCTGCCACGCGGCAGATTTTGGTAGTTTACGTGTCCTGGTGGCCACGTGAAATTTGGACGGTTTGAGACAACCTAATGCCCCGAGATCTGCACTACAGGACCCCACTGCACCTACGGAAGAGGCTTGTGGTGGATTATAAATATATAAATGCACTGGGCTCTCCTTTGGGAGTGTCACTGTAAGCTCTGCTGTTTTCTTGTTGATCAGAAGACAGGAAAATTGTGGTGGGTAGTGGAGGGGGAAGGAACGTGCTTTGCACTCCTGGAAATTATTTGTCAAACCATCTGTTGTTTCAGTATCATTCTGGACTTAAAACAATTTTAAAACTCTACAGTTCAACAGCCTTTAATGTATTTTTTTGTTTGTTTTCTATGGTGCTGCTCTATTGTTTCAGTGCTCTTGTGAGTGCCTTCAAAAGCTACCTGTGTATTCTGTGAATTGTAATTTCACTTTATAATACCAGTGTTGTCTGAACACCACTGAAACTGCTGCAGCAAGGTCACTTTGTAGAACTGAATGCTGGCTAAGTGTTAAATATGATCGTGCAGTTGTAGAACGGACTGAACTAGAAATGCTCCCTGGCTGCAGTTTGAGCCTGAACTCGTGCTGTGCATCAGGAGTGACAGTCAGGGGTCCCACAGCAAACAACAGGAGAGCAAAACAATTGCTGTTTGGTGACTGCCCCTTTCAGAGTTCTTGGGATGCAGATTGGTCTTTCTAATACTTTGCCAAGAGGCTCCTGTGCCGAGACACAAATAAGTATTGAATTGTCAGTAGTGACATCTTAAAGATATTCATAATTCCCTCTTTAGCACAAAGGTACCTAAAGGCTCTTCAGTTACATTTGTCATAATGAATTCTGCTTATCTGTGGGAGAAAGTTGGGAAATGAGCTTGGGTGTGAACTTGAACAAGATATTGCACACCAAGGTTTGATGTGTGTCCTTATTCCTCCTTCAAGGAGGAGAGCCTTCAGGCTGTTGATTAGTGTGGGATTGCCATTCCAAACCTATGCTCCTTTTTTTGATTAGTTTTTATAACCTTAGAGTGCAGTGCAACGAACCATTTGAAAGTCACTGTACTCCCAAAGATGGAAGCAGGTGGAGTTACATGTTCCAATGGTAATACTGGGGGTGTTGCAATGGTCATCTTCCATGATGTAATACATAAGTCAAGGGCAAAACAGGGAATTTTTCATGCCCTGGCTTTGAAATCAGATTGATAAACTATCAAACACTTGTGTTTGTATGAAAATATTGCAACTCCCCCACTGTTCTCCTGTGTGCCCAGTTTCCATGGGTGGGTGAAAAGCAGGCAGGCAGTTGAGGAATAGAGTTGTACCTTCACCTGATGTGCCAGGTGACAACTGAGTTAGCACAGACTGGAATTAGGTTGCAGAACAAAAGACAGATAATTCCCTTCCCCCTGGAGGGAGGGAGAAGCAGCAGCCACAGTATTGATCTATTCAAAATTTATTCCTCTGTTGTTTCTTCAGTGCAACAACATGATGCACTTTAATCAGAGCAAATAGTTAATATTCTGCTTAACCTACAGCAAAGTGAAAAAAAAAGCCATGTGCCAGTGAGGATACAGTCTATTTAGCCATAAGTCTTCTATCCACGCTCTTCTCATTCATTTTTAATGATCATTTTATGTTTTCACCTTATTTCTTCTTCCTGTATTATTAGATACACAAGGGGGAAGAATGAACAAAGTTAAATTGTTTCTTGGGTTTTGCTGAGCTGCCTGGTGGGGAGATAAAAATAGCAAGTGCCAGTGGCAAAGTCTCCTAAAAAGTGGCAGCACATTGTGGAAGTGCTAACACATTGTGCTATTGAATCAGCACTGAGAAATCAGATTTTCCTCCCAACGCTTTCTTTAAACTTAAGGTGACCTTTAGGAATGCATTTGCATCAACGTAGAGAACCTTATTACTCTGTTTTATCCAGGACTAAGTCAGCCTGAAAGGAGTTCAGCTGGGGGGCCTGGAAAGTCCCTTCGTTTTCTCCTAGGCTTGATAGGACATTATTGATTCTGGTACCACAGTAAAGAAAGCCACAAATGCCCAGTGTTGAGAGATATTGTCTTTGGGAAGATGTTATCATACAGTAATTTTCAGTTCAGGACTGCAGAGAGTTGTTATTTATGAAAGACTCCATTGTAGCACTTCTGCAAACCCTTTCTATATACTTGCTAATTCCGCCTGTTTTCCTGGAATTCCACAGAGCCTGAGGTTATCTCCAGCCCAGACACCGAGACAATTTTTAAGCAGGGTTTAGGCAGCAGAGCTGTCTTGGATATGGCTCTTGTCTCACATATTGATTATGTAGAAAAAGTTTTGCCTTACGGGGTCAAATTCTTAAGCTCTTACTTGTGGATCAAATAAAGAGAGATTGAGAGCTGCTGTGCCACTTATTGATTTTGAAGGAAACAAGAATTGCTCAGAACTTCTTACAGTCAGGTCTGAATTGATCAAAATTCGTATGGGTTGAAAGTTATGACTTGTTAAGTTACTTCAATTATTTTACACTTAAATAATTTTACCCATAACCCTAATCCAAAGTTTAGTGAACTCCAAAATATTATGTTATGCTTCCATGGACTTGTAGGGAAGGTTTATTTAACAGGTTAGACTCAGAAAGGTCCTGACCAGTAGAATTGGACAAATACTTAGGAACTTGGTGCTAAAAATTAGAGTATTGAGTCAAAGACAATATCAGAGAATGAAACAGTCACAGCAAGATAGAGGAGGCTCTGGACAGCCAGGGACTTTGAAAACAGGGAGATTTAAGTAGCTGCTTAAATGTGGAATTTAAAGAAGCCAGGAACAGTGCATTTTCTAATGCATTGTAACTGGCTTGTCTGTGATCTCTGCAGACCCAGGGCAGAAGGAATGTGATTTGCAGAAAGCAAAGCTGTGTTTTCAGCACAGCAGGGGGGGTTCAGGCCCTGTTGTTACCCAGGTTCTCCATTGCAGTGAACAGGTGCTTACAGTGTGCAGAGAGGCACAATGGCATCAAAAAAATCATCTCCAGCTTTTGTGAGACTGTCCATGCAATATTCCTCTGCTCAGACTTTTTATTGGTATATTTTGGTCTAATGCACACAGCAAAACTGTCCCTGGGAATTCACTGTGGGAGCTGTATATGTAACAGTTACTGATTTTATCTCAGTCTGATGTATTAGTTTAAATAACCAAAAAATAGCTACAGAAGTTTAAAGCAGATGGCATCAATATTTCGTCTAATTCATGACTAAGAGCTATTGCATTTTGTATCCCTACTTAGAATGCAATAATACCATTTAAATATTGATGTCAACAAATCAGTATTTTTATTTGTCAAGGCACTACTTATACACTGGTCAGGGCCTCTTGGTTGATTTTTGGTTATATTCTCTCTTTTCATTTTTGGTAATTTAACTCAAACCTTAAAAAATTAATTAAACGTTAAAAATATTGCAAATACATTAGTAATTCTTATTTTTCTTTACCTATAATTTATTCAGGAAATATCAGAGATATTTAACAATTACTTAGCATTTAACAATTATGAAGTAAAAGGATGATTATAAGTAAGAGTGAGGATGATTAGAAATAAGAGTGAAAAGGCTTTTTGAAGGCAAAGGATGATCTGATGATCAGAGCAGCTGATGAATAATTCATTGTCTCTGCCTTTCCTAAGCCAGACTCCGGAGCAGTGGCCACCGTAATTGTGGACAGCAGGTGTCCTGTCATTAAGCTGTTAATTTGCTCTGGCACTTCAGGCCATATTTGAGCACTGGAGCTCCCTGTGTGGCCCAGCGTGAAGGGGGTTTGGAATGTTGTAATGGGGTCCAGCCCAGCAGGGCCAGGGATCAAACCCAGCCCTGCAGAGGATCAGCTGCTCTGCCACGTGTGCCCAGGCTGGCACTGAGACCCAGCCCTGATGGAACCCTGGCACAGGATGGGGATGGGGAACTGTCTGCACCTCCACTGAACTGGGGCACTTTGGCACAGCCCTAATTAAAGAACTGAGCCTTGAGTTCTGAGTGACCAAGCACTGGATGCAGGAAACACTCTCCAGAGAGCTTGAAGGGATAACAGACATGGGAGTCTCCATAATTTCATGGGCGATTTCTAATTAGCTGACCCTGGAGAGGTTTAACTTGCAAGGCTGAGGGGAAAGCAGCCAAAGAATAATGGAGTCCCCAGCACTGCAAGTGTTGCTTGTCTGACCTTACATGGATTTTATGCTCCTGAAGAAGTGCAGCCTGCCAGGAAAAGAGGGATGTCTTTGCCTGCTCCCCTGGATTGATCAGGAGCTGCTGCTCCCAGCACAGCAGCTGAGCAGGGATGTTGTGCAACCACATTGTGGTAAAGAACAGGCACAAGGCAAAACAAAGCCCTGGTTCATTATTGAGTAGGGAAGGCAAAGAAGATCTCGGGATGTTATTTGGTTCTGTTCTCTCACAATCAGAATGAAACCACTGGCAATTAGCACAAATTCAGTCTGTGACAGGACTCCACAATAAGCACATGTAAGCAAAACACAGCTGAGAAGCTTTGAGCTTATAGAGGAGTATATAATCAATAAGAATTGGAATGGCATTGCCATGTAGATGTAGTTGCCTCTAATCTAATACTGGTATTCCAGTAACAGGCCAATATCACATGTAAATCCTAGAACATGGTGTGCTGCAGGTGGGAATTTCACCCACAACTCGTAGTGTAGATTTTTTTTTTTATTATTTCTCTTGTGCACTAAAGAAATAATGTACCTTATGTAGAAATCAGCTTTGAGTGAGAAAATAAAGTCCTGGAAAATTGCAAAGTTGTGAGAAAAGTTTATTCATGCTAAGTTTATTGTCATGGGGGAGAGGAGACTTTATTAAAGATTTAAACTTAATAAAGTAATAACTCGAGGAAGAAATAGAAATCTTGATAAAGTTGATCCAAAAGAGCCTGACAATAAGAGGACTTAATCTGAAGGCTTACAAAATCAGGAGTGAAATACAAACCCGACAGAGCAGGTTCATGTAGCAAGTAATGAGCCTGCACCCCTGCGTGACAATGGGAGGGAATATATTCAAGGAGCTGAAAGAATTAGATGAGATTCTTGACACCAGGGATTAAGGGTTGTGGCATGAAAATAAGAAAAGGATCTGAATCAGTGAACACATGATGTATCTTGAGCCAATGGCTTTCTCTTCTTAAGATTTTATTTGGATTTTGGTACTTTCTGTCTTGGAGGTACAACACAACTGTGGTTTGTGACAAGGCTTAGCCTTTTGCTGCCTGTCAGTCTATTTTCCTGATTATCTGGGGCTGAGTTCAGGATTCTGCATCATGAGATTTCTTATTCTTTCAGAGTTACCACTTGGGGAACTATCTCTCAGTCTGAGCACACTGGATGATATTTTCATTGCCTCCTGATCCCACAGGAGTGAGGCATCAGAGTTTCCTTTGAAAAGGAAGGTGCTGACAGCCAGAGAAATCTAGTTTGGATTTTTTCACACTGCAAATAGTTATTGTGCTACATATTGACTGAGCACCTGAGATTGCCCAGAGTGTCCATTTCCCTCCTTGCGTTTTTCAGGGCACTCTTTACGTTTTCCCTGGGGAGCTGAAGTGGCTCCGTGACAGGGCTGAGTTGGCATCATTTTCCCCGCATGTGTCTGCAGAAGTTTACAGAAAACACTTGACCTTGAAACAGAAAGATGTAAAGGGAGTGGATGAACATGATTTCCTTAGATTTACATTACAGTCAAATTTTCAAAGCTTCCTGACCCTTCTGATTCCTTCTTGTGGCTCTCCCAGCTGGGAAAAGCTGGTCTGCAGGAGCCACCTGAGACGAGCTCTGCTAAATCAAACCGCTTTGCAGGCGTAAGGGAGCACATTCCAAGCAGCTGGAATCTTGAATCAGGTTTGGCTGTGCTGAGTGAGGGTGAGAGTTAATTAAAGCCAGTCTTTCAATGGAAATTGTTTCAGTGCATTTCTATCTGTGGAGATGGTGATTGATGAGAACATAAATGGCTGATTTTACTGCAAGTTATTAACATTCCAGTCCTTGCTGCATCACCACTGATCCTGCTCAGAAAAGACCACTCTCCAGTGATGTCACTGCATATTTCTCTGCACACTCAAGAGTGGTAAAGAGTATGATCATTGCAATTACTACTCTGATTAGCCCACTCTGCTACTTGAGGTAGTAAAAAATAGATGTTTCTTTTGCCTAGTGGCAAATCCTCATTGCCAGCCTGTCAGCAGCTAGGAAGCAATATTTATAGTTGTCTTTAGGGAGCTCTGTCCCATTGTGCAGTTAATTATGATAAACTGTTTATTTGTAGGAGCTTAAAACTGCTTTGCACTGTGGCAATGCACAGGCTATAAAGGATCTGCTTCATGGGGATGGTCAAACCAGCAAATGTCTCCTGCAATATGACAGGAAAAACATCAAGATGTGTCTGCTCTGAGAAATCAAGGTGTGATTGTAGCACAGTCTCACAATACACTCGTGTAATGACAACTGGGGATGAAGGCAGAGTTTTCAGTGTGTCAGTACTGCTCCCCACACAGGGCAGGCTCAGCTTTCCTCAACACTGTAGACAAAATGGGATGGTGACTCTGCAGAGCAGAGCCTGTCACATGGGAGGTGGAAACACAGGTTCTCACCTGGCAGGAGTAACGTGGACAACCCCATGGGAAGCTGGTTTGTTTGCTTGTATGGAAATGGGGAGGTTCCTGGTTCTCTGGGGATGCTCAGTCCCCTCCCAGTGACAGTGGTTGCCCCCACAGCCCAGTCCATCTGGACTCTGCCACAGCCCTCTGGGACTGCCTTGCTTCCAGGGCTCTAACACACACAAAACAGGGAGCAGCGTCCCAGGAACTCCGTTGCCTCCCAACACGTGGCTCTTGCCCTGCAGCTGTGTGAGCCAGGCTGGGGGTGCACAGTCCAAGCTGAGCCCACGCCTCCATTCCCTCACAGGTCCCTGTCATTGCTCAGGCTCAGAACTCTTGACCTGGTGCAGAGTCCAAGGGCCTCAATGCAGAGCCTGTGAAATCCTGGACTCGTGGCAGCATCCAGGCATTAAGGACAGCACCCTCTGGAATCACTATGAGACTTCAGCAGATCCCAAAACGTTCTGAAATTCAGCACAAGCAAACGGATAATTTATGGGTGCTCTGATGGAGGGTTTAGCTGAGGAAGCTTTCTGGGGCCTTTTATTGGAGGAGATTCATTAGCATTTGTACAGGAAGGGCTGGAAACCCCAGCACTGCCTCTGCTGGCCCACATTGGTGTCTTTCATCATGACACTGCACAAAGCAGGACTTGACAGACCATCTAAATTAAGGCTGTGTGAGCAAAAATATTCTTTATCTTGGGAAAAGAAAGAAATTATATTAATATATAATGCCCTACATTTAACATTCCCTCAGTACCCTCCCACTTCTGAGTTACTGTACTTGGAGATGTGATCATATATTAAACACTGTGATTTCAGGATCTTTTTCATTCTGGCAGTTTGTCTGGAGCTGTTCCATAGAATGTGTTCAGCTTTTGTATCCATCTCAAACCCAAAATTTATTGGAATGTTGTATTGGTTAGAATGTCTGGGAAAATCTGACAATACTGTACTTTTCTCTTTTTGTGTTTCACACACCTGTCAGAGGAGCACATACACTTTCCTTTGCAGCCAATAATGAACTAATTAGAGCATAATAAGAGCAACTATTGCTTTTTATGCATAAAATCATAACACTTCCATGTGAGTCACAGGCTGTCTGCTGTATGATGTACAGGCAGGTTGGACTGTGGAGTTTTCCTGAAGCTTTAATTGGAGCTTCTTGCTGGCTCAGGGTTTCAGGATTGGGAAGCAGAGCTGTGGACAAAGGAGATTGTTTTCCTGGGACAGGGCCATGAACAGGGCTATAAACTCAAGGAATTCATCCTACAGCCCAATTTCTTGGCCCTTCAGTTACAGGCAATCACAAAATTAAGAAATTATATAATGCTGCAAAAAAAGCACAAATATTTTAGTGTATTTTCTACATACTGTTTATTTTATAATACCGATACAAGTTGCTACAACCCCAGAAACATTTTGTAAAATATAGGAATTACAGCTGAAGAGTTTCCTTTTTATGAAGAAAGATGAGGTGGATAGACAACATAAAGTTGGGGCTCTTCCCTAAAACTGTCAAAGTTTATGAGGCTGTCTGAGCTAGATGGGATTTGAGGGTATGTTACCTGTGTACAGGATAGAATTTTAAAAAATCAACAGTAAGAACATATTTAGAGGACATGTCTCTTCAGGTTCAGGTGCCAGTCTAGCTCATGGTACAAAAGAAGTCAGTGCAAACTCAGGTTGGACTGATAATAAGGTAACAACTTGCAGGGCTGCAGTGATATAGAAAAAAACCCCACCATGCTGAGACAGTTCAATTAAAAATTGTCTTAGATTTAGTGAAAAAAAAAAAAAAAGATAAATCCAAGGCAAAAGAGGAAGGGTAAAGAGTAATTAATTTTTTTAGCTGCATGGTGCTTGAATGTGCTTTGAAGGGCTCTGTGTGCAGAGCAAGAAATTCATCTGCCATAGCCATGAATATTTACAGTATTGGAAACTCCATGCAGGGACCAGCTTTTGTTTCCTGTGGAGACCGAAGTGTAGCTTGCTGTAACAAAATAAACATTTAAGTTCTTCTGGAGTTGTATTTCCTTTCAATTCCAATCAAAAATGTATCAGCAAGAGCATAAAGGGGGAGTTTGGGATGAGTGGGAATCGCCCCAATCCAGCAATCCAGCCCTGTGAACAACCTGCTATTCCAGGGGCTCGGGATGAGCAGCTGCCAGATCTTTCCTCAGCAAAGAGAGATGGAAGGATTGCCTTAAATAACCAGCTGGATATCTGGGGTTTGGTCACTTGGAATGGTCCCTTCAAGCAGAAAAAGTGATTTCTAAACCCTTGGTTTAACAGTGCCTGGGCTGAGATCCCCATTTGTTCAGGGCTCATTCCATGTTCAGTGTTAACCTTTGGAAACGGGTTTAACTTCACAAAAGGTGAAAATAATTCCCATTTATGAAGCAGCATAGTGATGCATTTCTCCAGCAGATATGTGCAGGACTAAAAAAATGAGGTTTTGAACAAAAATGATCATGGCACTGAATTATAAAAAATAATATATTTTAATCAAAGAGCTGAGCAAACTATATGTCTTAACAAAGACAGACATTTCTCTGTCTTTTTATACTTGATTTTGGGACAATGAAGATGCATTTATGAATCTGTATTTTAAATAAAAATACAAATTAAATGCACTAGTTAATAGCCAATGTGAACGTGTTACCTTGTTAAAAGAGGTATTTGTCATTCCTGTGTCATCTTTCTGGGAATGCTTAAACTACTTGATACCATTTCTATGAGTTGGATTTTATTGTAGCTGATTTATGGAGGCTTGCACACAACTTGACATGCACAGAAAAATGACAGGCAAGGGAAAAGATGGAAATAATTCTTTTTTTTCTACTAAGCACTAAGTGATATCACATTCTTCAAACAAAAAACTCCCTCCTCCTCTGCCCTTTACCTTCTAAATACCCTCTCACAACAAATATGTCTCCTAATTACAGGCTGAATCAGTTTAGTTGTTCATTAACTACTCTGAGTCAGAATATTGGACCTTTCCACTGGAAAAAAAAAAAATTGTTTCTACTTCTGAACATCTCAAAACTCTTTTCTTTTGGAGCTGAGAGATCCCTCGGTAAGGATTTATTTCCAAGACATCACTATCAGGAATGCAATTGCACTTTCATGTTAGTATGTAGATCCTTAGAGACACCTGTGTAAGATAAATTCCAAGATCATTTAATAAACATTATTGTCATATAACCACAATTAAGAGCAAAGGTTTTAATACACAAGAAGTTTTCAGCTGCAAGTTTCCAGTTTGTGAATCTTTGAGCGTGTACAGCTCTGCAAATATCTTGTTTAAACTATAGTTTTGGGTTCTTCTTTAATTGGATTCCTATTTTACATGTTTAGCAGATCCTGCTTTGCCCAGAATATTTACCACATTCTGGCAAATCTGGTTCTTTGTGTATTTTAGGATTTCTGCTGTTGTCCTGTATATGAACAGCCATGCAGGTCATGGAATCTTTAGGTTCTTTGTATGACTTACAGAAAGTTCTGTTACAGCCCCATAAATCAATGCATTTTTTGCTTCCTCCTCAACTTGCCATGATGAGCCTTCGCAAAAAATTAGCATAATTGTAATCCTTTCAGACTATAGAGAATAAGAAATAATGCAAAGAGCTCTGCTGGCTGCATCATATGGGATTCTCCTTCTCCTGTTTTTAATTCATTTTCTCATATTTGTTGAAGATGCTTTTAAACCAGGCTGAGTTAGACCCTGCTCAGCTTCCACGGGGGAAGCAGGTGGAGCAAAGGGCAGGCCTTTGGAGATGTGGATCGTGCTGAAGCCTCCTCTGTAACCCCTAATTCCCTTTCCTCTTAGCAGGACTGAATCCAGCTGGAGATTATGATATTTAAATGTGGATGTCCTTTTTCTTTCTGTCTTCTTCCAGAGGGATGGGATCACACAGTGGGTACCTTTATAAAAGAGAAGTAAGGATGGCTTTGGAATGAGTGATGCCAGGGTGGGCTTTGGGGGCACACTGCAGTCAGCTGGTTGTTCCCTGCAAACTCTGTGCATGGTTCTCTCTCAGCTTGTTCTCCCCCAGCTTGTTATGTGTCATTTCTCAAAGTCTTCTGGAAAAAACAGCTCAGAAGTTTAAATGTTTAGAAACTAAAGTTGGCAGAGGCCAAAGTTAAATCCACATGAATCCGGTGCACCCTCGGTGGTGCAGGGCCAGGACACGACTGATTTACAAGCACAGCCATGACCATCACTGGTTACACTCAGAATGCAAATAAATTCCAAATGTGGAATTTTGGAATGTCAGTGCTCTAATTGCATACACGAACATGAAATTAATTTGACAAACTGAATGGTACAAGGGATGCACCTTGAGTGAAGTCCTAAGCCAGTGATGGGAACTGAAAACATTCTCTATCATTTACAGAAGAAAAAGCTATAGATGCACATATTCACCTTTGTGAGTAGGGATTTTCCTTAGAAACACTTGCTTTTCTACCTATGAAATCCATGGAGAGCCAGGGCATTTATATATGGGTATAACAACTTCTTCTCCCAATGAAAAGACCCTTCTTTTTCTTTAAAATCAAGTAGCCTTCACATCTTTCTCTCTTGAAATAACACATTACTATTCATGTTCAGTGTAATTCTGGAACTGTTTAGTCAGACAATGTGTGTGTGTCTGTGTAGGCATAAACCTATATATACCCATAACAAAATTCAGCTTTTGGTATGCAGTGACTACTCCCACCTTCATAATCCTCAGTGTAAAGTTTAAGTAAGAGTTGTTCTATCTGTTGCAGCGAACCATAAGCTGCAAAAGGATCTAGAAAGTAATAACAAAGATAAATAACTTTGCAATAAAATTTCAGCTCCAGTAATTTCCCATTTATATGTTCTCACTGAATCATGTAGTCCCAAGCAAGGCACTTTTTTACGTCTGGGCTGCATCATACAAAGTAATTTTATATCTAATACTTCCCAGTGTGTCCAAAATATAACATCACATGCACAATGCATGACAGTGGTCGATGAATTATACAGAGCCTTCAAATAATATCACTGTGAATGTGATTTCATAGGCTTTCTAAGGCAATCCATCTTACCATATTATGAGGAATGAATTGTCAGTCAGGTTTCTTTTTTATCCTGCCAGGACTGCTTCAGAAGCTGGTACTTAATGCTCCTTATTGTTGAAGATGTTTCTCCTGTGTGAAATTACTGATGTGTTCCGTGTGTCTTACAATTTAGGTCTTGGTTAGCACAGCATTTTGCCAGAGTGCATTACCTGAGCCTGTAGGGAATCTTATGAAGTGAAAGGAAGTGGAAACTTCAGGGTGGAGGAGGTTGAACTAGTAGGAGCAACAAAAGAATAGCTTTGGTACTTGAAGAGCTTGTCTTTGTCTTCTCTAAGTGTAAGTTCTCTTATCTTCCCTCCGTCTCACACGCACTCCCACACACCTATTTAAAATCTGATTTGAAATGACAGCTTCGCCACGTCTCCTGAGAGCAAACAGATGAACCTCCCTCTTTTTTTTTTTCAAGTGAGTGCCTGGGATGTTTCCCCATATTTTTCTTGAAGCAGCTGCAGCAAACAGAAATCCCACACTGGCAGAGGAGACGGGATTTAGTCTTAGTTGGGTTTTTCACTGATGCTGCAGCGTGTCCAAGTCAGCTGAGTAACTGATGTGAGATACCTGTGAATTCCTGACAGGCAGGAAGCCTTTTGGGCTTACAACTGCCTCATTCTCTTCCATAGTTTTCTGTAGGTATTTTGAGCAGTTAGAGCCGGGCTCATCTCCTGATTCATTTCCGATAGACAGCTGAACAGATGGCTCTGCACTTCATTATTAATGTTATCTGCAGACCCAATCACAGGGCATCAATGAGCCAAATGTGGTAAGATAAACATGTCAGTCTTCAAATTCAGCTCTCACTTCTGGGCATTGATCATTGAAGTCACTCCTCATTCTGTAAGTTATTCACCTGGAAAGACGTGAGGGCTTTATTGACCACTGAAAACCTGACAGGTTCCCAGGGAACTGAGAGTAGCCTCTCACCACAGGCAGATTTCAAAACAAGAAGTAAAAGTGACAGGAAAAGAAATAAGGGAAAAGCACAAACAGTCAGAAAACTCTTTAATAAGTCTTATTTTTCTCACTAGGGTAAATGTAATCTTCAGTTGGTTACAGCAAGCTTACAGATTACAGAGACAGTGTGAAATTCTGCTCAGTATTTACCTAGATGCTGTCGTCTTATTCTTTCTCTAGAGACAAATGCAAATGTGTGCCACAGATTTGAAATATGCCATTAATTTCTGAACACTGCCTCCCTTGCACATCGTCAGTGAATCCCCTAAGTTGCCTTCAGTGTAAGGGATATGAAGAAATTGTGCCAACGTTTTTCAGTTTGGAACTTACTGTCACTTCTGGAATCAGCTTGTGACAGCAGATGTTAATTCTCTGCTCAGTAGAAGCCTCAGCACTGGTAAGCAGCAAAGTTAGCAAGAACAGCTGTCATAGTTCAGTGCAATCTTAACATTTCCAAGACTTTTATATTCCTGCTTTATTGCACAGAGGGAAGTTTAACCTTGGAAATGGAAAACCTGTTGCATCAGCACCGAAGAAACAAAGCTAATGTTTGTGTGGATGTATGGAATGTGTATGGAATGCAGCAAACAGGGATTCATTAAAAAAAATAAAATTAAACAAAAAAGGAAAACACCATTCACAAATTTAATTTATTACATAAAAACCAGGGCATGCTGCACATTAATTTTATACTCTAGTATTTATATGTAGCATCTTTCAGAAATGCTTTTTAAATTCTATTTAAAAGACTTCCTGCTCACCTGCTTCCAAAGGTTTGTCTCGAGTTCACGGCACAATCCTGTTCAGCCACCAAGTGTCTCCTATTTCTTGCCAGAGGAATGAGCATTTTCACAGGAAGGAATTGCTCTCACTTTGCATATTCTTTGTTGTCACTTCCCAAAACTGGAATATGCCCCAGTGGTTTCAGTTCTTGCACCACATACGTTGCTTCATTGAACTGGCAGCTGCTGACAACATAACATGGAATTTCAATATATTCTGAATTTTCCCAGCCTCCCAAAAAATGATGTGTTTCACACTAATGGGCCACATCCATTAATCTGTCCCTTCAGAGCAGCAGTGCAGTTCAGAAATGAATTCTCCTGTTTTCCCCACTTGCCACATTTTGGCTCAGTTGCAAAACTGGTTTAGGAAGCTCAAAGTCGATTCTTTTCTGAGCAAAATAAATCAGAAGCTCTGCTACCAAAGTGTCCAACAGCAAGTGGGGATGCTGAGTCCAAACCAGAACTTGCAGCTTTAGTCTCTGTGTGATGGGAGGGATCCTAAAGGTCAGACTAAATTCAGTCCAAAGTGAAACCTTAAATTACATAAAGGTTCAACAAGTTAACTTTGTTCTGCTGAGGATTTCCTTTTGCACCCAGTTCTTTGCGGAATAGGCAAAGCCCTTGTAAGTAAATAATCTCTAGTGGTGGTGGCAGAGGGGAGGGGACTGGGAATGACTGAACATTGGATAAACAGCTTGATCTGCACAGTCTTGGAACTAAAAATATGTCACCCACCCTCTATGGAAAGCACCCTAAAAGCTCAGGGGATCCCTCTGATTCCAGGGCAGCAAATGGGAGGCAAAACAGTTCCCTTCCCTTTTCCACAGCTGAGATGCAAACGTCACTCACTGCAGTGCCCTTTGACATATATGTTGTCATATAAAAAGCTGTGTAATAATATCAACTTGGGCTGCATTTTTGCTTTCTTCATCCATTTCCTTTAATCTGATTTATGCAGTTTAGAGGAGTGTACATTTTCTCTGGTAAAATGACACACAGTAGCTCAGCAGGCTCATGTTTAAGACCCCTCATTAAATAGCCAATATTTGTGAGGGATGTTCTGCCCCTGAAATAACTGTGTTACAGCACGTTTTGCCTTCAAAGAGCACAGTGTGCAAGAGACTTCTGTTTGTGAAGCAAAACAGCAAAACCCTCAGATTATTGTGTGTGGAATTAATTTCAGTGACTGGAAATCAGGCCCTGTGTTTTCCCAAAAAGCAGAAATACCTGTTCATCTCCCACACAGCTACAGAATACCCACAAATAGCCCCTAAAACACACTGTCTGTCATTTGAATTATTTTTCTGCCTCCTCTTGTTAAATAGTCTTGCAGATGTGCACATACTGAATTAATACTTGGCTCCTGGAACACAATGAGAAAATATTTTAAAGTATGATCTAGTTGGAATTACATATACTCAAAGCTTTTAATCTTGTGCTATGGATTTATCTCAGGTTTATGGACTGCATTTTTAAATGCTTAATCTTCTGTGAGGAGACATATATTTCCAGGGTTTTTTAAAGGGTGGTTCTGATGTTTGAATTTCCTTGATCTTTCATTAAACATTTTGCTTCGATCTAACATATATTTAAATAATTTATAGTAATCACAGGAACAAGTGCACAGTTATGATGTAAGAATAGTTGTATAAATATCCAATATATTCCAATAGCCTGAATATTTAATACTCTTATTATTAGTGTAATATTTCCTTCATAGCAGTGACCATGTGCAACTTTTATTATATAATGGATTTAAAGTCATTTTAATATGCACTGGTTTCCTTTGTGTTAGACCTTGGACTCAGAGTTACAACAAGATAGCTTTAAAAATTACTAATTTGAATATTTAATATTGGAATGGACTCTTGAGCTCAACGGAGATAATTTCAATTTGTTCATTAGAGTAAATATTTAAGTTTTATTTATTTATGGTATCATTAAGCCAAGAGTATTGCCTTGCTGTGCAAAGGTCAATGAGGAGCAGCACATCAGTCTCCCAGCACCAAAGATCTCCAGAGCCAAAAGGAACAGAGGGCAGCTGCTTTCCCTCATGGGCCAAGGCCAGTAAGAGCTGAGCTCAAGGCAGATCTGAGCTCAGCCCAAGGCAGATCTGAGCTCAGCCCAAGGCTAGAGTTTGCTTTAATAGTTCCTGCTGCCCCTCAATAATTTCTATTTTAATTTCTGCATCGTCACTCAACAAAAAACAAAAAGCACAGAAGTCACAGCGCTGCTTTCCTTCCTCCCTGCCCAGCTGCAATGGAAACACTGGGAATGTCACAAGGAAAGTTTCCCTGGGATTGCTGGCCTGGGTCTGTGAGCAGAGCAGGTCTGACAGCACAGGTGGGCTCTGAAATGCAGCCCCACCGTCTGTAACTCGTGTGAACTGGGCAGCAGCTCCAGCCCTGCAGAGATTCCCACACCGTGCCTGCAAAATAGGGAACAGGAGCCAACAGCAAATGAAACAATCACCACACTGAGTGTAAAAAGCATCTTTAATATTGTATTTTAGCTATTCTTCATTGGGGTCTGGGATCAGTTTTAATATCACAAGATAACTATGGAGATTTCTGGGGTAAACAGGAAGGTGAGATGTGATTGTACAGCACTTATGTTAAACTGAGTTGGGCACTTCAGGGTGGATAACTTCAATCCAGTATAGGAATGTCCCTCTCAGTTTAGCACATTTCATTGAAGAAACCAATCAATCAATCATCATTTTTTTCACTGGGTAAAGGCAGAAAGGACAATTCCCATCCACATAGAACTAACTATAAATATAATAGTGGTCAGTCTTTCTACAAAAGAGAATATAGAAGAATCAGAGAACATTTATCACTTTAATAAATACTTCCAAATTCCCAATCCTGGGGAGTGATTACAAATAAAACACTGGGTATCACTTTGCATAACGAAGTGGGAGTTTGTACCTCTAAATATAAATATTCTAAAATAGTGTCCAGGATATAGAAACACCAGGATTTATGAGATTTGTTCCTAAACCTCACACCTCAGTATTCTCAGGATTCACTGCTCACACCGTGACCAGGCAGCGAGGAATATACCGAATACTTGGGGGTGTTTTAAAACAGTTGTACCCAAGTACTGACTATCAGCTTTCCTACATTTCCACCAAAATTGTTCTTTCATTCTTCTCAGCCATAAAAGCCCTCAGATTCCTGAGCAGGCTGACACTCCATCAGAGACAATCCATTCTGCTGGGGCTGTTTGCTTGTCAGGTTTATTTGTGGCAGTATCTCACGGCAGACACCTCGTGCAACTGCAGTTCCTTACAGGGACATTTCAGGAGGGGATGATGAACCTTCATGGCCATTTCTGTGGATCCAGATGCTGAGGATTGGCACAGTATGAGAGGCAAAATAGTTCTTCACGGGAACACCTTTTAAGAGTATAACCTGTGTATTGTTTCTCTGGAGGATTTGAGGTGTTTTCTATTTGGTTGTTTGTATCGTGGTTTTTTTATCATAAAATTAGGGAATCCTAACTTTTCTCAGCTGGGTTGGAATTACTTCCGGTTTCTGGATTTGAAACGTAATTTCTTACTGGAGATTTCATATGCTAAAATTGATAAAAATGTACATTTTAGCAAAGCATACTTTGTATCACTGGATTTTAAAGGGATAAGCACTGCTGGAAATCTGGCACAAAGTACTTTCTTCTGAAACACTTGCAGACTGTGCCCATTTATAAATTACTTCCAGTGTAACATCCAACATTTCATCCTTCACCTGAGCTAATCAAGGACACACCTCTGTCCACATGGAGAATTTTATCTTTATCACCAGTTTTCAGACATGAAGAGATTTGAGTACATGAAGAACATGGATTTTTATTTCCATTCAACAGTTAGTCACCTCAAAAATTACAGGCTTTGCCTTTCCTAATCTCCACAGTCCTCTCATTCCCTGAGAGCTGGGCATGACTGCAGGGATGTTGTGCCTCTGGAATGTTTGTCTGTGCACCACTGAGACTGCTGAACAAACTCATGACAGTGGTTAACATGAAGCAAGAATCTCTGTTCCCTGGATTCCCCACTCTAAGATTATGTGGAACTGCAGAGTGTAGGATTTGACAATCCTGTGCAAAGCATTTCTGTCTTGCACTTCTCCAAATTAACTCAAATACCAGACACATGGTACTTGATGGAGGCTTTGATAAGACAAATTAGCTGGCTCCTGACACCCTGCTGCCTTCACTCCCTGCTCTTGTAGCTACACCAGAGCATTCTGCAGGGCAGAGGCATGTTCACATCCTAATAAAATCAGGTGAGGCTTCCTGGGGTCTTGCACAAGTTGGTGGGTCTGGGGCCATGAGGCAGGTTATAACAAACCATCATTAGCTCAGCAATGAATCTCCTCTCAGTTCAAGTGTACAGCACCTGCCCTGACCTCTGATTCCATATTCCAGGATCGCTGGGACTGAGTGACACCCACAGTGCCCAGATCTCTGAGGGTTAGTCAGGCCTGATGAGTGCTGCCCAGCCAATTTATCAACACTTCTTTGCCAGATTGTGACACTGCAGACACTTTTGTCCTATTTTTTTCCCTAACAAAAACCATTTTAGCCTGAATTCTGAATGTAAAAAGTGCTGGAAATTATTCGCATCCATTACGTGCAATACCTTCCAAATAATAGTCCCTAGAGACACCCTTGTAATGTGATTTTAACTCTGCCCAGCAATTCTACTAAGATATGGTGCAAGTAGGAAATCAGATTAATTAAAACTATTTTTAAGTAAGATAGGAGTGGGAAATAGATAAGGCATTTTATGCATAATAGAATTGCAGTCTCCTGCCCTACAAGGAGCATCAACACAGATTGTTAACATGGACTGGCAGGGCCTGTGTGTTGTGTTATATATATTTTGGGGTTTTTCCTGGATACACAGGCTACCCTATCATTTTTTAATGACAGTTCTGGTTTTACCATTTTCAAGGATCTCTGAAATATTGAGAGAAAAAAGTTACACGGTCATTACATTCCATCAGATTTTACTGTAAATTCAGTCTTCATAGGACTGTCAACAATTTTGTTCTTCAAGGAGCAGCCAGTGGGTGGCTTGAAAAAATGGAGTTTGAACACTTGAGAGGATTGCTGAGGTGCCCAAAGGTGTTGGATCCAATGTTGAGAACCCAGGAGCAGTTCTGACCTTTCTACCTGGAACTGGGTATTTCCTCAGTAAGGGATTTTCCCCTTACTGTCCTGCTTGGGTTTTTATAATAAAAGGAATTGGGTTTTTATAATAAAGGGAATTCTTTGGTCACACTGGCAAACATTAGTTGCTATAGAAATGTGTAACTGTTTACAGGTGTGAGATTGAATTGTGCTCCCTTCCTGGGACTGATGAGTTAGTTGTGTTTATGTGTTATGGACAAAGCAGCCTAAAGCAGTGAGGGGAGCAGGGGCACAGGGGCTCCAGAGGGCAGGATGCCTTGGAGCCATTCCTTGGAGCCTGTCTTTGAAGGGAAGGCCTTTCCAGCTGCAATTCCTTACAAAACTTTGGCTGTAAGCTCTCCTGCACTGCAAGCAATGCACTCATTGATCTGGAGATATGAAGGAAGGAGCACAAAGCTTTCCAATACAGATATTTGAATGTGTTCCCCAAGGCTACACAGGCACCATATTTGATGGCACATGAGATGTGTTCACACAGAACCGTGTTCTTGCATGTGCTTCTGAGAACACCCACTGTTCAGACACATCTTGCCAACATATTAATCCATTAACCCACTGTTTGTTATAACAGTGCTCAAAACATATTTAATAACATGGTTGAGCCGCATTTTAGTGCCCAGAAATCCATTTCAGAGGTTTCAGGGTCCACATTTGACACTGAAATGTGGTTGTTTTCCAACACGGACACAAGGGGCACAGAAGAATCACCTGTTATTTCTGTCTGCCAGAAGACACAGATTTCTTTTCCATACCTGCCTACTTCATCATGCATTTCAGCTCTAATGACAGTAGCTTACTGTCAGATAAAAAATTACCTTTTATATAATCATTCTTCCAAATTCTTTGGGCAAAAAACACCTTTGATTGACAAAGCCATCACTTTTAAAATACCATATCTGTTTAATGCCTTAGCTATATGTTACAAATTGTACAGAGCAATCATGTATCATTCTAGCATAGTGATTTTATAACCAAATTTGTAATAACTTCATTATAACCAAATTTGTAATAACTTTAATTTTATAAAACCTTGGAATAATCTGTCTACTGCACAGGAGCTATTTCTTTAAAATAGTATGAGCTGAGGTTCTGGTCCTGCAGAGCAGTTAATCAGGTATTTAATTTTTGTACACTGAGTTGTGACAAAGAGCTGCTCTCGGTCTGTAAATGCTCCATTAAATCATATTTAGGAAAAAAAGTAAGAGTATGTGAGCAGGGAAAAGCGTGTCCTCCAAGGATTTCAATACTCCAACGGACTTCTATGCTTGACTTGGCTGTGCAAGGTCACCTCATCCCTGAATTCCTTTTTTAAATATAAACCTACAATGGTGCATTTTATTTCAAGAAAGCTGTTGAAATAACTGTCCCTGCTCAGGCAGCTTGGCTGAGCTGAGACAGTTGCACTGATCAATTCATGCCCACAGTTCATCTCTTGCACTTGGCAAAGGAACTCTGCTTTCCCGAGGTAACCACCACACGAGCCTCAAGGTCAGACGTCGCCTTCCCACCAAGCAGAGAAAAGCAAAGGTGTCTCCTGATCTGCTCGGCTTGTTCGCTCTGTCACTTCTATTCACGCACGCCACAAGGCAGAGGTGTGAGCCTTCCTCCTTCTGAGGGAGCAGTTTGGGGTTGGGAACATCCCCCCCCACAGTTATCATCTCCGAGTTTCTGACTCTGGCGCTTTTCCTTGTCGTACTCAGAGCTGAGCCTGTGAAGGACGTCAGGGAACGAGGACGAAACACTTTGGGAACACCTCCATCCCACCTTTCTTAGAGAGAGGCTTTGGAAAATTGGGCAGCTCCCACAACAAGAATCTGAACTGTTCAGTTTGGGATTTAGGGATTTTAAGAGGGGAGATGTGAAGTTTTGATTCTGCATTGCTTTACATTTGTCAGTCAGACACTAAACGACACCCCCAAGGTGGGAAACTGCAGCTCCTGGTGTTCCTCGGTGGCTCACAGTCAGTGTGCTCAGTCGGTGTTGCTCCCAGAATGTAACACTTACATGTCCACTCCCACACAGGCATAAAAATAAAATGGAATGTCTAAAGCAGTAGAACAAATGGAATTTTGGTATTTAAATTCATCTCTCTAAGTTAGTTTTTTTCCGTATAAAAACTAAGGTGGTTATTTGAAGAGGTTCAGTTTTCAAAGAGCAAAATGCCGTAATTTGTTACACAGGCAAGTAGAATCTTTTCCCTTTTTCTTAGTTTAAGTAGACCAACAGAGTTATCTGAGTTTGACAGAAAAAAAGGTGAGGGAATTTTGATCTTTGGGAACAACTTCACATTAAGAATACTGTAACATGACAGTTGATGCATAGATTGATTTCCTTTTTCCCCCAGTCAGGACTTTTCCAGTGCCAAACTACCAGTAATGACAGAAATGCAACAGTGCCATCTCTAGGACAGACAATCCCCTTCCTTGTGGGATATGTCAGGGAAGTTCAGACACAGGATATAAGTGAATTCAGCCACAGACTTGTACAGAAAACTAAGATGATTGCAAAACAAAAAGGCTCATGTGATTCCTTTTTCTCCACTTGTTCTGATGTCTGATGAAAGTGTTCAGAGTCTCATGGGGGTTTATCTTGCCAGACCCTCAGTCTATGCGAGCCCTTTGCATTCCCTGGGGCTTTCCAGTCAGTAAGAACAGACCTGCAGCTCTCAGAGCAAATCCTTCCAAGTGTTTCGGGAAGCAGCCATGGATGACAGGGAAAGGAAAGCACAGGCTTATTTTTCACATTCAGATGCAGCTGAACCACTACAAATATTGTTGGACTGATGTGATTATACGTCCTGCCAATCCCAGCTCTGGTTTCATTAAGTTTTCCACACCATCATTTCTGATCTTCTTGTTAAGAAAAACAAAATATCTGCATTACAACACCAAAGTATTTGCTCAGTTCTGTTAGAAATTTTTCAGTTCATTTTGTTCTAGTATTTTTTTTAACTTTCCTTACTATTGGTAAACTGTGTCATCAAAAAAAAAAAAGCAAATCTGTTTTCTAAAAATAATGATGTTATTTTGATGATATTATATGATGATAATTTTTATTAAGTATCTGTTTGCAAATAACTATAATTTGGGACTTAATATATGAGACAAAACTTATTATGGAAGAAATAACCCATAAACTCTACATTTCTTTATAATCCAGTGGATGGAAACTTTCTCCTCATACAGCTTCCCCTCAAGGCCCTTCACCATATTTGTTGCCCTCCTTTGGACAGTTTATAATGGTTTCAGATCTTGATTATTTCAGCTCATCAGTCCATAACAGTAATTCCCCAGTTAAACAGGGCACTCTCAAGGACTATCAAATATTCTTGTAGCCTTTCTTTCCTTGAAAATAAGAAAAGAAGGATTTGTTTATGCATTGCCCAACTTTTTCCAGCCTTTTCCTTCCTTTTTCTCCTACATTTTCCTTTAGAAAACTACAGCGTATCATTTTCTCCTCCAAAGTTTCTATTTCCCTTTCCTTCTTTTATGAACATTCTCTTCAGTGAGAAGACTTTCTATTATTCCCATCAGGTGGGTCAAGGACTACTTTACTCTTCTTTCACGTTGAGCCTTGGGGTCACAGTCCCTTCTCTCTTCTTTTTATCCTTTTTTTCCTAAGTGGATACAATTTGTTCCTGGGTATTTCCAACAACAGGTTGTTGGATCAGAGAGTTGATTCATCTCTGACACCACGTGTGTTCTATCTAATTCTGCCCTCATCTCACCACCAAGAGTTGTCCCTCGTTGACTCGTCTCTTATTTAAAAACTCCTTAAGTGAAAGAAGAGGCAGAAAAGAAATAGAGTCTTTAATCTTGTATCTTCTGCCTGATCTTGAGGAGGCAGGGAAAGATAATTCAGTATTATTTTTGTTGTTTGGAGTCCTGGTTTCTGGTGTGTTGACTTATGACCACAACTGCATGGGACAGCTTGGGACACATCCTGGGCTGTGCCTGTAGCCAAACCTTGGTACAGGTGCCATAGTTTATTGTGGAAATATAGAACTTGGAGGACTTCAACCACTAGAAAACGACAATGCTGAGGGATTACATTAATACCCTCTGCCAGTAACAAATGGAAGTGTTGGGGATACAGATGTGCTGTAATGAGCTCAATAAAACAGAACTATTCTGTGCTGCGTTAATACATCAGAGCACTCCTACCCACCACTCTAATGTACTCGGGCTGACACGGCTTCTCCTCACAATGGATGAGTTAATTGTTCCTTCTAATTGTTTTATTTCTGCACTGGAGTTCCTTCCAGACTTGATCAGTCTTTCATGGCTTTCTCTATTTCCCCAGCCTTTCACACTGACCACTGTGTGTCCGTGGGAGTCTCGTGGTTGATCTCTGTCTGCAATCTCACGTCTTTCAAAGCTGACGCTTCTGTTTCTGCTGTGACACTTTGTCCATTTATTTAAACTGTTTCTGCACAACATCTGTCCCCGTTTTCTCCTTCATCTCTTACTCCAGACTGTCTAAGAGCTCGTTTGTCACTCGGTTACGTGCCATGTTTTCATATTCACCACAGTGATTAGTGGTGCAGACAGAGGCAG
>JAWWLV010000057.1:10545140-10565384 GCA_035041135.1 Platyrinchus mystaceus
TCACCCAAGATTACAGGTTAGGAGCTGATGAAATAAGGGGTCCATGGCCATGCACAGGGGTTCAGGCTGTGAGCTCTGCACATTCCACCCCTTTCCCTTGCCTGGTGCCCCACTGGAGAGTGAGGTTTGCCCACATGGAAATCTGTAGTGCAGGTACAGTGTGGTGCAGGTTCTTACTGGAGCAGTTGCAATGACTGAACCAGTGAACAATGACTTTTAAATGCTTTTGGCATCCATATAATCCTGACCCCACGGGAAAAGAGACGGTGATTGTGACATGTCTCTACAGTCTCTGTGGGATGATCTTTATAAAATGTATATTTTCATTACCTCCCTCTTCTCTGACGGCTTCCAGGAATTAGTTTGAAGGACAGCGCACCAATTTAAGCATCTAAGTAGTGCTGTCTGACAGTTAACTAAAAGTTGGCTGTAAATGTTAAGTAGAACACAGAAGGAATTTGGTGAACTGTGTTCAAATCTCATTAAGGCACCTGTGTAATATTTTCAGTCTCATATTTGCAAATTCCATGCAGTGCTTATCACTCTGCCATGTCCATTCAGTCTACTCTGGACATGAATTTCAAGCTTTTTTTAGTGCTTAAAAAGTTTCTTCAATATCAGGCTGATACTTTTAGGTGAAATACTCATATTCTATTAGTAATTTGAAAGTATAAAAGAAACACATCTAAACCATGGCAAAGAGAGCTGTGACAGTGTATCATGCTGACATAGATGAATGCAAAACTCTATTTCTTGCTTCTTCTCTTGTCTTGCACACAGCACATCCTACGTTGGTTTCCACTATAACATTTCATGTTGTCAAGTTCTCCTGAGATCTCACAGACCCTTCAAATAGGAGAGGGAAACACTCTGTACTTGCATTTATATTTTACATGGAGAAAATGCCTTGAAAATCTCTACACTTTAATTGTACAATTTTAATACATGTAGGAGATCTCATCCATGAAGGGTATTGTGTGCCTTTCAAAAGGGTGAAGGACCCATAACTCACAAGACCCCCAGCTGTGAATGAATTATGAAGGACTTTCTCATGAGTGAAAGAAATTTAATCATTCTTCAGGGGTGAGGTGTTTTATTAGCTCCACAGATATTCATTTTAGTATCTTTAAAAAACAACAAAAAATAATATCTATTTAAATCCTAAGGGGAAAGGGGGGAAAAATATGTCAGTCATCAAAACATCTCTTGCTCCCTTTATTTAATTTTCACTTTCCTGAACGCTTTGATGGAAACTGTGGATTAACTCTGTTTTTCTGCTGAACTGCCAAAAGCCTGTTGAGATGGACTACTGAGTGACATGGAAAAGAGGGTTTTAAAAATAGTTATTTGTATCTTTTGCCAGGCACAAAAATATGTTGGTGACATTGGGCTACTCTCTGAGATGGGTTAGAATTTACCCATGTTGGTTTAGATAAATTTTGAATCACTGATACACTCAGAATTGTTTGGGTTTTATCTTGACTTGATTGTGGTTTTGTTTGTTACAATACCAGAGGGGCATTCAACCACTTGTAGACCCAAACTTCTCACACTGAAGATTTTAAATGATAGTTTTGAATGTCATTCTACAGATGGGGAATGTAAAGAACACTTGATTGACAGCTGGATTGGAGTCAGAGTCAGAAATAGATCCCAGCACTCATGCACATTTATCCAGGACATCACCCACCAGACCACTCTTTCAGACCTTAAAACTGAACTTGATCCTTGCAGCTATTAAGAATTTTACATAATGTAGGAAATGTTCCTGCTTTGTTGATGTTGGTAGAAGTTGCCTTTGCTCAATAGTGGATGGAGCTGATCTTTAACTGAACATAACAGAAATAAATGTTAAAATTAAAAATAAAAAAAAAGTGAATGTGCAAAAGAGTGATTTATAAAGGCCATGAATTTCATAATCAGTCTCAGCAAGGATTTTCAGGTTTACAAGACTTCTGCTGTTCCCCAGAACATCCTCAGTCCCAACGTGTGGTGCAGTTTTGAGAATCAGGCCCTTCAATGTGTATCTACAAGGCAGGAATAGTTTCCTGGTACTAAACAATTTAATCTCCACTGAGTGGTGACATCTTTAGGGCTGACACCCCTGCTGCTGGAAAAAAATTCATCCTATCCTGGTTTATCCAGCACTTTAATTACACAGGGTGGGTGTAAACCTCTGGTGCACCTCCATAGCAGTGATTTACATCTGATTTGTAGTAATGAACACAATGGAGCAGAGAAGGGAACGGCCCTCGGCTCTGCAGTCATCAGTCTGACATCATGCACAGTGCCCACACTTTTGTCCTCCTTATCAACCAACCTGTTATTGAATGATGAGTCACAAAATTCCCAGAAAAGGCAACAGGCATCTCGAAACCATCCCTTTAATCTCAGTCCACCTAAGCCTGAGTAGCAGACATAATTCACAACATTTTGTGCAATCTGTGCAGATTAGGAAGAGGGATCTCCATAATTATATAGGCTTGCTGTTATTTAAATATTTACCAACATTAAACACCAAAGGGGCTGTGCAAATGATCCAGGGGATTCAGATTGTTCTAAGCTAATATCTGTTGTACGATATTATGCAAATTACATAAACTTTATTTTGTTGCTTCTGCTCTGAGCTGTGTGTCCCAAGGCAGCGATTCACTAACTTGAAACAGATAAAGTTTTAATAATAAATAGTGATGATGAATAAGTTAGAAAGTTTGTGCAATGCTAATGCACTTGTTGGCCCCAGGGTAGTTTATTAGATAAACAAGTAGCATTTTATAAGTTGCCTGCACAGAAGTGGCTTTTGTTTTCCAGGAAATGTTTTATGTCATGAATTATTTTGAAGCATTAGGTGCTAAGGAACAAATTGTGTTCATTTCCAATTTGCCACTACTTTCCTGAGATTTAGGGTTTAAGCACCAAAAATCTACCTTTGTTTCGTTTCATGCAAATGAAACATGAGTAACATGAGAAATTCAACTTCACTGTGGTGTGAGGGACATGCAGTTTTCCTAAGCCAAGGGATAGAGCTGTAGCTCTTTCCATGAGTAGTCAGGGCATTTTCAGGACTTAAGATCTCAGAGACAGGAAAAATTGGATAAACCAGCCCAAGGAATGCAGGAATCCCAGTATGCCCCTGTTATACTTCTGGCTACTTGACAGTATTGACCTGGGATAGATCAACTGAAAGTATTTGTATAATTGGGAAAGAATTCCTACTAAACCAAAAGGGAATGAAGCATAAATAGGCTTGTTTAACCAGCACATTGCAGTGAAAAACCAGCCAAATCTATTAATGATTCTTCCCTCTCCATGCAGTGCCTTCCTGACCCACATAGGGCTCTCTTTTCCTAAAGTACATTTTGAGCATCTGCATTGGAGTTATGCTCAAAATCCCCCTGATGATCCATCAGCTCTTAATAAACTCAAATCACCATAATTTAGATCTTTGCTGATTTTTTTTTAATGTAAATAACAAAACAATTTCCTATCCTTGCCGGGAAAGAACAGATGGTGCACTGGTGAGAAGGGTCTCTCGTTACATTTCCTTGGATTTTGCAGCACTGGGCTCTGCCCTGTGTAGTTATTGCTGGACTGTTGGGAATCAGCCATGGAAACATTTATGACATGGGATGTGGCTGGAAGATTTTTGGGAAAAGCCTGTTTCTCTCTGTGTTTGCTGCCCTGGCTGACAGCAGCCATCACAAATCCCTTTCCTTCTCCCATGGCATGGCTCGATGGATCTGAATCCCTGCAGAATCGTCAGGAATTTAAGTCTACAAAATGAGTCAGAAAAACAAACAGGTTTAATGGGTAGAATTCTGCACTGAAGGAGACAAGTTTCCCATTTCTACCTCTGCCAGGTTCTTACCACTGGTTAAGTCACTTGAGTGCTGGTGGGTTCAAATAATTGGGGGTATTCTTTAAGAAATTTGTAGCAGAAAACACATTTTAATTTTAAAGGAAATACTTTTAGACTCATAGATGAGAAGTAACATTAAAAAAAAATCCTTCTTTTGGCTGTACATCAGCACACCTATGCTCAAACTTTGCAGAATGAAGTATGCAAAAAACCAAAGAAAAAACACAGATTAAGGTTTTAACACACAGCAACTTTCAGCTTCATAGAGTTTGGGGAGAGTTTTGAGAACAGTGCAAAGGACAGAGGAGATTTTATCTTGCAATCTGCTCTCTATTGCCCCAAATTAATTTGATCATTGAGCTATTTGGTTCATGGATGGATGGATCCCACATGCAGCCTGCTCTCCAACAATGGGAAACCTCTTTTCTGCACTGAGGTCAAATTCCTGGTGTTCAGATTCTTGCTGTGCACAGAGAGTGATGCTTTGCCTTAAAATTCAGCCATGAGATCTCTATGAAAGTAGGAGCAGAAATTGGGGCTCAAACTATTTTTTTTTTTTTTTAATAAAAAAGCAGTTGAGGAGCTTCTTGTGAGGAATCTCACCCCAGTGCTTGTCAAGTGTCTTTCTGCTGTTTGAATTTTCCACATTAATGGTTGTTGCTATGATACATCAAACCCACTGGTAGCAGCACGAACACGATTCATTTCATGGGCAGGAGATCCCGTGGCAAAGACTTATCAGAGCAGGAAATGAGGAAGATGTTGTTCCTGAAAGCCATTAACACAAGAATTGCACTTAAATGCAATTTAAAATCATTTACCCTTTGAAGGAAAATAGAAACATTTTGGCAAGAGAAAAGCAGAAAACCATCTTTCACCATATTTGAGCAGTAAAGAATTTCTTTTGGAAAGGTTTACACACCCAAACTGTTTTAGCTCAGCCCTTCTGGAAGCTCCGTGTCTGCCCTGATGAAAACCAAAACTAACTGTGCACTTCCCCCTCCGTTCTTTCAGTTTTAGTCTCTGTTGGTAAAAGATGTATCACTTTCATTCATTCATCTTCCCCATCCTCCCAAACACATTAAAATACTCAATTAAAGTCCTTTATTCTAGAGTGAAAGGTCCATTAGTTTGCAAATTACTGCAGAACAGCTGAGCACACCAACTTTTGTTTTGACAGTTGAAAAAAAGATGTTCTTCAGGAGATAATGAACCAGATCCTCAACAGATACATGTCAAAATAACAGCTTGGCATGAGAGGAAAAGAGACGGGGGGAATGGCTGTTACAGGGGGGGAAACAGCATTTTTAATGACATTAAAATGGAATTTAAAAGGTTAAACAGAAACTGAATAATGAGCTTGTAGCAGAACTAGCACAAGATTACTCAAGAGGTGACCATCCATAGCATCTGAATGGATGCTGTCTGAGCTAAATCTTCACCTCAGAACTGCTCCATGTCCTGGCAGATTTGATCCCAATTGTTAATTTGTGGTTTGTGATCTCCATCCTCTTGTTAGGTCACCACTAACACCATGTGGATTGAATTCATCCAGCACTGCAGTTCTAGAAAACACTTTATTTGGTAACATCTAGCAAGGAGCTGACTCATTCCTGAGTTAAACCATAATCCTCATGGTTTAGGAAGGTTATAATTTACCAAAAATAACGTAATGACATAAAGTAAACATGTGTGCATGTTTATATAGGCTTACATGGCCGTGACCAGTGTGCTGAGAGACAGAAGGAAGATGACAAAAAACTGCAGAGTTCTTTTTGATAACATCCCTATTAATTCCACATCCTTCCTGCAAACAATAAAGCCTGGTTTGTTTGTTTGTTTTTTAATGTAAAATATCCCAGTCTCTCCATGGCCTCAATGGCAGGAGGTTATTCAGTCACATTATCTGAGTGCTGGTTTGTACAAGGCTGCTGAACTCCACCAGGAGAAAAGGGACTTTACTCACTCAGTAAGGAGGATTCACTCAGAACTCCAGATTTGGAATCAGAACTCACATTGTTCCCACTAGTGAGATGCACTCTTGGAATAGCTGATAACATGTGAGTTAATGCTGTATGAGCTGGGGTATATAAGTTGAATGAATCCCTTACATAATTGCTCCTTTCTTTGCAACCAAAGGAAACATGTCCAACCCCCCACACCCTGATGGGAGCCTCAAGGCTCTGTTTTAACAGCTTGCCTGGAATTTGCATTTAGCAGCAACCAGCTATGACAGCTTTTGCATTTGGAAATGCCACAGGACAAGTGCACTGGATAAAAGATCCAAGAGGAGTTAGCGTGTCTTGCCAGTGATGCTGCAGTAAAACCTGCAGCGTGGCACTGCCCTACAAGCAGCACCAGAATTCAAAGACATTTTATCAGGTATTTTCAAGATAGATGCTTGACTTACTGGCTAAATCCTTGTTTCCCAGTGTTTGTACATGTAATGCAAAGGAGCAGGTCAGACTGAGTGACTCATCACCACATTTCAGGGCATGAAACTGGTGTCGATCTACTTTACAATCTCCATAAATTTAATTATCACAGCTACTTTCATACAGCCCCTGCTGCAGAAAAAGCTGCTTTGCAATTTTTCACTGGGATATCTCATAAAATACACTGACCTCTCCAAAAATGCCTGTACACTCATGAAAGGAGAAATTCAAAAGGCAAAGTTTTGAAAGAGAACCTACTGAACTTGTGTGTGGAAAGATTGAAGAGCAAGAAATAATTCATATTTGGTAACGGTACACTGGTCTCGGCATAGGCTGGATAAAATATTGGTCATGTATCTTTTAGGAGTGTTTCATTGCAGTGTCTTATCTTCAAATTATTCTGTTTCTTAAAAAGACCCCTTTTTTTTTTCCCATTGGAAGGTACATGGGAATTATTCCTCTTCCAGTCTTCATCCTTTGCATGAAAACAACATTCTGGTGCTTCTGAGGGCTCTTGTGATGGCTCTAGAAAAGCCCAGAAGGGCCTGACTGTTGGATTTGCCACCAACAGACCATTCCATGAGCAGGTTAAGATGAAAATCAGTTCATTACAAAATTCATGGCAAAGATAACATCCTTTCCTGCTCAATAAGTGTGAGCATATGTTTGATGTGGAAACTGCAGCCCACGGCCCAGCCCTGCAGAAATCTGGGCTGCATTTGAACCACCCCCCTGCCTCCTCCTGGGCTGCCTGTAAATAAATCATCACAGAATTAACCTTCAAACAATCCCACTTTAGAGAAGGGAAAATAAAGGCAGTGTAATGCTGACACACAAACATTACAAAAGGCTCTTGGCTCAACTCAGATGCAGCTTTTTTGCTATTAAACCAAAATAACTCCATAAAGATTGTTAGTGGAGCACTGGTCCCTGGTGGCCACACAAGGCTCTTAGGGTTCACTGAATAATTGATTTGTTTTATTTTTTTTTTTTTGGTTCAGCTATCAAACTGAGGGAAAAATAAATTCTGCTTGAATTGAGCCTAAATAAAACTTTTCTTGTGGTTGTTAACATGGAATACTGGGGAAAAAAAAAAAAAAAAAAAGCTTTTATTTCCACCCGTGAATGTTCAGAACTATTTGGGCCCAGGTTTTGAGGGCTTTATTCTCTGCTCTGCCTCCAGAGCTGAGCATGGGGCAGGACACTGGCAAGGGGACAAAAAGGGAGATAAATAATACCATGTGAAGAGGATGTTGGAATGGTAAGATGTGTGAGTCTGAGGTGAAGGGGAGCAGGTGACCTGTGAGACTGCACACGGGTTCAAGCTGAGCTGCACAGAGGAGCAGCACTGCAGTTAATATTTTACTGTCATCTTCTATACTTTGTCATTATTTTTATCTTTTGAAGTGCGTGAGTTACCTCCAAAGAGGCTGCTTTGTGTTTGGATGTGGTAGCAGTTTGTTATCTATATTAACTTACTGAAGCTGCTGCACTGATGCTGGGCCTGAGCTGATCCCAGGTCTAACACACCAGCCCCTCCACTCTTGTGGTGGCCAAAAGGTATAGGCACTTATTACAACCTGAAAACATCAATGCAATATTGGTGTGGAAAAGAGGACTGCAATCAAATCATTGATTAATTTTCAATATCATTTTGAAGCCAGTTCTGAATAGACTTTACTCAGTTCATTATCTCAGGTAGAAACTATGACAAGAATATGAAATAGGTTTAGATGTGATTGATTTCTGAAAGCTGCTCTATAAACACACCAGGTAACCCATCACAATGGCCAACTGATTTCTAGGGGTGTCTAAAGAGCAGCAATGATGGCATTAGCAGGATATCTCCATCTACTGCAATTGCTTCATGACATAAAATTTGTTCCCAGAGAGTTCCTTTTAAGCAGGTGATCAGAAATCTGTGGCCTTTGGTGTAGACTGGGAGAATGGCAATAACCATAATCAGCTCTATCAGAGGACTGCACGGCCACAAGGCCATATTGTCATTTTGATGGCACTGGAACAAGCAGAAGTGAAGACAGAAAGGTCAGCACAGGGAAGTTAAAGGAGCACTGGTTTGGGGCCAGCACAGGGAGGCTCTGATTGATCAGAACCACGTTGCAGCTTCTACCTGCAAGGCTCTTCTTCCCCAGAAGAAAGAAAACCTCTTTATTCTTCAAAGTGTTGCTCTTCTGAAAAAGTGACTCTGTAGGGGAAACTCTACCTTCTTGTTTGAGGAGTTCTGAACTTAGCTGAAAGGCAAAACATCCATGTCCTTCCTTTTTAATACCAGGTTTACTAGATGGAAAAATGCACATTTTTGAGCCAGGAAACAGAGCAAGCCAGATTATCAAGCTGGCCTGGTTTGATCTGAGTCATAAAAATGACAGTTGAGAATGACTTGCTGTTCACTGCCCTGCAGTGTTTACCTAATAATATTTGCATGGTTAGGGATTTATGAATTAATATCAAGCCTATTATGGGATTTTACAGTGCAGTCCTCGCTCTCCCCCTCCCTACCTCCCACTGTTGACTCTTGCAGCCCTGATAACTTCCAAGACCCTCCTCCTCCCTCCAGATCAAACCAAGGTCCCCAGTATTGTTCCCAAGCTTCAGGAACATCCCATTGTGTGCATGGATGATTCATATCACAGCTTTGTGTGCATTATCTGCACATTCACTGCCTGCTGGGAAACGCTGCCGGTGTTTTTCACCTTTCAGCAACATCCCAGGAACGTGTCAGGGCAGAAAGTTCCAATCACAACCCAAAGGCTCTTTCCAGGCTGTGACAATCCAACACCATAAACTCCTTTTAGGGTCATGTGCAAGCTGGTGTTTTACACACAGATAAACCTTTCCCAAGGGCTGTGTTGAAGGGGGATCTTCATGTGGCCAAGCACTGTCACAGACTGTCACCTACACTAATATTGCATGTTGTGGCTTTTAATTAACACTGGGCAATACTGAAAGATTCTCTGCTGTTTCCCAACGTCGTGTTCTTCCTTCCACCCCCACTTTCACCTCCTCCCTTTGTATAGAGGAACAAGTAAATAAGGAAAAACACAGCACTTAGTTTCCCTTCAGACAAATCTTTGTACTTTGTTGGCTTATTCCAGACCTCTCACACAAAGGAAAGGTCTTTTTAGAAGTTATATATAAAACCACCCCTTTTTCTTCTCTTACAAGAGAAGAACCTACTTACTAAAACGAAATGTAACATTTAGTTACATTTAGTTAAAGAAAAGCAAAAACAAATGGAGGGAAAGATGAATCTGAGAATGAAAATAGAAGCTGAAAATGTAGACTGAAGTCTAAGTTTGTAAACCGTTCTTTTTTTTCCCCTACTGGCTCAAAGTAAATATTTCAGTATTCATGTGGCTGCCAAAGAAAAGCAAATTTCAGGAGAGAGTGGAGACAAGAGAGAGGAAAACCCATCCTATTTAGGTTATAAACTCCTTGGACATCGGTGGTTTCTCCACGCTCACACAACAGGCAGTGTGTTAATGCTGGAGCTCACTGAAGTGTCCCAGCACAGCACAGATTGTTAAACAATATCTTCACCTAAATTTTTACCCCACGCAGGAATCTCTTTCCGTTTCCTTGAAACCCAAATTTTCCTTTGCACTTCTCAGACTCCAACATCCACAGCAGGAACTGAGCATCAGTCCTAATTTCTGAATTTACTCTTCGTTCAGCTGGTACAAAGTTTTGCATGGTGGCCTTTCCGTGTCATAAATATTAAATGTTAATGTGTAAGCTCCATCTGGAAGGCTCTTCATTCTCAAACTCTCAGTTCTGTTTCCTCACATAGCAACCAATACCAGAGATCATTAAATGAGAAGATTTTTATTTAAGAACACTGAGAATGAGACCTAGAGTAGGAGCAATATGCAAAAAATTAAGGAGTAATGTTTTATGGACCAATTTTTCTTTATTGCTGCTTACCTATGAAGAAACAAGGAGGTGAAATCACAGTAAAACAATTACCATACCAAGTTTACTGCTGCAACAGAATTTACTTTACTTTTTTTATGTGTGCTTAAAGTAAAATAAGGAAAATATGAATATAAAACTTTTCCTATGAGCTTTGGAAATGAGTGAAAATCTAAATTACACCAGTGGCAAAAAAAGGACATTTCTCAGGTCAAAAAGGCTGGGATTTGACCATATTCTGAATATCAACTGTATATATAAGGTATTATATAATATATATATAATATTTATATCTCAACCCAATAATATATTTTTTGTTGTTTTGGGAAGGGATATCTTGAGAGATATTAAAAGCAATATTGTTTCCTCATTGTTTCCTCATGTATATTGTTTTCCTCATATAATAGACTATTATATCTATAACTCTAGAGGATTTCTCCAAGTAGTCTTTCAGAATCTTTGAATGTAGGTATATACAAGCCTATAAACAATCCTTTAAGAAAATGGGGCTAAATGCAGGCCTATGTTGGCTGTGGTAACTGTCCTGTTGTGGATCTAATCCTACCATCGACTGCCTTTTTAATCCATATATTTCTCATCTATTATTGCGTTTAAAAGCAGAATCGACGCTTTTTTTCCCCCCTATTGTTTTAAGTCCTTCTCTTTACATGCACAGAAATAAAAGCAAAGAGGAAGCACATCCTGCTGGTTTTCCAGAGGACAGACAAGGAATGATTCCCACTGATTTTCCCTGTAATTCCCTGGCCCAGCTGTTGCCTTTAACGCACATCACGATCCCATTAAACATGACACAGAACTGTTGCAGAGCACGGTGCACCCATCAGGCTCATGTTTACCTGAAGGCCTGTGAATAGATTTTTGTCAAGATCAAAAGTAATTACTTTGTAAAGTTCATTTCCCACCCTGCATCTCTTTTCTGCTGAATAAATATTGCAGGAGGATGAAATATGGACAGGCTGTTTGTATCCATCACTTTTAAATATTAGTGCTCTGCTCGTACAGCTCTTTGTTGTGTAAAAATCATTTGGATACATTATTCCAAGTTGAATAACAGAGCATTTCAGATTAAGAATTAAAGGAAGACTCTTTTTGTCATCTAGTATTGAATAAAGCAAAGGGAAGGGACTATTAATTTTAGGGCTAATATATCTTCCCTCTAAATGGCTACACCTTGTAAACATTTTTGCTAACAAATATTATTAAAGTGCATATCTGATTCAAGCACTATTATGCTTTATTAAAGTAAATATACTAAATTACCTACAAGATAAATAATAACCCATCATTTTATTCAAGTAATAAACATTTTAAAATTGCATTTATCTTCCATTTAAAGACAGCTTGGCAGAGCAGTTTTCCTCCAAATTTTTGAGGGTGATTTCATTCTCAATGACACACAAAGGCATCACTGAGCAGCCTCCGGTGGAGTTTTCTTTGTGCCATGCTATGGAAAAGCAGTGAGAGAGGACTGGGGAAATTTAACTCCAGCCATTTTTTTCCATCTTTTTGAAGTTTAAGTCAAGTGGAAAAGTATCTCAAGAGGAGTCACGACATGATCAGCAGCTGCATGGCAGAAAAATTTTCTTACAAAACTCTGAAAGGTTCTTCAACTTCACTGTGCTGTTGTTTTGTCTCCTCTTGTTCTAACAAGTTTGGAGTTGTTTTACTCTCTTCATAGAGTATTATTTCTATGTATTTGTAAAAGAAAGGTGACCCATCTGCTTTATTTTATTTCCATGCAGAATTCCAGCACGATGTTCCAATTTTTTTTGCCTTAATTGAGATCTGGATGGACCTACTGTGGCAAAACTGATCCTGCAGTGTTTGCAACGGGTTGTCCTTCTTTCCTTCCCTCCAAGTTAGACATTGGTGTCTAAGGTACAAATAAAAATGCCCCTGAGTGAGGGCCAGGAGGATATTTTATGTATGAACTTGCTTCATAAACAGTTTCAGAGAGATTTTCAAAAACCCCAAATCAGGGAGGATTTTGCACATGTTCTGTCTTGGAACAAAAGGTTCGTCCAGAACATTTGTTAACCTGGGTTGGTGTGACAAATTGAAAGTGTTTGAAAGTCTCTCAGGACAGTTCTTTTAAGTGGGTTTTGCTCATTAAAGAACAAGGCTGCTGTTTGAAGATGAATCCTCAGCTGGAAAGTTGATTTTAGTTTTAAATAGAGAATTGACAGATTTTCTTCAATTAGGTTTTGGCTGCAATCCATCCTTGTCTATCAACCTTTCCAGAACTCCACTTACCTCATCTCTGATCCCTCTCTTTTTGAAAACTGGGGTTTTAAATTAAATAAATAATGTGTGACATTCAGGAAAAGGCAAACTAATGTAAATTCTGCAGCAAAAAGGGACAATCTTTTAATTGGAGAGTGAAGAGTGCTGAGGAATGGTCTGTCAGAGCACTTTGTGCTTCCAGGATCTAAATATCCTAAGGGAAATTTGAAACCTTGCCATGTTAGATATCCATATCCAGAAATACAATTTTGTTTGCACAAGCATTAATTAAGAATTTTGGGAATGCTTTCAACAAGGCCAAGGATCAACTGGGACACTGAACTTATCCCTTCCCATCAAGTACTCTGTCTGGGAAAAGAAAACATTATATATACACTTTTTATTGAGTAGGACAGGAGCCCAAAATAATTATAGTCTTCAGTGAACCTCCAATTGGATCTGGTGGGTTGTGGTGGGACATTCCAAGGAAATTGATTGTGGGCAATGAACTTCCAGGCTCCTGGGAATTCAGTTCAAAGTGCCTTAGTCAGCCATTTCCTGCAGCTGAAGGTGTGGACACAACAGGTACTAAATTGCCAGGAAAATCTGAGTCTTTGTTCAGCAAATTCTTTGTCCTTCGTTGTCTTTGCCTCTCAGGTGCAGTGAGCACTTCTACAGAGATTAGGAGAACACAGAGCTAAAACTGCCAACTCCCCAGAATTCCCTCCTTTGTTGTAAAACAATCCTGGAGCTTCTTGGATCTGCAGTTCTGGCTGAACCTCATGCAGGGAGTTCCTTGTCTCAGCTGCCTCCTCACTGTACATTCATCCATCACCTCTTTTGTTTTCTGCTGACATATTCATCTGTCCAGCCTCAAGTGAAATGGTTTCTCTTTAGTCATTATATGAATTCTTGTGGCAATAACATTCAGAGGAGGCTTTTACTGGGAAATAAAATGCAGGCTAAAATGTCACAGAACTTTATTAGACAATCTAAACTTAATTGCAGATGAGTTGATGCACTCATAAAAGACGGTGCAATGTTTCTATTAACTCCAACATATGGTAACTATTCATGGGAGGACAGCAAATAGAGATATCACTAAATGTTACTCTAAAATGATCAAATTAGGAAGATGGTTCTGTGGTTTTCTTTTTAAATAGTAGCTCCTAATATGTTAATTACTAGTGAGAGTTTACCTAACATCAGAAGTATTCAGAGGCCACTGCTTATATAAAACTGTGATAGGAATTGGATTATTCCTGTGAAATCATCCAGTTATTCAGAATATTTCCCCATGTTCTGGGATGGCAATAGGCAAAGAGCTCTCTTTCCCTGAAGAGCTGCAGGTCTTGAACACCTTTCCCTCCTTTCACTGAGGTTCATGTGAGGTTTATTTAATTCATTAATTCTTCAGTAAATGACACTTGCTGCTAGAAGATATTGCAGATAGCATAGTTTAATTATTTCTGCCATTATCTTTAGAAATTCTAGTGATAAGCTCTAACAATGAAATGAACTGTATTAATTACAGTGCAAACTATATTCCTTCTCTTTCTCATGCTGACAAGCTCTGTACCATCCCACTTTGCCTTGATGAACAGTTTAAATGTGCCTTGGTGATGGGTTCACTTAAAAGCTGCTCTGAGTTAATCACACACTGCTGACACCATTGCACACAGAAAAGTCCTGTGCTGGCAATTCCAACAAAGCACACTTGTATTGTGTGTTTGCCTCAGCTTTATTGCCTGGATAAAGAGTGAGAACTAAAGCCAGCTCCAAAGGCTGCAATCACTAGATGGTTAAGTAATTTCAGGTTTTTTCCTTTCATTGCCAAAAATCAGATGGTTTCTGAAGACATTTGAAGTCTATAAAGACTTGGCTAAATTACAGTTGTTCTACAGCAAGTGCACTGTGTAAGGGAGGGCTGGAAGGGATCCAGGGAGCTCATCTTCACACCAAAGCTCCTCTAGAGGAGATGAAATCATACTGCAAGGGCAGCGTGCCCTGGAGGATCAGACACCCTGGTGTGAGTTCATACCTGACTCTGTGATTAGTTTGACGCTGCATAATATTTACAGGGCCACCTCTTTAGGAGTTCTGATTACAGCTCCCAAATTATATCATAGATTTATTCAGCAGAGCTGACTATCCCCAGTCTGAACAGATTGTGACAATGACACACTCGCAGTTCTCTCTTTGCTTACCCAAGTAGCCAAAGGACACCTTTAAAAGGTTTAATAGAGCACATCAGTAATGTCACAATGGAAAGATAATGTTTTAGAAACTGCTGCTTTACCAAAGCACCACCTACCCTCACACAGAGCCAGGATTTACAAGTCTTGACTGGAAATTCCCTGTAGCGTCAGTGAAAAGTGTAGGATTTGGGACTGTCACAACCTCACAGAGAAAGACAAGCTCCAGAAACAAGATATCAATGAAAAATGGTACCAAAGAGTGTTGTTTCTACTGAATTACCAAATTGGTTAAAATTTTAAAAAGAAAAAAAGAAGGTGGGTTGCTGATGGTATGGGGGGATGATACAAACCAATCAGTTCAAAGGGGGAAAAAATACAAGTTAATGGATGGTGCAGGAGGAATATCTTGAGTACTTATGCTGAGAAGGAGCATTGGAATCCCTCAGGCAGATGGTCAGCACAGAGGACAAAGGGCTTGCAGCAGTTGCTACCTGAAAGATTTATGCCTCTTGCTCCACAGGTTGTCACACCTTCTGCCAGGGGCCAAAAATCCAATATCCACTTCCAAAGCATGTTTGTGTTGGCCTATGTTTGTTCTATTAATACTATTCATCATGTTAGGGAGATCCATGTTTCTGTCATACTTCTCAATATCATATTTGCAAAGTTATTGTAGCTCTTGAGAAGCACTTAATTAGCCTGTGGTTCATGACCCACTTCAGGTCAATCAATGCAAGTCAAAAACACTCAGCCTTAGATGTATTGTGTTAGTTTGGGAACCAAATAAGGAGCTTTAGATGTTATAATTCCAGTTAACTTACTGGAGACAAACTCCAGGCAAGACCCCTCTATATTAAGCTCAGCAACAGCAAGGAAAGCCACTTGAGACTGATTTATATGAACAACAAACAATTTTCCTTGTGGTGCAGCTGCATCTCTTCCAAGCAGTTGTTGTTTCTTATCTTACGTGCTCCTGGGATGTGAAACTGTGCATCACCCTCCCTCAGAGCACATCAGGTTATGTTGTTGCCCCAAATTCTCAAACAAGTACCTACAAACATCTCGTTTGAAACAGGGAGTTCAGCTGTTCAGGAAAAAACAGCGACACAAATACAAGTTGGTGACAAGTGATTAAAATCAGTGAAGCACAGGAAAGGAAAAAAAAAAAAATCAAGCTGTTACTTATTAATTTAAAGTGACTTCAAAAAGCAGTTGCTAAACCTCTAGTGATTTTTCTGATACCTGTCCAGGCTACAGGTGGTTGGTAAATGCTTAATAAAGCATCTGCTCAGCAATGCAGTTTCTCATGATTTCAGCTAAAAAAGAAAAAATAAATTACTGCAATAATTTAAAAACAGCAACTTATTTTTTTAAATGTTGTCCCGGTTTCAGCTGAGATAGAGTTACTTTTCTCCCCAGTAGCTGGTACAGTGCTGTGTTTTGGATTTGGGATGAGAATAATGTTGATAATGATGGTTTAGTTGTTGCTGAGCAGTGGCCAAGGGCTTTTCAGCCTCTCGCGCTGCCTTGCTGGTGAGGAGGATGAGGGACACAAGAAACTGGGAGGGGACACAAGAGGTTGGGAAGGGACGCAACCAGGACAGCTGACCCCAACAGACCAAAGGGATATTCCAGACCACAGGGCATCACTCTCAGCATATAAATAGATGTGAATCTGGCCAGGGGTTGCTGGGAATTGGTCAGTGGGTGGTGAGCAATTGCACTGTGCATCACTTCTTTGTATATTATTATTATTGTTATTACTATTATCTCTTTTTTTTTTCTGTCCTGTTAAACTATTTCCATCTCAGCCCATCAATTTTACCTTTTATCCCCCAATTCTCTCCCAGTCTCACTGGGACAGGAGGACAGTAAGTGGTTGTGTGTTTAAAGCTGCCTGTCAGGTTAAACCACTCCAAGTGTCCTACCAGATATTTCTGTACACTGATGCCCAACAGCATAGAAACTATAATGGGTGAATTTTCATCATTTTCAACTGTATTAATAGTTGATCCATCTTTATAGACCTGGGTACTGTGAGTAAACAAATAGAATAATGGATCTGGATATTCCCCTGAGAGACACAGGTCCCACATTGTCCCTGTTTAATATGCAAAATAATGCCAGCAGGATGAACACCTAGAAAAGCATCTCATTAATATTAAAAAAATGTATAATTGGAGTTGGTTCGTTTATTTCAGGGGGAAAAAAATGTTGCTTGTAACAAAAATCTATATTGCAGAAACATTTTTTGTCAGATGTTGCAATTAGCAAAGCTCCTCAGGCACTTCCCATGTTTGCCTCCTTTCCACTGAGAAAATGGGTAAACAAGCTTGTGGAATCAACACTTTTCATATCATTTTTAAAATAATGTAAAGTTTGAAATGAAACAAAATTGTGATTATTTTAAAGAAAATTGCAGAGGAAAGAAATTCCAGAATTTTTTCTCATTTTTAGTGGAAGTCTGCCACTAAAACCTTTTCTGATCCTGCTTTATATCCAAAGGGTAGAACACTCCAGGAGTCTCTACTAGCTGGAGAACTGAGAGTTTACTTTTTCCCCAGGAGAAAGGAAAGTGGAACAAATTATGACACATTCACTGTATTCTCCTTTTCTTCTCAATGCAACCATCTCCTGCCCTAGACTTGAGACTTGTTTCTATTTATGCTGCAGGAGCTTGGAATTCCTTCCTAGGGGAGGGGTCCCATCCTCAGCTCAAGTTTAAATGTCACTCAGAAATGGGAAGGGCATTTCACTGAAATGGTAGAAGGATGTGAGGAGGAGGGAAGTGGTGGTGAAAACAAGAGGAAATAGAGCTTAGGGAATACCAACCATTACAGCTTTAATCCTATGCCAAGACAGGAAATCTTTGCCTCCATGACTCTTTAAAAACTCACCAAGTAGAGATAAATTAAGATGCCAGAGCTAAAGGCAGCAGTGAGAGCCATAATTATTACTAACCTGGTGTGGATAAATAAACAGACTTGGAATGAGCAGAGGTGCAGTTGGGGAGAATCTTCCAGAACTGTTTGTAAATGTTGCTAAGCAGTTGTGTGTAGCTGCCAAGTGTGCCCACTTTTGTTTAATCCTGTGTGTCCTTAAGATACTTTTATGTCATTAAATTGACTTTCTTTTCTTTTAATTATGGGTAGAACATAACTCATATGATTACAGTACAGCTGGGCAGATGCTTTGTCACACTTTCCCCCCATCCCCTCCTTCCAAAGCACCCAGAGTGGATTATTTCTCCACATTACTGAAGTAGTTTAGAGAGTCAGTCCTAATGAAGGCAGCTAATGCACCTATATGGGGGGGGAGTGTTTAATATCAATTCATGACCTCCAGTAACTCTAAAGTCCATTGTCCCATTTCAGCAGAGAGTGACAGAGGAAAACAGTTGGGAATATCACTTGTTGGAAGTTCAGGTGGAGCACTGGGGAAGCATCTTTGGCCTGTCTTTTTTCTTACCCTCGTCCTCAGTGTCCTCTTGTTGCTCCCTGTGAGGATCCAGAGCCAGCTGGACTGGGGAGTTTGTATTGGATAATCATTTGCAAACGCACTTCTCAGGGTGTGAGCAGAGGTTTGGAGCTTCAGCATCACCCATTTTTGCTGCTCTCTTGCTTGTGAATTGGGTATTTCCTAACCAGAGTTAAAAGGCAGCCTCACATCCCAGCTGAACATGCAGCACAACGATCAAAGTGCAACAAAGTGTATTTGAAGGTTTCAGGCAAGTGAACATTTAGGAGGAGAAGATGAGTTAGAGCCTTGAGGTCCTGGTGGTTTGTTCTGTAGCTCCACCAACATCCTATACCTTGGCTCCCTCTCCTGTAAAATGAAGTGCCTGTCTTGTCATCTTTTATTAAGGCTTTAGAGATCTATGCCATTTTTATTTGCTATTGCTCTTCTGCCCTTCACTTCTGTTATCTTTTCTTGTATTTTAAAAGCAGGAACATTAGACCTGTGCTACTCAAACAACTGCAGCTCATGAAGCGTCCTTTACTTGCTATTGATAACAAGTGAAGCAGGGGATATTTTGATTCTGTTCTGTCTTGATGAGGTGGCTGTGATGGGTGAGTTAATAGAAAATAAGTAGAGCAGATGTAGTAATAAATTACTATCTTGACAGATTTGACATATCTCCACCCATGTACTGAAGATGAGTTGAGAGATGTGTGTATGATTAACGTTGCTTAAATGGGTGGTGTCTGAATTAGCATATTGTGCTGTAGGCACTGGAAGCTTCTATATTTTGTAGCAATACTGAGCAATTAAACTGCACTTTACATCCTCAAAGTACTTGGAACACGAGAGATTATGTTCATTAAAGACTGGGATAGATTTTCCATAGCTGGGAGACAGAGAGAATGCACAATGCTGACCATGAGCACAGGAGTGTTTGTGGCAGAGGGAGCTGCCAGAAAGACATTGCAGTTCAATATTTTATAGCCACATATTTTTGATAACAAATGCTGTTACACAAGAGTGGCCTGGTTCAGAACTTGAATGTGCTGTAGGAAGAGCTGCTGCTTCTCTCCAGTCTGAGGACTCATTCCTGCAAACATTTAGGTGTATAGTTGGCTCAACTTTGAGCAGAGGACTCCTTCCATTTGACTCCCACAAATATGAACATGGATCAGGGAGAGAAAGAAATGTGGGCTTTCCTTTTCCTTGATATGTGCACTAAATGTGACACCTGCAAGTAGCCACTGTGCCCTAACAGAGACAGAGGGTTTGTTAATACCCTTTCTCTTCGTATCAGGTTCTTCTGAGGGGTTGTTCGATCTTTTGGGAGTTTTGGTTGTTGGTTGGTTTTTGTGATAAATGAGCCAGTGGACAAAGCTGGAGTGATTCTAAGTATTTGCTCAGACTGAGCAGCTCTCAGTGCACACAGCAGCACTGCAGGAGCACAGCTCTTCATTAGGTTTAAGATAAGCTGCCTTTAATCCAGACCTATTTCTGACACGGTTTTAACAGCAGCAGTTACTTTAATAGATGAATGTGTTGCATTCTTTTTTCTTTACCATTGTTTCCTATTTTTTTCTTCAAAGAAGCCCTTTTTTTTACATTTACAAGAGAGAAACTGAAATCCTTTGATCTCTACAATGTATGTACTATTTATACCAGAGATGGAGAAACTGCTTTTGTCTAATTATTTTTGACATCTTGCAAATATTTGCAAAATTCTTCATGGGGATTAAAAAGATCCACAGAGTTCAATCTCTCTGTGACAAAGAAACGGTGTTTTCAAAAAGCAAAACAATTGTTTGTTTGTTTTCTCTTAGAGAGATCCCAAACAATTATCTTCCAACATGGCACATTTTATCTGAGATAGCTCATGAGCACATCATATTTTTAGAATATAAGTAGGTTTCCATAAATAGAACTGCACCTTACAAGATCAAATAGAACAGTGATAAAATGGAGTGCATTTGGAAAGCATCAATTCCAGCTTTTTAGAATGTTTGACTCCAGCTTTGTAGAAACTGTTCTCTGCAAAAGCTCCCCTTCTAATGTCCAGTATCTTTGAGCTTCTGTTAAGTTACTTGTTAGAACAAAGTTTGTGAGGTTGTCAGGG
>JAWWLV010000057.1:10565484-10623560 GCA_035041135.1 Platyrinchus mystaceus
GAAGTTTGTTATTTAAAGCTCATTGTTTTTTGCTTCCTCGTGGAATGTGTAACACTTGGGATAGGCAGACTGGGCAGAAGGTTTGAGGAGCATAGGGAAAGAATCAGATGTGTGCTTCCAAGCAGAAACACCACCAAAGCCAGTCAGAATTACCTTGCTTAAGAATAAATCAACTATTTTAAGACTTCTGGACACTTTCTTTAGTGAAAATGGATAATTTCCATTTTCAACTTTGCTGTTCTCTGAATCTTCCGAGTTTTTATCCACTTATACAAGTGTGCACTGACAGATCAGAATAAAATAATAATAATATGCAGCTTCCTGTTAGTTACCAAAATTGTCCTTTTCAAACTAATGTATAAAATGTGGAAAAATTGAGTCATAAGTGGTTTTGTACTACAGAGTAGGTATTTTTCTACCTTCTTTAAAATGTTTGTATTTTGTCCATGGAATTGAGAGCAGCACTATAAAAGTGAGATACGTAATGTCTTTAATAATGCACATATAGACATTATTTCCTTAGTAAATCTTTCTGGTTTCTTAGAGAAGTTGCATTTCTTAGACATGACATGAGTCAGACAGCACGAGGTGCAGCAAATCCCAGGCAATCCATTAAGGATGTCACACCGTGTTCCTCATTCCATGTCCTTTCCAAGGTGAACAGGAGTGTCATCAGCAAGTGGTTTGTGAAGGTGTCTGTGAGTGCTGGCAGGTAAATAATTTTTTTAAACCAAAGTTAACAGTCCATGTAATCATGTGCATCAATCTGATTTCTGTGGAGGCAGCTGTGCTGCCTGGGCTGCTCCGGTGAGGAGCCCAAAATGTGCCAGACAAATGGGAGCACAAGGCTGGCAAAGGAGCACAGGGGGAGCATCCAGGGGAGCAGCAAGGAGGGGTTAGAGACCCCAAAACTGGGAGAGACAGAGGGGCTGTGCCAGAGCTGTGCAGAAGGAATCAGAAGCCTCACAGGTTTGTAGGTGGCTGTTCTGAGAATGTCAGAAAAGTGATAATGCTTCTTTCAGAGAGGGGAAAATAGCAAAATATCCAAGATGCCAATGTTGTGTACATGAAATCTGTGCAGCTGCAAATGCCTTTCACCCTTCTAACATCTGTATCAGCTGGTTCATCTGAGTCTGGAGAGGTGTGTGCTGATGCTGTTGGGCAACAAGAGCCTGATCCTGCAGAACAATCTCAGCTCTTGTCTGTTTGGAAGTGTTCCTTTAGGCCTTTTAACAGTCTCCTTTAGTCCTTTAGGACTTTTAACAGTGTCAATTATAAAGGAGGATCTTCCCTGATGTTTGCAAAGGGCAGCATAACCCACACAGCAGACCCTGGCAGTTCTGTCACAGGCAGATCTTGTGTCACATCTTTCTAACACAGACCAGCTTGAAAACACTTCCAACACGAGGTTCCTTCAGCACCAGGCAGTGCTCAATGCCATTTGCTGTGATCAGATGGGTCCTAATGGCAGCCCATGGCTATGAGTAAGTTCATGAGGTCTTCCAGTGTGTTTTTACAATAAATACTATTTCAAAAATACTATTTCATATCTCCTACTGAATCATATAATACATTGCACTGAGGATCTCTGTACTTGAGTTGACTTTTCACTGTTTTTTCTCCAGCTGAACTGCAGTGCTTCCAGCTCCTCTCACAGCCCCTCAGAGCTGCAGCTTGTGTGGCTTTTCCAAGTGAGTGATGGCCCACTGCTGTCACTCTAAGGATGTATTACTCACTCAGGGTATTTACATCTTGAGCTGGACTGACAAGAAGATGAAAAGGAGGCTTGGTTGCTTGGCCAGCTTTTGTTTTATAATTTAAAACAGTTTTTGTATTCATACATTGCATCCCTGTTGCAGAGTGTCTCTATTTCATCCAGGAGCTGAAAAAAATTATAGTTCCCAGATCTCACATTTCCTTTAAAATATTGTGTAATAATCACAAACAGAGCACTGATAAAGAAGAATTAAAAATCTATTTCTTATTAACCATTTGTGGTTTAAAACTGTGTATTTCAATAGCAGGATAAAGCAGGCATATAGAAAATATAAGATAAATTATATTTGACTACAAGCCTTCTAGGTCAAATATTTTACAGGATAATATCAGAAGTTAGTAGAAATTTTCAGAGATGTTTCCATTTCCTGCTTCGAAGACAGGTACCTAAAACCAGTCTGGATTTTTTGTGGAAACCCAGTGACTCCAGAGAGTGTTTGTAATATCTCCCACTTGTAAACCATCAAGAGCCTGGAGATCATTGAGGCCATTTTGAAAGGCATTAGTTTAGTTTTCAAGAATCAGTGAAGAAAACCCCACTCTCAGTTATTCCTTGTCCTGCAGGACACTCCAAGGGTCTCCTGGTGCCCAGACTCGGGTGTGCTGGGAGCACACAGGGAAACATGGCCTGTGCAAAGGAGAGGTTGGTGTAAATTAAAAAGCAAAACTTAGCACTCTGTGGTTTGTTCTGTCAGCACCACACACAGTTTTGCAAATGCTCCCCAGAAGTCTCCCTGGCTCAGACCATACAAACACAGGGAGCAGCAGACAGTGCTCTGAAGGTGTCCCAGGAAATCTGCTCCTGGAGAGATTCCCAAAAGCAATTGCCCTCCTTTATCTTTGACCTTTTCCCCAAGCAAAAGCATGTTGTGGTTTGGTTTTGTTTTATTTTTTTCCCTTCTCTTACCATCCCATCCTCAGCCACAAATGCATTCTACAGAATTTCTGCCCTGCATGTTTCCCAGCAGCCATGACGTATTTGAAATCTGGCAAGGCTGAATATATTCTTTCATTCACACACCAACTATTTACAGGAATTTTTCATTCTTCAAGTCATATCTCATGGATCTGGATATTAACCCAAGACCTCAAACACCTCATCAACCTCCTGTAACTGAGTAGCAGAGCTAATTTTAACTTAATCCTTTAAAAATTAGGCAGATATTTGGAATGTAGAAATTCTGTCTCATGAATTAATATGGATGCTGTGCCAGATCATCAGCTGACCAACATTCATATATAGGTCTTGCTAACATAAATATACATTGCTGTGTACTGAAAACCTTCAAGTACTTACAGAAAAACATATGTCTCGTGGTATGCTCTGGGTGTGCCATCTGTCCTGCTACCTTGTTAGCAAATACAAAGATGCAATATCTGCTGCAAAACATTCACCATCTGAAGTGAATAAAGAAATTATGGTGGTAATGTGGAAGGAAAGCTTGTCCACACAGAAGGAAAATCATGTTGGGAGCACAGGGAATGACAATGTTTCTCCTACATCCCTCTCTTCCCACAGTGAGGGCGACCTGCCTGCCCGTGTCCCTGTAATGAAGTCAGAGAGAATAACAGGGATTAAGCCCAGCATTGATGTTTGTGTTTAAAATGAGCTGGGGCCGAGGTTTTTAAAGCCTGGTGGGATTATTTGACTTTGTTTCTGTGCATTCATATTTGTCATGGCAATGAAGAGCCCATTCTTCGATTGAAACAACAGGATTTAAGAGGTACCTTTTTGGCTGCTTTTAAGCATCTGCTGTAATTGCCAGAGAGATCTGAACAGTGTCTTCCCAAGAGGAAGGCAGAATAGAGTCCATGCTGGGATAAAGAAAGAAATAAGTGGTCCATCTGAAGATTTTCTAGCAAGAACTGAGGCATGGTATGAAAAATGTGACAGCACCCAGGATGGAAAGGAAGGTAACTTTCCAGATGACAGGGCACACAAATAAGTCTCTCATGCTTGTAGACACCACAGTAATTCTCATTTTTTAATCCAAAAAGAATAGTCACTCACATCATTTCCTTCCACGGCAAAGAGCTGACTTGATAACACGACCTTGTGCTACGGCTCAGGGTCACAGATTCACACAGACATGTCCTTGCTCTCTTGTTGAGCCCTCATGCCTTGCCCTGTTCCCACAGCAGGGAGGTCAGGTCGCTTTACAAGTCCCTTCCCTTTCCTGGAGCTGCCCAGGAGCCACGGTCTGCTGCTCCTGTTCCACCCAATTAGTGCCTCTCCGTGCAGCATCTCCTGTCACTCACTGCCGTGCCAGTGGAGACGCTCCCAGCAATGCCAGTTCAACAAAGGGGAGACAAACACTCTAATGGTTGCCAGCAGCTGAAGTGAGGCTGAGGCAGAATAACCCTTTCAAGTATTTTAGGCACTGCTGAAATATTCACATACACAAGAACAGATCACTGAACGTGTACACGGACGGCAAAGTGACATCTGAGCTCCCTCTTTGGTACCAGCTGTAGTTCATCCCTGTTGCCAGAGGCAGGGATGTTCTCTAATTGAATGGAAAGCTTTGGGACATGGCTGTGCCTCCCCTTCTGCTGGGAAACCAGGCAGCCAAGCACATTCCCATTGCCCTGCTTTCCACAGCTCCTCAGGTCAGCAGGAGAGTGTTACAGACCAGGAGGAGCCGCTGCCAGTCCAGCCCACAGACACTGCAGGCCCCGATCTCTGTCACCACAAAACAGGAGCAACAGCTTTTTTACGGTGAAGAGGCAGAAATTAATCATTCTTGGGAGGGAAGAAAAGTAAAAGTGTCTCTGAACAAGCCCACCTGCAGTCATCAGTAAGTGCTTCACACAGGTTCTCATTCCAGCAGCCTCCCATCCTGTCTCTCCATCCCCACGTGCTGCAGCTCCACAGTGCTGCTTAACTTGTCAATTTACAGCTGCAGCAGAACTTTGGATTTCATTTTCTCCAAAGTTTCAAATGAAAAAAAAAGTGTCTCCTACTTTACCAAGACTGACTTTGACTCCCTAACCTGATATTTAAGGGCTGACATGTTCATTTCTTCCTACATTGTTTAGAGTTTCCTGCTCATAGACTCCTCTAACTAGAACATAAATTCTGGAGCTGGGGTGGTGGTGTCGTACATCACACACTGTTTAACACTGACATGAAATCCTTCATCTTCAGGCATGCAAATCTGCAGATATATAATCCCGTTTATGTGTGTGCATACTAAAACCACAGGAAAGAGTTGAGTCATTGCTTAAAAAAAAGCATTCAAAAAGTTTAAAAAAATTAATCCCCACTGCCAATTTCTCATCCTAATAAAAATTCTGATTCTTAACATTCATTTACCTGTGTCAGAGTACATTGGAATATATGTTAAACTGTGTTTCAGTATATAATGTTATAGCAGTATCAAGTCCTCTACCCATGAAAAAAATCTCTGCATTAAAGGACATCAAAAGTCCTCTTTGCTCTGGGATTCCACATTCCTTTAAGCCACCTGTGGTAGCCTTGCAGGTTACAGGTGTGTGACTGTTATCTAGTCCATTCTCTCCTGATGTTCAGGTATATTTTGACCACCCTTACAGGCAGTTTGTTCCCACACGAACATTAGAAAACTGATGCTTTTCATTTTCCTTTAATGAAGGTGAAATAATACACTTGTCTCTCCATACACAGGGAGAACAACTCAGTAGCAACATATTTGAAAAATCTGGTTGTCCTCATGTCTCCCTCAGTGTTCTCTTTACTTCATCAAAGCAGTCCAGGTTTTTTGTTCCCACCTGCTGCCATTTTAGTCCCTCTCCTCTGACTTCTCTTCATCTTATCAACAGCTTTCCCAAAGCACGAATTTCCGATCCAGAGACAATTTGCTTCAGCTGAAGCAAACACTTACTACCTGTATTTCAACAAGATTGTCTTTATTTTACATTTTTCTCTAATAACATGGCCTTATGGACTGTCACAGGGTTTATGGTCCACTACAACTCCCACAAACCTTCTGCATTATCATATATGTTATACGCTTTTCTCACTACAGTACTTAGCAGTTATTTGATTGGATTTCATCCTGTGTTTGCCTTGTATCTGGTTTGCCAATTATTTATGGAAAACCTCAGCCTCATGATGAAAAGATGTAGGATATCTAATACTTCATACGATCAAGTTTGCTAAGGAGAGGAAATGGTTCTGTAATGCAGCACCTGACATTAAAGCCTTTGGATCTGCATTCCAAACCTAATTAATGGTTTCCTATTAATATAAAACTTTAAACAAAGAAAACAATAAGTGTTATATGCCAATGGAAAATGTTGCAAATTATTTGGTGTAATATGGCTCATAGACCAGGGTAGATTTATAGCAATGTCAATATAGGAGGGATTTTTAAGCATCATTATATACTGTGTTCCTGTTGATGCTTCTCCACTTATTGCTGTGGTAATACATTTGGCACAAGGGACATATATAATGCTAACATTTCCATGATATACATACCCAATAAAAGCTTTTTCAATTTCATTATTTTGACAGGCAGATTCCATTAATACATCCACAAAAATAATGTTTCTTTTCTTTGGGATCTAAGACAAGAGGATTATTAAAAATTACAGACAATACCTCTATACACTTAATCTCTCCAAATTCACTTTACGATTGCTGTCAACGTCAATAACATCAGACAGTATAATCAGGTTTGTATAAAACATCAGAACTCGTATATTTTCCAAATGGGATTTGTTTCCCCACCTAACAGTGCAACTGTTTGGGGTTTTGGCTTTTTTTCTGTTTGTGTCAGAAAATGATGCTCCCTGTAGTGAACAGATGCCTGTAGTGCCTGTGAATAGCTGTGCTGTGTGACAGCCAGGCTGCAGCTCCTTCATCTCATCCCATTCTCCACATTGTACCCTTGGTCCACCTTTCCATTTCAAACCCCATGTCATAAATAATGAGGGGAGCAGGGAGAGGAGACAGCTCAGAGAATCCATGTCCCTTCTTCAGCTGTAGGCAAGAGCACCAGGGTAACCCAGCAGAGTTGGCTGAGAAGCCATTTGTACCAGTGGTTTAGTCCTCAGTGTGAAATGGAAGCTAAAATAATTTCTGTGGACAAATAACATGGTAAGTAATTTTCCCCTGGATTTTAAAGGATGGTGTGTATTTGCAGTGCATGAGAAACACTTCTCACCAGGGACACTGCATGTCAGCTGCCCTGGGAACATCTGAAACAGAGTTGTAAACTCAGCTCTTATTAATTTTGATACTTGGAGCAATTGAATCCTTTGGAAATCCACATTTTCATTAGGACATTCTGAAAAAAAGCCTCATAGTATTTTCATATGCATTACTCTTAAATCAAACCATGCCTAGTGATTTAATCTTTATTTTTATTGATATTACTATTCAGTATCAGTATACCCACTCTCATTCTGACCAGCCTTGTATGGAGCATTAATAAAATCAGTTTCTGTCATGCCATTGAACAAAATAACTGTGTGCACCCCCTTTCATTCCAGATTTATCAGTTAATCTATCAAACAAGGCACAATTTCTTTTTTCCATGAGGTTCCTGAAAAGTCAAGCTAAGTGTGAGAAACTGGACTTTGGTCCTGGACTCTGATATGCTTTTCCAACAATTCTATGAATTGTCAGGCAAAGATTACAAAGATACAGGGGCGTCTGTATCTTAAATCTAGAGTGGTTCAAACTGGGAAGTGACTTAGACACTGCTAAATGTTGTCTGTAAACAGGTTTGCACAGTGTGTTCTTAAGTAGGGGTTGTTCATTGGCACTTGGGATTGAGGAAAGGGCTTTTATTCTTTTGTATTCTGGGGTTGTCTGCATTTATTGCAAATATCTCTGACAGAGGAGACATAACAGAGTATGACTCTGGTGTTTGAGCAATACCACGTTGATGGCACATGTGTTTAATAAGTGTCACAGGAATGATGATCCCTGATCCCAGCACAGCCAGGGCTGCAGTCAGACAACCTGATTCCTGTTTTCCTGACTCCCAGTTGGTAAACCCTGAGATAGATCTGGCAGATATGTGTATGTGGATAGAGATGAGAGGGGTGAGTGCACACACTGACAGGACACTAATTAAATTGATCCACAGTTAGTGATCACCTCCTCTGAGTGGGGAATTCTGCACGTGGGGAGAGGGGCTGCCTTCTTTTCTCTAGTTCAAGAGGCACCAAGTCTGTCTCTGCTCCAGACAGTGAGTGCCACCTGCTGTGCCTCCACTGCCAGGAATTCACAACTTAACCTGGATACACCTGAAAAAAGAGAATCAGCCACAGCAACTCAAAAAAGTGCTGCTGCACCAGAACCAGTGTCTTAGTTCTGACCTGAAATCTGTAAAACTTCTCATAGCATAGAAAGAAAACAGACTGAAATTTCTATGCAAGTGTATGGAAATTTGGTTAAGTAGTGGTTCTTCCATCAGCTACATGGTCATGCAAGTCTTTTAATAATTAGAGGTTCAGGGAATCTAAAAGGCCCTGGTTTTTTTTGCCAAAGGTTCCATAGATAGGCTGTGGTCAAACCTCGATTAAGATCAGAAAGTACAAATACTGAAGCAGTGGACAGTGTTGATATTTAGCAAAATAAAACCTGTTTACATTTCTGATAATAATCTCAGCAATCCAAAGCAAGAAAAAAGGGTTTATAAAGGCGCCTCTCAAAATTTTCTTACCAAGGGAAACTTCATGAGTGATTATCAGAAAATGTGCTTTGTGTGGGTGCAACAAACCCTTAGGTGACTGTGAGAAGACAAATACTAGAAGAACACAGGAGAAGCTGGATTTATTAATGCATTTAATATTCTGTAATATGCCAGACAGAGCTATCATTTTGCATCCTTGGAAACAGCACTGTGCTCTCAGGGAGGCAGAGCACAGTACAGAAATAACAGTGAGAGAGTTCCTTGACAAACTCTTACCAAAGAGGTTATGCAAATGCACAGTGTTCTGCATGAAGTTCCTTTCTCCCAGTAAAGAGGCATCTCCAGGCCAAAAGAAGACAGGCCTGACCTCTCTGATGGGTAGGACAGGACAAAGGGATTCCAATCAGAAGCCAGAAATGCTGAAGTTTGACTAAAATCAAAACCAGTTCGAGAAATAAATTCCAGTCAGTCTATTGGCCTTTGAATTTCAATCCAGAAGGAGATTAGAGCCTGAAAATGTACTTCAAGTGACTGCACAGGAAACTTTGCTGCTGTTCTACAAGAGGGATTTGCCTGTAAGCAAAAAGATACAGGTTTCCCTTCCTTGCTTAGAGTCTGAGCCAGTGACCATAGAATTAATAATATGATTTTTTTTACTTCAGAGAGCTTCCATTCAGACAGTTCCCAACAAAAAATGAAACACGTGAAATTAAGAAGGAAAAATAGTTCAAGGTCAAAAGATTTTACAAGTGATGAGCTAACCCACTAGGACTATGTATACTTAATACATATTGATCAGCATCTCATGAGCGAAGGATTTAGGATGAATCCATACTTTATTGCAAACCTTTCTTCCAAACTATTAGATTTTTGTGTTTATAGACCAGATTTGTAATTTAAGGGAAGGATTTAGGAGCCTAAAGGATGTAAGCACTCAGCTGTTTATGAAGTTCAATGGCATTTGAGTGTCTGGGTCCCTCAGGCTCCAGTCTGAATTCCAACTGTAACTTATTGACAGTAGTCTTTCAGTTCAGAAAGCACAAAATGGTTGCCCTTTACAATAACAGAATATTTGTTTTGTAGGCATAGCAATAATCGAGTCTGTCTTCCAGGGACTATTTTGGGGTCACAATCAGGATAACTAACACAATTTAACTCACTGGAAAATTCAGCTCTGTGCATGTGGGAATGCTGACCCTACTGTAGGTAAAGTGTCACAAGTTCCTGCCTAAAAGACATTATCATCTGCTCCATGTTCTCACACCCCAAAAACCTTTTCACTCTTGTCTGCTCCCTGACCACATCTATTCAGCTGACCTTCAACCCAGGCCAGAAATGCTACCTCAGCATCTTTAACCTGGGCCTGATCCAAGGCTTTATTCCCAGCTCCCTTTCCCCAGGAATTGATCTGATTCCAGAAAACACCCCAATCCATCATCTCCGTGCTGCTGTCCAGCTGTCAGAGCCTAAATTACATCTCAGGACACAGACCCAAGAGTGAGGTGTGATGGAGATGGATCTGCAGTGGTGGGTAAAGGTCCAGTTTGTCTTGTGATCTTTATAGGTCGATTTTGCAGGAGCAAATCCTGATAAATATCTGCATGTGCACAACCATATCTGCATGGAGCTCCCCCTGCAAGGGAGCTACACGTGGTGTGGGCTCTGGGGAACGGAGCAAACAGGGCTTAGAGACACATCCTGCTGTCCTGAGAGCTGGGCTGCCCACAGGGAGGGAACAAATGCCTGCTTTGTGGCTCTTCATGTCAGATAGAGGATGTGAAAGTTCATAGCTGTCACTGCATAACATTCCTTGACTACCAAAATGTCTCTTTAAAAGTGCAAAGAGACAGCAGGGAAATAGGCTGTGCTTGCAATGGGGCCAAAATAAGGCTGGAGGTTGCTCTGATAGGAATATTTAATGTCTCTGAGTTGCTCTGGCAGCTCAGCACATCCCTTTGACACAATGCTACAAACAGTGATTACTGCTTGTCTGAGGGTGTAGGGAGGGAAATTCTAAGGCAAAGTTAATTTACATCTTAAAATAGTTTCCTCTTTAAAAGCACACCATGGTAACAAAGTTTCAGTATTGTAATGATTAATGTCACCACACTGCACTGACTCCGCTGCCTCGTAATTAAATAGAAGATATTCAGTTGTACAGTGCTTGAATATGATAATGGTTTATGTATTAACTCGTTCACCTCACAATTTCTTGACCTATTTTTCATTTTTAGAGGCCATAATGATGGAATGTGTACAGTAGCAGAGACTGAGAGCAGTCCCTGAGTCGTCCTGGGGGAAGGAGGGACACTTGCTACTGGCTTTGTTTCAGCCTTTCTGATAAACTGAAATCAGAACCTGCAAGCACATTTTCTGAGGGCTTTCTAAGCACTCCAATCTAAGTAAGGGACTGGATATTTCATTCCCAGAGTATGGTTATAAAAATTTGCCACAAACCAAACGACAGCTGAAAAGGAAAAGTGGGAGCTCTGCTGTTCCTTTTGTTGTGAGCTGCCACTTGATGATTGTAGGGTTTGAAGGAGAGAAAACACTTAAACTCCTGTTCAAACACACCTTCCACCCCTTCCCTGCTAATCCAGAAATGATAGAGAATACAGCCTGCATTTTGAGCATTAAAACAAAGTTCTCAATAATTATATCCCTCTGCCATGTTAAAAACAACCTGCATTGAAAGATCTTGGGATTTTAAATCAGTAGATGTGGGTGTTTGGGTTTTCCACCTGTTTCTGTGAATGTCTCACTCTGATGTTTGCCAAGTATCTTGCACAAACTATTTGAATGCCTGAAGTTAATCATGGAAGTTCAAGATGCTGAAATGAAGTCAAGCACAGGATTGTTTCACCCTCATTATGGTCTTGTTAGCAAATATCCAGCAACCTCCTAGCAGGGTGTCACTTTTCCTCCTCGTTTCTCATATAACTGGCTTCTCTACATGAAAGCACAAACTATAAATAATATTGGGTCTTTAGCTTAAAAAATGCATATCCTGATGAATACCCTGATGAATATTTATTCAGCACATTAAAAATATCATCCATGCCTGGCTTTCATTTGGCTCATAAACCTGAATATTGCAAAAAAACTTAAAGACAATATTTATTCAGCACATCAGCAAAGTATCAGCTAAGGAAATTTCATATTTCTGTTTGGGATAAGTACACACATCCTATTACTGTCCTGTGGACACACTTCATAATCTTTGGAAGTATTTCTTTGAGACAGATAGGACTGCTCCCACTTCACAGCTGGAGAGATGTAGTAGACAGATTTATGGCATTTAATTTCCACTAATTCCAACGGAGGTAGATGCTGAATAGTTTATTAAAATCTGACTGCAAGTTTCTTGCCCAGGGTCACAGAGGAATCCCCTGAAGCAGGATTTTCAGAGCTGTGGATCAGCATTCCTGATTTTCCCCTCCTGCTGAGGATACTTTATTTTGAGTTCCATGACTGGGTGTACACAGCAGTATTACCTTGGGTTCTCAGTTCAGTCTTGAGCCAAACCTTCCCTGTTTATCCATCACACCGTGGTGGTATTTCTTCTCTGGCTCTGCTTTGGAGCCACCTGGATTTTCAAGCAAGAAAACTGAAAAAATTTCTTAATTATTGACCTTGGCAGTGCTTCCCAGCTGCTGTGATGGATGTGTGCTCCCCTTGCCTTTTCCTGTTCACTTGGAACAAGATGTGAACTCAAACTGTCTCCTCCACTTGAGGTCCTGATTTTCTTGGGAAGAAACACTGCTGTGTCTGGAGCGGGATTTTGCAGTTTGAGTCCTCTGAGTGCTCTGGAGACACAGCCCCTCCCTGGTGCAGAGATGGCTGTGTTTGCCTCCCACTCTGCCCAGGACAGTGCTCTGCTAACAAGCAACATCAGGCCTTTTTAGCTCTAGTGTTTAGTGCCTCCAGAATCCTTGATTCTTGTTTATTCCTGTTTGGATTTGAAGAGAGGATCCTTTATACTGTGATTTCTAAGCCTATCTGAATAAGTCACCCATATTCTACAGCCCAGACTTTCTCATCTTCAGACATCAGTGGGAAAGTTTAGCTTGTTTGTTCCAAACTCCATGTGTTTGTCTCCTATAAATATATACTTTTCTAAACATCCTCCCCTCAACAAGACATGGTTCCTATTGTGTCCTGCTGGCATCTGTAAATAGAATGTCCTGGTCCCAGTCATGGATGCTCTGATCAAGAAATGTGTGGGACCCCATCCCCTCCATTTGCTCCATCTGATCACACTTATCCCTTATTTTCCCTAAAACAACAAAAAGAAGAATCAGCCATTGGAGTGGGAAATTTTTTCCACTGTAGATGGAAATAGGAATTCACTTGTCACTACTGCTTTGAAATGAATTTCTAAATGAAAAACCCTTTTGTACTGTCAGTACTCTGACATGGAGATGACAGGTTCTGTTGGTTTTCCATCAGTTACAGCCTGTGTCAGCAGCTTTTCAGGATCCAGGATACACTCCAGTTTCTACACTAAAAGCCATTTCTTTATGTTGCCTCTTTGCTAGGAGCAACTGTGAGTGCTGGTGCCTTGTAATATGTTTATGATTTTTTACATATAAAATTCTGTAACATGTTCTTCAGAAGATTTGTTGGTGCAGCTTCCACAGTCACCTCGTGTTCCTTTCCATATCCCTTCTACATGCAATTCAATTAAATAGGTTGATGGTGTTTGTATTAATCTAAGCAGCATTTTTGACAATGTGACAAGCTGAACTGGACTGAGTTTTTGTGGGTTTATGATAGCCCTGGCTATAGCTGGTGTTTCTTAAACAAAATGTTTGAAAACAAAGACATGGATGTTTTTAAATGTGAGATTCCCACCTCTGGCTATGTGGAAGTCATTCTGGGCAGGAGGCAAATATTGCAGGATAAAAAATACCCTTCCACAGATACCCTGAAAAATGTGATGAAAAAAATTCCAAAGCACAAGTAGTAGTTCTGTGTCTAACTGTTCATGCTCCTCTTGTGGAAGCACTTTGAAGCCCTAATTAAGGACTAAAATTTCACTTTTCAGGCTCTATCAAGGACTAAAAGATGCCTACAAAACCCACAGATAAGATTCATTGATGTTTGATGGACATCAGGAAGGATGGTGAAGTGATCATCTCCAGTTCTGAAATAGGTAAGTTTAATGGGTTTTTTTCTACTTTTATATTAATATGCTCATCTCCCCTAATCCCAGACATTTTTCCTTTATCCCTTCCTTGGAATTGATTCAGAACTCAGAAATGTGGTGCTTGCCTTGCCAGCTGTTTGCAAATCTCCCTCCACCACTGAACTCCTGCATCCCAGAGCTGATTTGCAATAGCTCTCCTAACTCAGCTCTTGGCCTTGCTGAAGGGGAGGCTTCAACTCTGACATTCTGTGACACCTTGCAAATGCCTCAGAAAAAAAAATGGGAATGCAGAGTCTTTCAGCATAATCAGGATTTGACCCAAGGGCCAAAGAAGGGTTTCTTGTTTAACTGCATTTCTTTATGATTTCATTTCTGGACAAAAACCTGAGTGTGACAGGCAGCAGATTTCAAGTAAGGAAATACTAATCCCAAGTACTTTTATAGTATCAAGAACTACAGTTTAACACTACCAAATGTCTCCCTAAGCTGTGATTTGGGCATTTTGAGACAATGAATGAAGAGAAGGGAAAATGATCTCCCCTAATTTTTGTTTTTTTCTTTGAAGTATCCATTACCACAGACTGTTCTGCTTATGGGATTTGTAGGTTTGAATAGTAAAAATATATATCAGAATATGTAAAATGCTCAAATAAAAACTTACCTATTGAAATGCTCATATTGAAGACCAGTTGCAAACATAAATTCCTTTTCTGTGCTCAGAAGAGTTCACCTTGCTGGTGTAAATGGGTTCTATCATATGCCCTATACTTTTAGGAATTTTTTGAATAAAACCCTTTGGAAAAGCAAACAGGATAAAATGAGCTGACAAAGTCCAATAGAGATACAGAGATATATTTCTTGTCAGTCATTGTTGCTGTCTCCTCATTGGAAAAAAAACAAGTGGACAAAAAGAAAGATTTCTGTATAATGGACACAAATAAGGAAAAAAATCAAAATATCTGCTTAAGATTTTTATCTTGGCCTTCTCACATCCCTTTTCTTCAGCAAGTGGTACTTTCCTTGCACGATGCTGATGAGGAAAGGGCTTTGTCTTGAGAAAGAAAACTCCACTGCCTGTATCAAAATACACATTTTTGTAAGTTGGTTTGTTTTCAAATAGGGTATTTGTAATCCTTCCTTGGTTTTACTTCTTGGTACAGGCAGGTCAATAACTGGTCTACTTATGCCATCTCCTGGGTAATTACAGAATTGTCTTCACACAGGAAAAGCCTCTATCAAGAAGCATTAGTAATTATCAGTGCCTTGAAATAATTTGCTAATTGAATCCCTGAAGTAATTTTCTTTCTTATTTTATAGAATTTTGAACAATTCAAAAACTACTGAATTATTAGTAATGTACCATTTTCAGCTATTATGAATAATCAGGAGATTGCATGAAAAGGATCTTCGCAACTGTGGTCCCAACGACATTGATATATTTAGTGAAGTTATGTTTTACAAAAAAATACATTTTTATACTGATATTTGTTAAGATGTTTCCTCAAAAGAGTGGCTTTTAATCTGTTGGGGATGATCAGAAAGAAGGAACAGATGTTGGCTGTGTTGCATAATATGTTACTGAAGATAACTGTGCTGTGTGACACTTCATTTCTGATGTAAATGGTAGAAGAACCTACGAAGAACAGATGATGTTGTTTGATCTTCTGGTAATTTTAGCTTCGTTATTCTATTCATTCATTTAATCACTCTTATCAAATCTCACATTGGGTAATTACACCTGTCTAGGGGACAAGGAAAAGGCTTCTGTAGCCTCATTTTGCTTCATTTTCCATAGTATAGGATGGTTTTCTTGCAAACGGGTTGGCTGCAGCATCCTCAGTGGGACAGGTGGCACAGACAAAGCAGAAGAAATCTAGAGATTTTTCCTCAGAGCAAAAAGTGTTTGATGAATCTGAGTTTCGTTTCACACCTCATAGGAGTAACTGGAAATTTTAGATTCTTACCACAGGTGTTAAATGAAACAAAGTAGGAATCTGAAATACTAAATATTCACATTTTTCAAGTGCCTTCTGTTTACTGGTCCCTAAGAAATGTGCATTCAGGATAGGATTAAGTGATTACAGTGGACATTGTGAATTATGTTCTTCTGGGCATCCAGAAAGGACCTGCTCAGTCCCAGGTCAAGGCGTTGTGTTTCACTAACAGGGTTAACACAGGGTGTTTCCATTGTGAAGGCTTCTCATCACTTTTGAAAAGTAGGAAATAATGGGAGTGTGAAGAGCAGGAACAGCACAAGGAAGATGTACAGCATCTCCTCACCTGTGCTTTGAGTGAGCCTTCCCTCGATTTTCCCTAATCACCAGTTTTCCATCCAAGTGCTATTACAGGCTAAAATAGCCACATTGGAATGGCATAAATCTCTCATTTTTCTGTCTTCAGCATCAGCACATGTTAAGAAGGGAAAAGCCTATTTTTAGGTTTTTTGAGGGTGATTGTGGCCTTTGAACTCCGTTGGGAAAGTTTGTCACCACCACACGTGCTACAGTGTCTGTTCCCTTCTTGCTCTCAGAAAACCTTCAGAAAACCTCCAGCTTGGCCCATGAGTTTTTTAAAACACGATTCCAACACTGTTACTAAGTGTTTAATTATTAGGATTGTGAAATACAACACCACCTAAGGCATTAAGAGAAGGAACTAATTATAACCCTCTCAGCACGTGGTTTCCCCTTCACTGATAGAATCTCTTGTCATTTATTTGTCCTTTAAATGCCTTCTTGTGATATCTTAATCAGGACAAATGGATCCTTCAGAGGGGAGAAAATGACCCCAAACTGGCACAGAAAGATTTGATTAAAACTTATACTCCTTCTGTGGCTGCCCAAAGGTCCCAGGGGATCCCATTGCTCAGCAGAATAGAGGAAATAGGAGAGAGGGAAAAGCTTTCTGTCTGAGAAAAAAAGACTTTATCACTGATGTGCTGCCATCCCCTCTCTGTAGGAGCAGCCTGTGATCAGTGTCTCTTGTTTCCTTTAAAACTCAGTGTCAGAAGTTTGGTTCCAGCGTGATTAATTTCCCCTTTAGTGATTGTGTGTCATTTGCTTTTAAGTAAGATCTTTATAAATGAGGCAAAACAAAGACAGAGATGAAGATTGTGCGGAGATAAACATTTGTGCTGCTGGGACTCCCACTGACTCGAGCCCAGCAGGGGTCACAGGTAATGGGGATTCACAGACCTCCTGATTAGACCTCTTGCTGTGAACAGGTAATTGAAACACTAGAGCCCATCACCAGCAGTTAGGGAACAGCAAGCCACGGAGGTACTTAGTTTAAAACAGACCCTGAACAAACCAGAGGCTTCACACACTCCCTGTGCCACTGAGTGAACAAAGCACGAGCCGAGGCCGTGGGTAATACAGGTTGTGTTTGCACAGAGAGCACGGGCCATCCCTCAGCAGGGACTCTGCTGGGAGATTCTGGGGGCACCAGGCACAAGCAGTGGGGCCTTGGGAGCAGATGTGGCCAGTTGACTGAAAGTCATATCCCTCAGCCCAGGTTTGCTGCGAGGCACCAGTGGAAAAGGGTGTGTGTCCAGTAGGAACGTCGCATCGACCTCTGTTTGGAAGCTCCCTCAGTGACTGGGAGTCTGATGGTTCCCTCTCACCCCCAGTGGAGACAGGGCAACAGCAGCTTTGAGGCCCAAATCTGCTTAGGGTATCACCTCATGACAATCTACAACATCTTGAGGGGAAGAAGAGGGGCAGAGACTGATCTCTGCTCTCTGTGACCAGTGACAGGACCCAAGGGAATGGCCTGAAGTTGTGTCAGGGCAGGGTTAGGTTGGATATTAGGGAAAGATTCTTCCCCCAGAGGGTGGTTGGGCACTGAACAGGCTCCCCAGAGCAGTGGGTACAGCACCAAGGCTGCCAGAGCTCAAGGAGTATTTGGAAGATCCTCTCAGGCACAGAGTGCAACTCTTGGGAATGTTCCTGTGCAGGGCCAAGGGTTGGACTCAATGATCCTTGTGGGTCCTTCCAACTCAGTATATTCTGTGATTCTGTGATAATGTTCAGCGTGGTCTGTGGCACAGGTAAACCTGCTGCCTCCAACACTTACCAACACTTACCTCTTGGTCTGTCTCCTGATGGAAACCTCAGCCTCACACAGTAAAGAGCCATTCACCAGCCAGCTTCCTTCAGTAATGTCTTTAAAGGTGTGATTGGCACAAACATGTGATGCAGGGAAGAAATGTGCTGATTTGTACCTCATTTTCATGTCCTAGTAATCACTGTATCTCATGAAAGCCTCTGGCATTAGCAGCTGTGGGTCTGATCACATGGAACCTTTGATGACTGCACACATGGTGTGCTCCAAACCCACCACAAGTTCACATGAACAATAAACACACAGAATACTTTCATTATTATTTTTAATCTTGCATAATATTCAGATAAATAGCAAAACACTGCATAATTCTGATTTTAGCAACATGGTTACTATTTGCAATAAAAACATCACCTCACTTATTAGCAGTGCTGCCAAATCACTGACCTGACTTGAAGTGTTCCACCTGGAATTACAGGTTAAGGCCAGTTTATCACAGGAGTGATTTATTGTGCAAACAGATCTTGCTGCTGGCATTTAAGAAAACGTAGCTGCCTGCCACTCAGCCAGATTCTTTTATCACACTTGACTGAAGTTTCCAGCCCTGAATTATTAGTTAATAATATCTGAGCAAAAGCATAATGCATTGTTTAAGTAAACTTTGAAACAGAAAAACAGTGTCTTACCTACCAGACTTAGTGCTTGCCTTAGGCAAAGCATTTTTCTTTCAGCACAGAATTGTAGTAGAGTAGAAGTAAGATTTGTGACTGATTCCGCCACTTAGTGCAAGTATAGCTCACCTAAAGGCAGAATACTCTGTCCTGAGCTATTCCCCCTCATCCCTGTAGTGTAACACAACAGCCCTGGTGCCATAACCAAACATTGGTCAATCACACTCAGTCAGACATGGCCAAATATCAAAATTTAAAAGTAACACACCTGTGGTTTCCTAATAAGGAAATTTGATACTGTCCCTTCTTTATCATTTCCCCTGTTTTATGGGTGATGCTTGAGGAAACCCATGGATTTCCTCCTCACAGTCACTTGTGGCTCATTTGGAGCAGGGAGTTGTTTCACTGAGAGGAATAACCATGTCTTGTCTGCCAACAATTTCGAGTGTTTACAACAGTGCCATAATCCCAACAACCAGCAGGTGCCAGCACAGCATGCAAGCACCAGAAGTGCCTTTTCCTGCTCGAAGGAAGGATGTGCAGACCTCTCCCGTCCGTGTGTGGGTACAGTCACACCAAGAGCAGAAGTTCCCTTTCTCCTCAGTGTTTCAGTGTCATATAGATAGAAAAGTCAAGTCAGATCCACATGGCACTGTGCAAAAGTTAATCATGGATTTAAAAGAGAACACTTACTGGAGAAAGGACTATATTACTGGCCCAGCAGGTAATTGCCTTCTCTGTTCAAAACTGGCTCATTTCCATATGGAACTTTGGCTGGAATTTCAAACCTAGATCTGGGTTTTTTTTTCCTTTCCATACTAAATTGAGGATCTTTAATATCAGATCTTCTATTTGTGTAAAAGTCTCCACAAATGTGCCAAAATCCTTCCATCATCTCTGCAGTGTAGAGTGAACCCTCCAGACACGTCACGTTCTTGGCTGCCCTTGTGCAAACAGTGCAGGCAGAAGGAATAAAAGGCCAAATCCTCGTGGTGCAAACACTGAAAAGCTTTTCAAGTACAGATGGTTCTTTTTTCTGAAATTGTCAGTGCTCCTGCCAGAAGCCTTTGCAACACCATGAAGTAGTCACATTATTCTGAAATTAATTGAATTATGAAGATTTCTTCTGACAGATTTCTTCCAAAGCAGAAAACCTTGGTCCCAGAGTGTTCAAAAAATCAACAGGCAGGTCTTCACTGCCAATGGAGACAGAGTAGGGGGAGTCACTTCGCTCCAGTTCTCCTTCCTCAGAGTATCTGCAAGGTTCATCAATGTCCCTGGAATCTTCTAGTGTGCTTTGGGAATACAGTTTCTAAGGAAGGGAACAAACAAGGTAAGTCATCACAGAAGCTCCTACAGCCCTTTTGAAAAATTAAGGGAATTCATGGCATGCAAATCAGACAGGTAAGCCAGGAAGTTACAGGGAAGAGTATGAACCTTCCTCTGACAAGGAAAAGTTTATGAAACTCTCAGCTGAATAAGCTCCAGAGCCTGAACTTCCCCCGGGGTACAAATGAGGCAGAAAAGCACATTGGATCTGCACCAGAGAGCTGCCAAGGGACCCTGAGTGCCATGGCATGGAGTCTGGCCAAGGAGGCGTGAGGGGCAGGTCTGTGAGCATGAAGGGCTCAGACAGGACATGGCAAGAGGAATTAGAATTTCCCTGATGGCACAGAAGTGCAAGAACAGGCAAGCAAACTTAAACCCTGCCAGAGAAAGCATTTTAGCCCCACTTCTCCATCCTGAAGAGCTTTCAAAGGTGACAGATCCCAGCCTTGCAGCAACTGCTGGTGACCAGCCAGAAGGAGCCAGAAGTCTGGGACACAAGATGTTTTCAACAAGGAAAAGTCTTGAATGTTTCCCCATCAAATATATCCCTTGCTTTTGATGCTTCTGAGGTGTGGGCTGAGAGCAGCTGAAGCCATGGCAGCTGTCCAGGTTGTAAAGCCTTTTCTCCTGTGCTTAAAAGCCACCCTGTCACAGGAGGAGTTCAACCTTCATTTCTTACCTGACCCAGCGTTCTTTCCACTCTCTGTATGAGGTAATCCAGGTGTCCTGCTTGGAATGTCTTGTAACCAGTGAAAGGGCGGTTCTGGAAGACAGACACAGTATCTGAGGTTTGACCTGCATAGAATCACCTCCTACTAATTTTTTTCAGATACAAATAAGTTCAATTATCTTTCTCTCTGATGCATCCATTTCTCTTGTGCTGCCTTCTGCAGTTACATTGCAGCTTATTCTGTTCAGGAACTGTCTCCTTGTGAGTACATTCTCCATGCATACATGGAGTCACCAACTGTCAGCATTCTTCACCATCTCCAGTAATTAAACATCTTTCTTCCTCTAAATTTATCATTTCCTTCTCATTAACGGCACCAAACATGACCTCAAATCACATGGAGAATCCTAGCTCCTAACTAGGATTTTAAGGATTGAGGAATTGGGTTCTCACATATGTAAAAAAGACTATTCTACATTTTCTTTGCCTGCTGTAAGACAGAGATTGTTCTTAGAGTCTCTTTGTGATCCCTATGTACTTATAAACCAAACATATGGCAATCACCTACTGATGTGGACCAGAATTTCCTTCAGGTATTCTTTACAATCAAAAGAGAATATAGTACAAAAATCCAGAGTAAAAAACTCAGGAGTCTTCAAACCCCAGAAGTACATCTTCCAGTCATAAAAATACTCATAAAACCTGTCCACACTTTTACAGTATGTTAGGTAGAAGTTGTTGACCAGCATGTTTTTGACAGAATAAAATTTTGTGCATATCAATTCAGGTACCGTGATAAGAATTTTGGAAGAAATTACACTTCCTTATTTTCTAATTGAATGATATTGCACTGCTCTTCCTCCTGCTAGGATACCAATGTCTGTGGTATAAAAAAGGGCATTTACATCAGGAATCAGGCAGTTACCTCAGCAATCACTTCTTTTCCAGCCTCCACAGACACAGGTGTTGGAGCAGCATGATGTGTAACATCCAGCTTAGCCTGCACACAGGGAGAGGGGCTGGTGTTAATGGGGAACTGAACGGGGCTGGGAAGGCTCACACATTTGCAGACTATTCCATTTTTCACTTCCATTTAGTCCCTTGTTGAACACACTGCTATGTGTGTGTATTAGTGTGGCAAGAGACGCTGTGCTTCCCATCTGTTGGATTCAGCAGCAGGATGAGGAACCTGGGAAGGTCCTGCTGATACCAAAAAATGGCAGGAGTGGTAATAGTCTGTCACCAGAGTGGCATTATCCAGTCCATGCAGAACACCACTCCCCAGATATGGTTAGTGGCAAAAAACCTTTATTTTACTCAATCTCAAACCCAGAAGAAACAATTCAAGAGATGATTAGTTGCAGGTTCAGCCACACAGCACTGGTGGGGTAATGTGAATATACACTTTTGCACTTACCTCAGAAAAAGAACTTCTGCTTTCTTCATTATAGCTCATTAAAGTCTGTTCACCTTCCTGAGGTGGAACAATGGCTTTGCTTTTAGATCCTGACCCGAGACACCGGCAAAGGAGAATGTTGGAAACTGTGTAAACAAGGAAGGGAAATGGAATGGGCATCGTGGACAGACGGGTTGGCTCAACACATGGATTGGTGAGGGACACAGCCCAGTTCCAAAGGGGCTCCCTCAGGAATCTCCAGCTGTGCAGAGGGAATGCTTGGCTGGAGCAGGGAGGTGCTGCAGACAGCCAGGCTGCTGTTTGCACAGAGCACTGCACGGAGCTGCAGACAGAATAGGTCACCCAGGTAACCAGAGCAATACTGCTCAGATAATCCACTCATTTTACTTCATAAAGAATCCACAGTTCATCTCTCCAGTATTAACCAACATGAGCTGGTAGGGAGGAAGCAGCTCTAGAACAAGTGTAACCCCATGAGAGGAATTCATTAATTCCAGTTTGGCAGTACACAATTAATGTCAAAAAGGTCAAGTATTGAATTTTATTCAATGCAAACAAGAGTATTTACTTGGCTGTACTATAGAGTTCAGCTTAATGACATTTTGCATTTTCCAGTCACCATCTAGTCCCACTATACTCATAATTTTAGTAGATTTTAGTTCATGAGCTGCAATTGCATGAGATCCAATGGGCAGATGACAGATAATCTACACACATAAGTTACTTACCCAGGATTAAAAAGAAAGCCATCAGTATTATTGCAATGGCACCACCTCCAAGTCCCACCACTGCTTGTGGAAGTGGTGAATCTTTACATGTATGTCCATCTGGGCAAAAGCAGAGCCTAATGTGCTGCTTCTGCCTTGTAGAAAATCCTTGCCTGTCCTGAATTATGATGGGCACCAAGTAGCTGCCTTGTGGGAGGCTTCTTAACATCAAAAGTTCAACTGACTGCCCTAGAAAGAAGACAAGCAAATTATTTCAAGACTCACAGAAAGAAGTCTGATATTCTACAGTCCCTTCTGTTGATAATCAAAGGGAAACTCATTTGCACCCCAATGTAAGATACTTTTTTAGTCTTAAGGAACCACAGTAAATAGGACAAAATTACATCCCATTTTATCACCTCACTGACCCTTCTGGGCAGAGAACTGTCCCAGCCTTGCTGCATTCTGGCACAGCTGCCCTGTTAACCTCAGAATTCATTAGGTAATTAATCAAGTGCAGAAGTAGTTCCTCAGCTTCCTACCCTCCTTTCTGCTCACTGCTTCTGGTCCTGTCCTCAGCAGAGATGAAGACTAATGTAATTTTTTTTCAAATTGCTGTAACTTCATATTTTGAAAGCTGCTTTTCCACGACCTTTCAGTCTCATTGAGACTCATCAGTGACAAACTATAAAGGTCAGAGACAGTGAAATAACTAGAGGGTACACAACTGGCAACAGACTTCTCATGAAGGACATGAAAGGAAGAACTCACCAAAGTTCCTTCCTAAAGTCCAGTTACGCTTCACATCTTCCGAGTCCTCATCCAGCTCAAATGTAAATGGCCCGGACTGTGCATGGACCAGAGAAGGTTTAGCTTGTACAATGAGAGGTGTCCCTTCTTTGTCACACACATCCAAAGATGGAGCCAGTAATGATGGCATATGATCATTAATGTCAGACAAGTAAAGCAGGATTGTGCCAGTGCCAGTCTGTGGTGGAAAGCCTGGACAGGAGCAAAGGAAATGGAAAAAGCCTCACAACTGGGCACTGACAAACACCATTCACTGGCAGGATCTCTCTGGTTTATCCTGCTACTCACATGTAACACAGGTTTTAAACATTAGGGTGTTCTATTATCCAGTAACCACTTAGATCCTTAATCTTGCTCTCATTTTGTACCTAACATGCACCTCATGTCCAACAGTCCAAATACTGCTGGGCTGTTTTCTGACTGGCTGCTTACCCTGAGCAGTAGCTTGAACAATAATGGTGTACAGGCTGTTGTTCACAAAAGGGGATTCTTCATCAAATTCTTTTGCCACAGTAAGAACTCCAGAATTCTCATCCACACTCAGCCAACCATCTGGGTCATGGGCTAGTTCATATCTAAACAGGAAAGGGGAAAATTACAAGTTTTGATTTTCAGTGGATTTTGGGTACCAAACTAAACTTGAAAACCTCTTGAAATTCTTACGCTGTTTCTTATTCTGAGAGTTAGAACATCTCCACTTACTTTATCTTACTTGGCACATCATCTGGATATGTGGCGAGATACTTTCTAAATACCCTCCCAGGCTTCATTGAATCTTCTTTTTGGACAATAAGTAGAGGAGGATGGAACTTGGGAGCACGTTGTGGCTGTGTGACCTCGATGTTCACTGTTGTGTTGGTGGATTGTAGGTCTGAGGTCATCACAACACCGTTTTTACACAAGAAGAAAGGTTCTTCATTTGCTACTGAAATGACAAGTCTCATCTCAGAGTCACTTTCATAGTTGAGAGGCTGAAAAGCGCAGACAAAAGTGTGGTTAACATTTATCACCTTTGGCTTGGCAGTCACCTCAGGTCACCTGGAACTCAGAGGGGAGCTGAAGTCAGCTGGCTCAGCTAAAACACTGAGCTGGTGGTCTCATAATGAGATTGGCCACACTCCATGTTGCCATGTCACTGCTGCTTACCTTGATAATACTCAAAATGCCCTCATTTGTGTCTGGATCTGTCTCAATGGCAAACTCTTCCTTCTCATTGCCCTTTGCTACTCTGTATTTTGCTCTCCAAGCTGGAGTGTTGGGAGAGTCTTTGTCTTGCACTTGGAGCCGTAATACAGCTGGATGTTCTTGTCCTGCTGAAACCTGTAGCTGGTACTGGGAGGGAAAACAAGAAAATATGGATGTTTATTTACTTATTTTAGGTAATCTCTTCTCAATGGCTTAAGCTTTTGATGGTGCAGTGTTGCCACCAGCTTGCCTAACTAGGACTCCAAAGGCAGGCTGAGAAATGCCAGTGAAATCACCTAAGGAGTGATGAGATCATAACAAAATGTAATTTGTTCATCTTTATTTCTTAATATAAATTGGTCACTGGTTGAGAGCTGAAAGTTCAGACTCTTGCCTTATAATATGTAAACAGCACTGTCCTTGCACCAGAACTTTTCAGAATGCAGTGAAGGATGATCTGTGTACTCAGATAGAGGGAACAAATCACAGCTCTGAGAAGGCTCAGAGTTTTACTAGATTGGAGTTAACGCTGATGAAGCACAGACTTCTTTTGTTCCCTCAGGTCTTCCAAACACCATTCTGAGGGTAAGAGACCTGCTATGGTAACACACTAGTGAATGTGTTTGCTTTTGTAGGAGACTCTGTACACACTGTTGTAACCTGGTATCTGTTCTTACCATCTACAACTCCAAATATTTACACATACTAGGGCTTGCCATGACTCAGCACTCTGCATGCAAGGGTTGGTTTGGGCTGGGATAGTTAATTTAGCAGATTGTAAAATAGAGTAGATTGTAGTCACAGAATGGTTTGAGTTGAAAAGGACATTAAAGGTCATCTAGTTCCCACCCACTGCCATGGGCAGGGACACCTTCCACTAGACCAGGTTGTTCAAAGCCTCACCCTGGTCTTGAGCACTTCCAGGGATGGGGAATCCACCACTTCTCCGGGCAACCAGCACCTTACCTTCCCAGATGTTCGACTAAGCTGGTCTGTCACCTTCCTTCTGCTACCAGTGAGACAAAACCTTCTGGGGCCACACACAGAAAACTAAGGAAGTTTGTCACTGCCCACATTTTAAGCCATATCACATAAATCTCATTTGCACATGTTTTGGCCTAATGCTGCAAGTGTCTGAGGGTTCCCATTTCCACTGCTGGGTGCATTTAGCAGTTTGAAGGACTGAAATGTATTTAGAAAGGCTCAGTGAAGTAACGATGTTTTTCCTTACACTGTCACTAGTAAACACAGGGAGGTGATTGTTTGCATCTTCAACAGCTACATTCACTGTTGCAGTAGATGACAGCTGGGGACTTCCCTGGTCACTGGCTTTAATCAAAAGTTTGAAAGAGTTGGCAGTCTGAAAAACAGAAACAAGGAAGTTCCAAAATCAGTGCAGAAGCAATTCCCACATTTTGCCAGTCACAGCCACAAAGCTGGATGTCAGACTCTCCTTTTCCTTATACCTGGTAACTGTAATGAACACATATCATGCATTAAATGATGAGAAACTGCCAAATATACATCACCTGATAATCCAGGCATCTTGACAGAAGTATTGATCCTGTGGTAGGATCAATACTAAATGTGAATCCATCTGGAGTGGGAATTTGCATACTTATAGAATAGGACACCCGGGAATTCGCAGTGCCGGCTTCATCTTTGTCCGAGGCTGTGACTTGGAAAACTGGCTCACCTAGGAAGAAAAATGTACACTGAGGTTAATCAGACCAGAGGTTAAAACACAGAGGTAGTCCCTAAATCCAGGAGTGTTAAGGTAAAAGTAGGGAGAAGAACAGATTTAGTCAGAAAGGAATAAAAACGATGAAGGAATTAAGAAGGGAGCAGTCACACACAAACAGTACCCCTTGTTTGGAAACCACTTACTTTTACTGTGGTTCTCTGCTATTGTAATGCTGTATTCCTCCCTGGAAAACTCAGGTGCATTGTCATTAATATCTTTGACCTTTATCTTGAAAAATAAAGGGCGGTCCAATGGCTCCCCAGTTTCTCTGTCCTCGATATCAAAGCGTATCTAAATGAATAGCAACCCAGATATCAGAATGGACTGAACAGTACCATTGAGATATCAAACAGACCAAAAAACTTGGCATTGTGAAGCTGCTTCAGTCAAATTTGGCTAACATTGGCTTTCAGGCACATGCTTAAGTCATTATTTCACCTTTCAAAGGTAGCAGAATCATAATGATCATCCTGGGCATCAAACAATACTTTTAAAAGTAAAAGAAGATCGTTTTTTTTAAGGAGCAGAATCTGGATTATTGAAAATGGCTGCCTAATATAAAATACATAAATATCCTCGGGGCCAGACAGAAGAAGGTTTTCACCTGTGCTTCCCAGTTCTCTAGTATTTATTTAAGGAGTGAATTCAGTTTTTTTCAGCTGCATTTCTAGGATATTTTGGTTCCATATCATGAATGTGCAAGGGATTCAACTCTGAAGGCTGAATCCTCCTTTGCTAAACTTAGTTCTGCTTTAAAACTAAGCCCTGGAACAGTTGTGTACAGTGGGATTACAAAGCTCACCAGAATTTATCTTTTCATTATGAAAGGCAAGACCTTGCACAGAAAACCACACAAAAAGCTATGATTTGGGTACGGTTAATCCACAGAGACACAAATAGGAATCACCACAGAATAAACATAAGGAGACCACAACTGAAAACTTTTTTGTAAGAGGAAAACAAACCCACACTCACATATTTCATTCATCCACATTATCACATTTCTTTCATTACACTTACTGCTTATGAACACTTTTCTGCTTTTTAAGGAGAAGCATATGCTTCCTCTCCTGTAAAGTTACAGCAATGAATCCTTGCAGCTCCTCCAGGATTATCTAGATTTTTTGGTTTCCATCCTCCTGATCAGGAGGTTCTGTGTTTAAAACTCAGTGTTCTGGCCATATAGCTGTAACATACTTTGAATTTCAGGACAACCTCTAAAGCTTTAGGTTATGATCAAGGGTCATACCAAAAAGAAAACAGAAGAGTATGGATATTTATGGAAGTTCAAACAAAGAGGTTTAGAATCGTTAGTAATGAGGAAGTTATTGGTTTCTGCTGAGCCAATCTAAGGTCAAGATAAAACAAGGAGGCTATAAAAACACACGATATTAACATAGGTGTGTCTCATTCTTGTGAAGGATTTAGCCATGAAAAATCAATTAACCTTTGCAGACAGTTTAAAGTCTTCTTTTAAAGTGCATTACCAGAAAAGTTTGGGTCTTCTCCCTGTCGATGGTGCGATGCACATACACGTGTCCATTCACATCGTCTTCTATGGAAAACAGTCCCATCTCTGGAGGTTCATCTACCCCAGGTCCACTGATTAAATACCTCAGTGACGTATTAAATGATTTTTTATTGAACAGCTTTTGAAAAGAGAAGCAGAACAATGCAATGTGAGCAGGGCAGATGGAACAGAAATGTAAAACACTTGGGACCAGTCCCCTTTGTGCCCACCCTCTCTCTGCAGATGGGCCTTGCTTGCAGGCTTGGGCTCACCCAGCCCAGGGCTTTGTGTGCTGCAGCAGCAGCGCTGTGCACAGCCCTGTGCCATGATCCTCTTTCCTCTCCCTCTCCATAGCCTTCTTTCCCCTGAGTGTCCCTTCAGCCCCCCACAGCAGGGAGCAGTACACCCCTCCCACCTCCCAGTTCTACCCAACTCTGTGGAAACAACACAGCTTTGAACAAAGGAAGCTTTTCCAAAAGCTGCTGTTTAATGCACAGTTCTTGCCCTCTCCTCCCCGTTGTATTTTATTGTACAACCTGTGGTGAGTAAGTAATGATTATTCAAGAAGAATTTTTCCTAAGAGGTTGTACCTGTCCAGCATATTTGGGGAATGGTCCTTTGTCCTCCTCTTGCACATCAATGGTGGTGATGACCCAGGTCCTCTTTGTGCGCTGGAGAGGACGCAGACTGTCCAACCCATAAGAACCCATCCACTGCTGGATAAAGGAGTGTGTTCAGTGTCCTAGTTCACACATCAGCTGTTGTGTGGCTGTTCTTATATAATATTGACTACAAACCTGAATGCTCTTCCCTTGAGTGGCTTGTCTTAAACTGGAATTTTCAATTTCAGCAGAAAAACTGTTGGCAGCAGTAACCTTGTGAAAAAAGAGAAGTGATTGTGACAAACACTGATGTTGTCTAGGAGGAGTTTGTCTTCACTGAAACACATTGATCCAGTTTTGACAGTACTGTATCTAACCCTGGGAACTCCACAAATGTCATCTGTCCCATTCCAAATGAATGGCATGAGAGCTGGGATATAATTCCTCTGATCAGATGATGCCAGTCTCAGAAATATAAAATCACTGCATCCTTGCAGACACCAGTCCATGGCATCATCTCTATGGCTTTTCTCAAACCAAGTATCTCTAGTTTTTAAGATCCCTGTCTCTGTCTTGGGCTCCTTGTCTGGTATTGACAGGACATAAACTTACTTCTGAAGAGTTAAGTCTGGGGAGTATTTCAGGGTCTCAAGTGTGACCCAAAGTGTTCCAACCAGCTGATTTACCAGAATGCAAACACTGCACAAAAGTCTCTGATCCAGATGAGAAAAATAAATCGGTGAGAATGGTGATTACACTCACATCAGCAGGATTTGTCCCTTCATAAGCACAAGCTTCCTGCACCAGCTGCAAACACTGCTTTAACCTGGAAATCTTTCACCTCAAAGGACTATGACCATGCTCAAGTTACACTATTTCTGTTAGCTGGGACACTTCTCCCTTTCTTCAGAAATCTTGGGGTTTATGACTTACCCCATTAATTGCTTCCAAAAATAGAACAGGTCTCTGCTTGCCCAGACTTGGGTGAAGATCAGGCCTTTACCCCATGACTTACTTCTAAACTTGCCATGGTTATAAACCTGCCACGAAGCAGGGATCACCAGTAATGCCTTGGAGTTACTCATAACCTGTTATATCCCTGTATATCCAGGGAAAAGCTCTGTGGTGTAAAAACAGCAGGCAAGGCTTCAACTCAGCACTTGCAAGTCGTCTTTATCAGCTTTGCTCCAGGTTCAGCTCTGCTGGACCCCCTGAGGAAGCTGTTTTACCCTTTGGGTACATGCAGCACTTTTAAATATTTTGGAAGTTTTAAGTGTGTATTTTATGGCTTCTCCCCCTCCTTTCTGTGCTCCTGCAGAGCAATGGCTCAGGGCAGGGCTTTATCCATTCCAGCCACAGGCACTGCTGAAAAGGAACAACCCAGGACAGGACCATAAATCCCACAGAAAGACTCATGGAAATGCCACTGAATTACTGGGGGGATGACTAACACAGCAGGGTCACCACTGGGCACCAGTGTGCTCAGCCAGGTGTGAGTGCTCCAGTATCCAAAGCAGGAGGAGCAGAGGGTCCCCACCCCTGGAATCCCCCTTCCTGGAGACATGGAACAGAGGAGCCACCTGTCTTGCAGGCACCACACGAGGACAAAGAGAACCACAATCACACAGAGTGGTTAAGGTTGGAAGGAACCACTGGAGGTCATCTAGTTCAGCCTCCTTGCTCAATCAGGTCCCCTCAAGCACATTCACAGAATCACAGAATATGCTGAGTTGGAAGGGACCCACAAGGATCATCGAGTCCAACTCTCATCCCTGCAAAGGACCATCCCAAAGAATCACACCCTGTGCCTGAGAGCACTGTCCAAATGCTTCTGGAACTCTGTCAGGCTTGCTGCTTACTCAGGATTGTGACCAGAGTACCTCCAGGAAAGGAGACTCCATCACCTCTCTGGGCAGCCTGTTCCAATGCTCAGCCACCCCCACAGTAAAGTTCCTCCTCATTATTAGGTGGAATGTTCAGTGTCCATTTTCTGCCCATCCTGTTACACCCCAAGAAGCTCCCGGCTCCATCCTCCCTCCTTCCCCCAATACGGCCAGATCCCTCCCCACATCCCCACCCACACCCACCTGCAGGAGCACCAGGATGAGGAGCAGCTCCATGGGGAGCAGTGGAATCACAGGGAGCCTGGGAAGGTCCTGCTGTGGGAGGTGGGAGCCCCCAGGAGCAGCAGAGCCAGGTCAGTGGAGCGTTGTGGGATGGTTCCCGCAGCCCAAAGCTTTTAAAGCAGCCCCGGGAGCTGCCCCAGAGGCCTCGGAGTGTTTCCGCCTCGTCACACAAAGCGAAAGAAAAGCAACTGTTGTTTCTGTAAAACTGGACTAAAAGAAAAGCTCAATCCTCCCATGGTGTTGGTTTCCTTCAGTCAGTTTGCAGCTGCCACTTCCACACCCAATAAATGAGCCATGGCTGCAATAAAGGTAAACACGTGGCTTGTTTTGCCATTTCCTAAGAACTTCTCAGTTATCGGCAGAAAGCAAACAGGAGCTTTATATTCAATGGGAGCTGGTTTTATCTGCCAGGCCCAGGAGTTTCTGTGACCTCAGACTTTGAAACAAGAGAAAGTTCTGTAGCAGCTTACTTGAAAGCTGATATAAACACCACCAGAGTGTCCTGTTGCACTGAAAAGCCATCCCACAGGGATGAACTCGTGTACCTGAGGCTGAACTTCCCACCCAGGGTGTGAAAAATACCTTTTACATAAAACTACATAAAGAAGCAGGAAATTAAAAATTACGTCCTGTAAAATCATGTAAAAAGAAGACAGAGAGTGGCAGAGAGTATGGGAAAGGTCCTGGCTTTGGAAACAGCTCTTACAGCATTTTCTATTCTCCTGTATTGCTTTTACTGGGCATAAAGTTTATTCTCTTTTAGAATTGGAAAAGAATTAATTTAATGTTCTGGAAGTTGTGAAAGGAAGACTTAGGAAAGAACTGATCTGCTGTTCAGACAAGAAGAATGTGCAGCAGTGAGTGTGGGGAGGAAGGCAGGCAGGGATCTTCTGAGGCTCACAAACATCAGTAACAGGCTCAACCAGCAGTTCAGGACTGGATGGTTCAGACATCAGGAAAACCTCAAACTGCAAGAATGTTCTGCCTGTACAATTCTTGTGTGGTGTCTCACAGAGGGGTTTGGTAAAGCTTAATTTAAAGATTACAGGAACAGCAAAGCAAAGGGATTTTTGAGCAACAGGAAATGCCATTTTTCCCCCCCCTTTCAGTCTCTCTCCCTTCATTTTTCTCTTGATCAATCTATGAACATATGAACAGTGTGTGAAATTAAGTTACACATATCCATGGGTATCAGCAATATCAGAATGTGGTTCTCTGCATGAATCCACCCACGGCTTTGCTGCTCTTTGGATCATGTTCCGTGTCCTGCAGATTACAACAGAAAACGTTAAACTTTTAAAAAAGGGATGAATGTGATGAAGTTTTTCCTGTTATTTGCACCTATTATGATGCCTTAACACAGCCAAGACAGAAGTGACTGCCAGATGGAGTAGAAATACCTGTATTTTTATGACCTCACTTGGTCATCAGATCAAGAGCTGAGATGAGCTGAGCTCCAGCTCCATCCCGCGGGACTGGAATTGTCTCAAATGGTCCCGAGACGCCACCTCGAGGATGATGGAAAAAATACAACTCAGTACCAAACAGGCAGTATCTCACTTTTAATGTAGCAAATATACAGTAACTTTGAATTACAAGATCACCTCCCAGTGAAACTGCTAGCAAAAATACTCACAAAAAGTTCAAATAAATAAGAATACGTGATTATCAACATCAAAAGCTGGGCTGCAAACACTCAGTTAATCGAGTTCAGTCCTTCCAGAGTGGTCTGTTTATTTTTCAGATGAAAAACAACCGATGCAATGGGAGCAACAAAGGCTCAATACCTTTAAAATAAGGCAAAAAATAGTACATTCTAGGCAATTTCATTCTGTATCAGCTCCAAAAAAGGGTGTCACAGACTGACTGAAAAAACTGCCAAAATTCTTTCCAACTTCTAACAAGATCCTTTAAATAGCAAATATAAGATAAAATTACCTCAAATAATAAAGGAAACACAGAAAGGACATGAGCAGTAATGGGATTGTGGTGAGGGGAGGAAAAACTTTAACTGGTCACAGTATGAGATGCAAGTAATGCAGGAAAAAGAAACATGTCAAGAGAAGAACAGTATTGCTTTACATTTCTTTGTGTGATACATTAAAAACACAGTTTAGCATTACTAAGGAAAGCAGTTTATACATATTGGAGTAAAACTCTGTTCACATCTTTGTAACAGGGTAATTTCAGTGAAAACAACTGAGTTGTTCAAAGTTTATAGTTTTATAACTGAAGGACAATCTGGCTGTTTATCTAAAATGCAACCTGAGCATATTTATTCTGTAGGTAGCACTGCAGAACATTAAACCTTGACATTCTCTAGCAAAAAAAAAAAAAAAATCTCTGTTTAAATATCTCCCATCACAGCAACTTGTTCTTCAAGAAGCATCACCAATGCCAGGCTCAGACATGCAGATGATCCTATTGCTAAAGATAGTAAAAAAAATATAATAGCCACACACTATGCTGTGGATCTTAATTAAATAATTTTAAACTGAATGTCTCTGATGGAATAAAATCTTCTGCTATATTCAAAAGTGCTTCTAAAGACAATATATGTCAATACAAAATGAAGGAAACATAAACTATATTCCTCTTCACAAAAAGAGCTCTTTTGATCTGTAGACCCAGAACACAGTCAAGTTAAAATGGAAACAGGATAAAGCCCAGCCCTTGCAGGTCTGCTTAGGCCAAGAGCTGTTTGTTGAGGCAAACACAGAATTTCTGTGTGTGAACAAAGACAACTGTAGAAGTATCAAATCAATGAACAGAAATGAGTGGTGTGATTATCATGTGAGACAAACTTACTTGGCCAGATCACACACAGCTGAATGCTGAGCAAATATTCACACTTCAAAGAAGTGGCCTCACCATCTCCACCTGCTTCACTTTGTATCTCCAACAACAGCCTGATGTCCACCAGATCACAAGCACTACACTAAAAGAAAACTTCCCTACCTCTGTGGGTAACAAACTTTTCTCAGTGCCCATCACCTTTGATCTGGCTTCTGATTGAAATGATGCTTATTTATTCTTCAAGCAGTGATCCTGCAATACGTGCCTGTATCTACATGCCCTCCTGAGAACCCGGGGAAGCATCAATATCCAGTAAGGTTTCATAGGAAAATTTAAAATATACATTATAATATTCAGTGCTGTAACAACATGCCAAATTAATTACTGCACCGAACAGAATTTTTTTAAAAAACTGCTGTTCTGATTATTGCCTGGATCCTGCTCACCTTGTTTTTTGTGCTTAGAACAGTGGCCCAGAACAGGGCACTGAACTCCTGCTCACTGGCAAGAGCAGCTCTACCTTTCACTACTGTCAATGTGAATCAGGAAAACCTGACTAAGGCAGGCTTGCAAAATTTGGCCAGAGCCTGAAATACATGCACTGGATGCAGGAACTTTCCACCTAAAAAAGCTGAAATAAGTGATGAGGCTAGGCCAAAACAAAGGGGTGAAACAGTGACAATGGCATGTGCTGGTCCTCTGCAGCTGCTGGTGTTCAGTTCCACCCTCTGAGTCCATCCCACCTCTGAGACAGCCAATTTATTTGACCTTTGAGCGTGTCAGATTAAGTTTCACTTTAATTGCATAGAGCTGAATGTACATGCAACTACAATTCAGTTTAAGTGTAATTTCACAAATACTGAATCTGGAAACGTGATACCATTACATTTGTTTCCTTTATCAATTTAAAATTTCACATTTGGTCTCCAGCAAACTAGGAAAAAACCACTAAAAATATTTCTTAAGACTATTCCTGAGCAATGTTTTTATGTACTGTAAAATACTCTAGTTTATTACTACACTTATTAAGATTCTCACATTTTAAACTACAGATATATATATATAAATCCATGCTTTGAAATTTTACAAAGCTGAAGATCTGGTAGGCACAATGAAAGATAGAAACAGCTAAGCATCTTAAAACCAAGATGAGCTCACCAAAAGAAGTGCAATTTAGCTATGTACATGATGGACTCTTTAGTATTTGCTACTTTTCCATTTTCCATCACAATGTGAAGGATCCATTTGTAGGATCTGGTCCATCAGACCTCAGCTCACTGCTCATGAACACTGTAACTGGGTGGCTGACCAGGATTTCATTTTTAAGTGAAAATACAAAACATCCTCTAGAATTTAATTTAAACAAGATCATGTCCCCAGCTACTGTGACTGAGTTGGAATTGTACCAGATGAACTGACACATGAATATTGTCTGAACTGTCCTTTGTATTCTCTTGTATCTCACAGACATTGTATCTGTAGGATATTTCCCCATGTCACCTCACTAAACCTTGAAACAAGGAGCCAAACTAGACTGGACCAGGGGATAAATAACAGTCATCTTGGGTGACTGAAAATAGGTATCTTCTGTATTAAGATGTATCTTTACTTGAACTTACAATACCCTTTAAATTATTCCCATAAGAGTTTATTTTTTAGGTTATGAGAGGCCATCAGTTCTGCAAATTAGGCCACACAGTCTCTGGTAATACCCTCGCTTTGCATTACTCAAATAAATTCATGTGCAATTTGAAATTTGGTCATTTCCTCTAAAGACAAAAAGCATCAAGACTTACAAAATGAACTTCCAGGAAAGCCTCTGTAAACACAGTGAAGATTCCAGGTATAAAAATACACATTCCATTTTCCTAATCTGTCACTACTGAAGCTGTCTGCTCCCTAATATTTTGTCTTAAAAAGATCCTTTCTGCATTAAAATATTTCAAAACATTATCTCCATTCTTCTTCTTCTCAAAAAAATAGTATCTATTTCATCAAAAAAATCCAATTCATCATCTCCTGTGAAGACTCAGAGTTGGCTTTGCATAGATAGCAGGCTCCATTATTTTCCATAAAACTGCTGAGCCCTTTCCATCAGAAAACACCACCATCAAACCTGCCTCATAAAACAGCAAGAAAAAAAAGAGCATGGACCCTCTTCCCTCAAAACCACCATGGCAAACACAGGGAACACCACAGCCTTCAACAGACTGGTGCAAATATATATATTTCTCTAAACTTCACCCTGTGCTATTGTTATCTTCATCGAGCAATTGGAAATATTCTGGAGGAAAGACCAATGGAAGACATTTGCCTTCAGGGAAAAAAACTTCCTGCTGGCCTTGCTGGCTTAAGATCAAATGTACAGAAATGCAGAGTGCTGACTCAGAACTGAGAGTGTATTTTCTCAGGATCTTCCTACAAAGAAAACCCTCCTGCACTGGCCAAAGCAGCAACATTTCCAAACGACTTTCCCTTCACTTGAATTTGTGTGATGTTTGCTTGGTGCCATTTGTTTTTATTTTCCTGTCCCCTGCTGGTTTTTTAGGAGGAACAGAACTGCCGGCGTTGCCGTTTTTCTTTGGATTTGTGCACGTGTACGTTTTGAAGCCTCTGACAGGAGCAGCTGCCCCGTGGAACGCTGGGCTTTGCTTGGGGGGTCTGATATTACCAACACTTTGGATTTTAGGGCTGTTCTCTGAGGGCTGCAGGTTGAGAAGCTGTTGCTTTGCAGCTGGTTTCTTTTTCAGTTCGCCCCTGGCATCACCGGACTGTCTCTGAGAAGTTGCCGCACATCCCGTTCTCTCCGAGTGTCTCAAGTGCCCCGGATAAGAATGTAACTGGCGACTTCCCTCGCAGTGGGGATCCCCCCTGGGACCCAAACAGCTCCTGGGCAGCCTTGCAACACTGTCCTGGGGCACCACCTGCCTGTTGGGCACAGGGCTGAGCAAGGCCTTGCCTTTGCCAGGGCTCTTGAGGGCACGGGTGGAGCCGGGAGCAGTCTGGGGCCGGGCCTTGGCTGCCTTTCCCCTCTCGTTCTGCACCGTCTGCATCTGCAGCCACTCCAGCTGCACCAGGCGCTCCATGTATTTCTCCAGAAACCCCGTCGGCTTCGGCCGGAAATCGGTTTTCCCTTCCACGTGGACAAAGATGGCCAGCTGCTTCAAGTCCCAGGAGTTGAAAGGGGGTGGGAGGAAGTCTGGGTAGTAATACTCTGATTTTTTAAAACCCATTTCAGGGACATGTTCCAAGCAATCCGGATCGATTTCTTCAGCTCGGAGAATGAGTTCCGGTGGAGTGCAGGGAGAGGGGGGAATGGGAATCCTTTCTGAATCAGAGAGGTCACTGGCACTGTCATCTTCAGCATCTTCTTTAATAATTTGTACTGATTCAAAATCAAGAAACATTTCAGCTACAGCTGCTTCCTGCCATTTAGAAGGGCCTGGACTGGCTCCAGCAACGTGTTCTTCGTGATTCTTTTCCAACTGTTCTTTTTTACTGCAATAAAAATGTTGCACTGGGACATCCTTTACCCTACAGAAGTTTCCCTGTGTGCTGCCCTTTGTGCTTGGAGGGATCCTGTGCAGAAAAGATTCATTCTGCCTTCTTTCTGGGAGGCTCCTCTTTGGTCCTTGCACACTGTGCAGTGATGGGCAACCACTTGGGATCCTGAGTGAGAAGAAAGATCATGTCCTGTCAGAACGGTTAATTCTTTGAACATCGGTTTGCAAAGCTCTTGCTACCCCCTTCAAGGACAGGGATTTACATGACTGAAGCTAAAACTGGCACAGAAACTTGGTAATGAGGCAAAATTAATATTTGCTGGTAGAGATAACACTGCCTACTACTGATTTATTTTATTTTATTCTGATTTTTCCTAAGAATTCACTAAGGCAGGACAGTAGGTTTCCATATCAATAACTCATATTTGTTGTCCTCATAAATGCTGAACTCTGGGGCCAGTGAAGTCAAAAGCACAACACAGCAGCCATGATTTCATCACAAGCATTTTATAAACCAGTCTGAAATGACCACAAATTAAAGGGACAATCTGAACATAAAACTACCTTTTGGACTGAGTGTTGCTGTCCAGCTGGTTTCTTCCCTTCTTAAGAACATTTGGTTGGTTACCATCTTGAGTGTCAGGGGAAATCTGAAGAGATATGAAAGTATGGGATGGTATTAAGAAGCTGATTTAAACTAGGTACTCTTCTTCTTTTAAAAGAAGGGATTATTTACCTTTTCAATGGCACTTGATACATTCTTGCCCAATCTTCCAGGAGAAGATTTCACATAAGAAATTGGTTTATTTAGTCCTTTGGTGCTTGGATGGCTTTTTCCATTGCTGTAACTAGGAAGGATTAAAGAGAATATCACTTATAAATAGCAACATATATGACCATCAGAAAGAAAATACAATAAAAGCTTAGAATGCAATTGAGTTTATAAAAGAGAATTGATTGCAACTATTCTTAAAGTTCACCAGAACTCTGCCATGGTCACTTTTTACTTTTATACTACTAATGCTCTACTGTATTTTTAATACTATTACTGCAACAGTGAATAATTCTATCAGATGATATAATAATAGAATGTAGCCCTTATATAGAATCCTCTGACAGAGTATCCCAAAATTACTTTGGGGATAATAAATAATAGATATGAGAAACCAGATATTTAACTACTGATTTCTACAGTACCTGAAACTGCAATTTAACAAAATTAATTATAAAGTACAATATAAAGGTCACTGCAAGTCAAACTTGCTTGTCTTCCTCATTTGCATACTGGGAACAAAACATAAAGGATTAGTTCTTTTAAGTTAAGGAGTGGAAGTGAGCAGGGAGCATAATGTCTATTCTGCTATCAATACAAAGTATTTCAGAAAAGGCACAAACAAAACTCAGTATTTCATGTTATAATGGGGCTGTGAAAATATTAGCAGGAGAAAAAACTCACATGTAAGCAAAGGGAATGGCATTACTGATCTGGGCAGCTTAAAACTAAAACATGTATTTCCCAATTAAACTAAATACATTCCTGTGTAAGCACACAGAATAAATAAATCAGTGTATTCTGTAAGAATCAGAAAACAGTGTCTGTTCTACAAACAAGAAATATTGCTGATTTTAGAAAGGAAAACTTTTAAAATACCATTTCAAAACAGGAATAAACAAAGTGTGCCCTCCCAGTCTAATCAATCAGTTAATTTGCAAGAATGTGCACCTTATTTTCCCATTTTTATGTCAGTATAGTCAGATTTTGTTTTTTAAAAAACCTGATTTCATAAATTCAAGGGCTTCTAAAAGAATGAAACTACGTCTCATGCCTCCAGCATTGCTGCAGTCACCTCTGTGACTTTGTGACCTGCATGATCATCCTGCACAATCATTCCTGCTGCTGTGGATCAGGGCAGAGGATGAAAATCTCAACAGCACAGCCAGGCACTTATTAACTCATCTACAGTATGCTGACAGTCCTGTAACTAGAAAGAGAGAAATTAATTTCCTTACTTTACCATTCCTTTGTGGTTTTCATTGGTGTGGCTGTGGCTTCTCTTCTGCTGTGTCTCTCTGTGCAGCAATAAGGGATATTCCTGAATGCCTGGTCCCATTATTCCTCTCTTTCAAGGGTATCTGTACTTTTATTTTTACATAATCTTCACATGGCTCCAGTCTCTTGGGTTTGCGAGACACAGCGTATCAAACTCAGACATCGCCACGTCCTGGAGCTGCTGGGAACAAACCAAATCCTCCCAATGTGATTCTATTTTTAAAGCGGGAACATAAACAAAATCAGCTCCTGGAAAACACCGTCCCCTCCTCCAGCACTCGCTTAATGGCAACCAGCATCACTGATCACTGCTGCCAATCCAGGGAATTACCTGGGGGTCGGCAGCGCTACCAGAGCTGCCGTGTGGTGTCATGTGCTCACCGTGCTCACCATCCTCACCATCCCCACCATTGCTCCGCCTGCGCACTTGGATTCACTCGGATTGCCTGGAGCCGGGCGTCACAGCCCAACGGGGCGGCTGTTCCCGCTCCCAATTTGCCGGGAGCAGATGCTCATCCCCCTGCGTTCCGGGCGTGCCGAGCTGTCCTTTCCGTGTCACAAAAAACGCGCTCTTGCAATATTCATGTATGCAAATTTTGAACCAGATACTTAATTTTTTTTTTTCGTTTTCTAAAACAAATGCCTCATCGTTTCCTACTGAAAACACTCCGAGCGGGATCTGTGGCATTCTTTCATTTCCCAGGAGCTGCATTCCCATTCCAGGGTACCGCAGTGGGGTGCACGGACACGGCGCGCAAATGTGACAGGCGACCGACAGCTCTGCTGACCCACCTGTACTGTCACTGCACTGCTGTTTATGCATTGCTTATGCACGTTAATGCAAAATAAATGGAAAATAATTTACATTCGATCCCGTCCTCTGTCACACGCCTCCCCCCATCCTGTCCCCGGCCAAGGAGGAGCGCGGGGAGAGAACCGGGACCCTGGAGCGCCGGGACAGGGCAGATCAGCGGCCGCGAAGAGGCAGCAACGGGATGGCAGTGCCCGGGATGGATGGCAGTGCCCGGGATGGATGGCAGTGCCCGGGATGGATGGCAGCGGTGCCCGGAATCGCAGTGGCCGGGATAGATGGCAGCAGTGCCCGGGATGGATGGCAGTGCCCGGGATGGATGGCGGCAGTGCCCGGGATGGATGGCAGTGCCCGGGATGGATGGCGGCAGTGCCCGGGATGGCTGACAGGCTGTGCCCGCAGCAGCCGCCGATGCGGGCCCCGCTCCGCTCCCTCCCGGGCTGCCCCAGCGGTCCCGCCGCGGTGCCCCCGCTCCGCAAGGACAGCGCCCTCAGGGTTCCCGAACCCGCCGCCCCCGCCCTCTCCCGCCGGTCTCGCCCCCATCCCCGCGCCACGGCCGGGCCTCGCCCGGTCCCTGCCTTGCCTTCGCCTTCGGCCCCGCGTCCTTCGCCGCCGAGGGCGGGCCCGGGGAGCGCAGAGCGAGGGGCGGGCCGGGGCGGGGAAAGGGCTCGGCGCCTGCGCTGCGGCGGCGGAGCGGGTCCGCCCGGGCCGGGCCGGGCTCGGCGGGGCCGTGTCGCCCATGGGCGCTGTGGCGGCCCCGGGCGCGGATCGTCCCCTCGGGCCCGGCGCCGCTGCCCCGCCCGACAGCCCCCGCCGCGACAGCCCCCGCGCCCCCTCCAGCCTCTGCAGCAGCCCCGGGCTCGGCTCGGGCTCGCTGCCGCCCGACAGCCTGCAAGCTTTCCCCGGGCTCGACTCGCCCAGCATCCAGTGTGACAGCCTGGAGTGTCCGCCCTGCTCGTCCTGCTGCTGCTGCCGCGGCAGCGCGGGGTCCGTGGGGGTCAGCGAGGACAGTCTGCAGGCCCCTCTCGCCCTGTGCTCCGGCCGGGGGTGCCTCGGGGCGCACCCGGCATCCAGCGACCTCTCCGACAGCCTGGAGTCCCTTATCCAGCACGACAGCCTCCAGTCGCTTTCCAGCCTGTGCGTGAGCTCCTCCAGTATCAGCGGTGATAGCCTTGAATCCCTCTCCAGCCTGAGCCTCGGGGGCACCAGCCAGCACAGCGATCTCGAGTTTATCGGCCCCTGAGACTGCCTTCATCTCGCCTTCATCTCCACACACACCGCCCTCGCCGCTGGATCCTTCCAGGTGCTGTGAGAGATTCCACGTTTGTGCCCTTTGTTCACAAGGTGACATTCAAGTTGATCCTTCTTCCTCCATTCAGTGCAATAACCTCAGACCTTACTGTCCGTGGCTGCCATTCCCAAATTAAGTGCTTCAGAAGGGCAGTGTGGTTTATTACCTGGTTCTTTGCCATCGGTTAAGAATGGAAGTGCGTGGTCCTCGGAGGAATCCCAGCTATCTCTCTGATCTCTATGAGAACATGTTAAGGGCTGAAGGAGCAGCAGGACGAGGGCAGCAGCAGCCCCCAGCAGTCCATACAAGTAGCAGCCTGACTTTTCGGAGCAGCACCCCAGCCAAGGAGAGCCCCAAGCCAAACCACCCTCAGAGCAGCACATCCTCCAGCTGTGACCCAGCACTGCGGCCCATCATGCGCCGCCGAGCCAGGTCTTTGCCCACATCACCCGAAAGGAGGAGAGCAGCAGTGCACTGTCAGCTTCCTGCATGCCAGAGTCGGATGAACCGGGTCAGGTTTGCTGATGCTTTGGGTTTGGAGCTCACCGAGGTGAAAGTCTTCCAGACCGGCGAGGATCCATCCATCCCCTTGCATGTCCTGTCCAGGCTCTCCATAAACTCAGACCTCTGGAACAGCAACTCACACTTGGAGTTTACTATGCAGTGCTTGGTCCCCGACTTCCAGCAGCCTGCAGACTGTATGGATTTCTCCTCCCGACTTCAGGAGCAGCAGGTGTGTCTTGAGCGGGTGACCAGCTCTGATCTGGGGCTCAGTGGCACCATCCAGGTTCGCAATGTGGCGTTTGAGAAGCGGGTGTCTGTGCGCTACACCTTCGACCAGTGGCAGAGCCTGCAGGAGGTGTGTGCTCGCTGGCACCGCAGCATCCCGGAGAAAAACGGGCAGGGTCAGGTCGATGTTTTCACTTTCTTTCTCCCTGTGCCTCCTTTCCTCCTCCAGCTGTGCTCTCTCGTCCAGTTTGCAGCAAGGTACCAAGTCAATGGCCAGGAGTACTGGGATAACAACAGAGGCAACAACTACACTCTCACCTGCCGGACTCACCCCCTTAAGATGCCGAGGGAGTGTGAGGAGAGCTGGATCCACTTCATCTGAACAAAGGACGTGGGTGCAGAGCAGCTTGTCAGTAGTCTTGGTGGCACTCTGTTCCTTGGCAAGGCTCTCTGCTCCTATGGCAACAGCCTTCTTGGTGAAACCTGCCAAACCTAGCAAAGTGTCCCAGGGCTGGGGAGCAGCCAGTGCCCCTGACAAACTGTTCCAAACTTCTCGGAAAGTTAAAAGGGCCAAAATCTTTACTGAGATACACTTGCAGAAAGCCCATGTCGGTTCTTGTAGTGTGTGAGCAGAATGGTTTCAAGGAATGCTGTCAGAGGGCAAAGCAGCACGTTTCTTTTTCCTGGTAATACTCTGAGTTGCATAGAATGTTTTTAACTGATCTCATTTTGTACTATTTGTTTTCTAAATGGACAGTGTGGCTTTACTAGTTTTGTTTCTAATTTTGTTTATATTATCTCACAAGTCTGGGCACTATTCCATATATGCATAATTTGGATGGCAGACACTGTAGGGAGTACTTGTATTTATATATATATATCCTGTTAAGGCTGTAACCATGTTAAATATTTCCATTAATATTTGGGTTGGAAATGAAATGATACTACGAGCAGAACATATATGAAAGTATGCCATCAGCCCCTTTCTTTCCCTTAAAAACTACCCAAAGAGGTGCCTTTCCTTATCTCCAGTTTTTGCAGCAGGATTCATTGTTATCAAAATGTGTGTAAGGCAGAGCTTCCTGGGGAAGTTCTCATCTTTTTCAGGTGGTGCCCAAATAGGTTTTTCTCTAGGCAGTGGTAGAGAAATTGTCCTTTCCTGGAGCACCTGTACTTACTAAGGGAAACTAGAGCAATTTTGGACTTGTGTTACAGTTGAAGATCTCAAAACACTGGATGAATGCTCATGATTTTACCAGTGTTTATGATAAAATTATAAATTAAGATATGGATATGAGATAGATATATATATACACATATAAGGAAAAAAATAGACAGCATAGGGAGCAGGTTCCAGAGCCTTGGATTAGCATGCCAGAACCCTGAATCCTGGCTCCCAGTTCCCCAGTGTCCCAGTACTACTGCAGCAGGACCTTTGAATTCTTTCTTGAACTGCTTCTCATTATAAAACTCCCAAGACTGCAGCGTTTGCAGCACAAGCAGGAACTTCAAAGCAAAATTATGATTTTGCTGGTAAACTAATACTTGCACAAACCCATAAACAGAATCCCTTCTGCTGCAGGGAGAGCACAGGAACACTGTTACACACCATCTTCCCATGATTCTTGCACTACTACTTTCATTCAGTGGTTTTAGTGTGGTTTAGGATTGGCAACAGGCTTGACTCTGTTGAGCAAAAGATTGTCCATAACTGTTTCACACATATTCATAACTGCATGGAGAGTTTAGCTTTATATGGTAGCATGAATTTTCAGCTGGCTGGCTGGAGGTATTAGAAAAGCTGCTTTTTAGTACTGTGAAAATCAGGCCACTTATTTGGGCATATTATTTTGGATTGGTGCTTATTTATTGAAATCACAAGTAGGTTTTAAAATCACAATTGTAAAGAACCCATGACCAATTCTATATTAGCCCAAAACGTGTTCTGAGTAATTCTGGAAGTGCAGAAACCCCAAGAAAATTAATTTGTCTGGCAACTTAATGTTGCTCCTTTGTTGTGGTACCCATTGAGCAAAGCTGGGATTTCGAGTGAGGAAGCTGCCTCATTCCAATTAGGCTTTGGCTTTCAGGGGAGCCAAAGTCATGAATGAAGATTCATGAGCTGCTGAGCACCTCCTGCAGAGTATTCAGAGAATTCAGTCCTGTTTGGAACTATTGAGTATTGACTGTGTTGGCTGCTTTGCTGGAGCATTGGAAGGTTGAACATTTAGGTGGAAATTGTTTTGAAGGAGGAGGTGAGGCTGAGGTGTGATTGTCAAGAGGGGAAAGTGCTGCCTGCTTTAAAATCCACCTCTGTTGTTTTCTGTGCCTGGGTTAGAGCAGTGACTATTACTGATCTGGCAGCAACTTCTTGAATGGAACTGTAAGTCTGGTCTTCCTCATGTGGCACAAAAGAAGGGGCATTGTCAGACTGCAAGGAATTCTGCCTCCTGTGCTGGCCTTCCTGTGACTAAGTGACAAGACAGTATAGGACATACAATATCTGCACTAGTCAATCTATATTCTCCCTAGAAATGGAGATGTTCTCCCTGTAGTGTGACAAACTGTATCACCTCTGCTGAGTGTGGAGAGAACACTGTGCTGCCATTCTGTATCTCAGCATTAGTGCAGATTGTGCCAAATCATGCCAGAGCAGGTGTCAAATGAGGTGAGCTGGAACACACCTTCCCTGACTGCAGAAGAATCTTTAGTGGCAGGATTTGAAATTGTGTACACTTACTTAGATGAAACTTGCTGACTCAGGGAATTCCATTAAAGTTTATCCACTATTGTTGAGTCCTTGGAGGCAAAGTTATGTACTTGTCAGTGAAGTAAGAAGAAAGTGGACATGCACACACACAGCAGCAGCTGTGCTGAATAAAAGGCACTATTTTAAAGTATTGTTCCCCTGTCCTTTTCCCTCCCAAATTACTGTATTTCTTCCATCAGCAAACCCAGCACACCCTAAAAATCCCTCTGGTATGTGACAGGAGCTCAGAGCAATCTTTGGCTTCCTGGCAGAAAGATGCTGTTGCCATCTTCTGGGAGAGACTGTCATGTGCCAGCAACTGTCAAATCTGAGTGTCATCTCAGGCAAGGGCAGATTATGTAAAGCTGAGGCTCTCACTGTACAGGGCAGTGCCAGATGTACCACAGTGCAGAGGGGTAGGAAATGAATGTCTCAGCAGTCTGAGTTGGGCTTGTATTGTCTTCCTCCCGCCACCTCTCAGGGCATTGGCAAGTGCAAAATCTTGATTACTAAATGCTAAAGCATTATTCCAAGTTTCCCTTTGCTCTCTTTGCTTGCCTTGCACTGCTGGAGAAGCACTGGCAGTAGCAGTTCCTGACAGTGCAGCTCTCTGGCACTGCTGGCTGTCAGTGGAGCAGCTGAGCTGAGAGTGATCTCCGGGTTAAGCTGTTAAACGTTCACACCAGTGCTGGCACCTGTCACATCAGAGAGGAAACAGGCACTGAGGTTTTCTTGTCACATTCAGCAATGAGCATCAAAAGGCTTCTGGTTAACAAAAATTGGATTAAGCCATTAAGTAGTGGTAATATGCACTTGTCATGAAAGTAAACTTATGATCACCTCTGTATCTTCTCAGGACAACTTGACTGCTTGCACTGTGTTCAAATCAAGCACTTATCATGAGGATTTTGTACAAGTGAATTCTTCACAAGGGTTATTGCCATATAATGCACTTTTTAAAAACATATTTATTATTGTCATACAATAAATGAATGTCTGGTAGCCCACAGTTTCAAGGTTCTTCCAAGCATGTTTTTTAAAGAAACACATGAAATCCTTCTAAATGAAAAGGGGGTTGTCTTTCGTGATTAAATGTCTTGTCCAGATTAAGTACATTACACAGGATATCAATAAAGCACATATGCTGGGCAAAGGGTCTAGCAGTTCTAAAATGGCAAAGTTTTTAGTTAATTTTAAAAAGCAATAATAAAACTATGGCGATTGTAATACAAGAGATTGAAATAAAAGCTTTTCACAATTTTATGTTGTTTTTGTCAATGGTACTCTTACAGGTTGTCAGTGCTGTTTTTAATATAGGTGTTATTTTTACATTTACTTTCAAATTCATATTTTCTTTGTATTTGTTTTACAAAGAAAAAAATTCTAACTTGTAAAGTTAGTTATATGCATACAGAGTCAGTTGGAACTACAGCACTTAATGCAGTGTATTATCAGTGCTCAGTACAATGCTCTATGTACCTTGCAGCTGATAAAGGCTCAGAACAGCAAGTCTGATTACATGAGTGTAATGTTAGTACTGACTTCTCTCCTGACTTGGCTTTCTCCTTGTGATCTCAGCTCTGCAAGAAACTCAGCTGACACTTGATATTAAAACTGTTGGCATCAACACTCCTGACCCTTCTTAGTTCTACATAAACTGACAGCTGTGCTAAAGATTGAATACCTTGGCCAGCACAATGTTTTCCATTAACTGTTAATAAGGATAAACATTTCTGGTGCTGTAGTAAAGAAAGGTCCCTGTACCCTCAAGTGCTGCCCTGCCCTAAAGAGTTTTGCTGCCATTTTCTCAGGAGTTTTTAAGGGTCATTGCCATGTGTCTGTGGCCCAAATAATTTCACTCTTCTGGTCTGTTTGATGCATAACTTACTGAAACTTTTGCTCTCTGCTGACTTCCCTTCTGCTAAAGCAAATAAAATAGACTGATATTAGAGAGTTAGAAATGAACTGAAGCAGTCTCAGTGTACCTACTGCAGGAGGGGAAGTGTAGGATCCACTCCTGGACTCTGCCTCACTTCTCTTTGCTATAGAATGAGTAAGGTTGGACAGTCTCACCCTGTGTGTTTGCTCATGGGACTGGTAAAGGGAAAGCATCGAATGCAAACTGGCTTTTATTACTTCTGCTTCATATGATGGAAGCAAAATTCAGGATTCAGCTTTTACAGAAGATTAGTGATGCTCCAAGTTCCTCATGCAAAATTTTGTCCCTAGTGGGTTTCTCAGTAAAGCTGTATTACAGATCTGCTTCAGATCACCCACTGCCTTCTATAGTGTCCCAACAGCAAATATGAGGGCAGTTAATGCTGCAGTAAATTGCTTTAGCAGGACATTCCTCCTGCAAAATGCCCAGCACTGCTCATTCCAACTCCTCAGCGCAGATACTCCAATTATCACACCAGTTGTCATTTTCTTGAATTACAGTGACATCTGGTGGTATTTTAAATACTTGGTGTACAGTGCTTTTTTGCCTTTTATAGTATTGCGATTTTATTTTCCTTATTTTGGAAGTCAGTGGTGCTATTTTATTTACAATTGCTACAGGTTTTCCTGCATGAAAGGTGATTTTTCTCCTGGATACTCTGCTATTGCTGCTTATTCTGGGTAGGAACAGAGATGATTCTTGGTATTCCCCTGGAGTATGTGAGATTCGTGATGTTATCGCCTGTATTTTGGCGATATATATATATACAAGCAATAGATACATCAGTATATAAATACACCAGCCATAGATACACCTTTATCAGAACAGTACAAGGTAAAGCCCCACCTTGGCACTGCTGGATTCCATTTAAGCACATTATGCAGTGCACTGCTGGATTCCATTAAAACACATTATCCAGTTCCTTCTGGATAATAAAGACCACAAACGCCAGTCGACACCCCTTACCCACAGCAGGTAAACACGCACCTGAGTGTGTGTTTGTACCAACTCGGGCACTTTATGGCAGTGAAAACGCTTCTGAATTAAGCACATGAATGACTTATACTGGTTTAGCAAACTGACTCCCGCTAACTCCCCTCAGTTCGCTGAAATCAGCGCTCTAAAAGCCCATTTGTACCGCAAAGGGAGCGGCCCGCGCTCTGAGGGCGCTCCCGCCCCCCGCGCTGACAGCGCGCACAGCCCGCCCCCCGCCCCGCGCCATTGGCCCGCCAGCCGCGCTGCCGGGTGCTGATTGGCTGGCGCCCAGAGGATCCGGCAGCGATTGGTCGGCGGGGAGCGGCGCTCGTGGCGCGCGCGCGCGGTGAGGGGGTGCGCGGGGTGAGGGGAGCGGGGGTGCCGGGGCTGAGGGGGTTGGGGCTGAGGGTCCTGGGGCCGAGGGTGCTGGGGGTTCGGGGCTGAGGGTGCTGCGGCCGAGTCCGAACGGTGCCGAACCTCCTGAGGGACACTGCAGCCGATACGCGTGTTCTGAGGGCCGAGGTCTTCTCTGTGGAGAAGAGCGTTCTGTTCCATCCTCTGCCTTGTCTGACCCGCCCGGAGACACCGGAGCTGTGAGGTGCCCCACAGGCCTCAGCGGAGGCTCCTGTTTTATCTGCTGTTGTAAAAAGTAATTAAAAATCTCCCTGTATGCGTTATTTCTGTGTTGGTAAGCAGTACATAAAAGCTGGTCTGTGCTCCTAGCTGCTGCTCCACAGAAGTCATTCCCTGTCGTTCATCAGTTTCCCTTTTCTTTGTCTGTGCAATTTCTGGGGAGACTAAAACTGCCCATTGCTGACGGATTGGTTGATGTGGATTAATTAGTACAAAGCATGAACAAGTTTGTTGGGGTTTTCACATGTTACAGAAAATACTTTGCCTGCTGTTGTATACTTAGACACTTGTTTTCAGAGAACTTACTGAGACCTTGTTTTTGCTGGTGACAGTCACCTTGGAGTATAATTCAGAAGACATTTTTGCTGTGTCATTTATCATATTTTTGTTAAATTATTTAATCTGACATTTTATAGAGAGGCCCTTATGGAGTTCTGCTACTTCTGAAGCTTCCTTATATCCCCAGTTAATTTAAATTCTTAAATAGCATTTATACAGCATTTACACCAGTGATAAATTTTGGAGTTTATGATGTTTTTTGGCCAATTACTGACATGTTTGTGAAACCTGTTTGAAGCCCAAGTGATGATTGTTTCCGTTGTTACACAGCTGAGTTGGTGAATTGCAAAAATGACAGCCAGGAGTGAGATGCAGGTATGTGCTGATGGACCAGAACATGGGTATTGATTGTTTTAATTACTGGCTCAAAGCACTCCTTCAGGTACTCAATTGCAAGTAAAATCTGCAGCGTGGCAGTGCAATGGGGTAGGAAGAAATCTGCCTTTGCCACAGGTCAGTGTGAATTAGGTGGGTGGAAAGCAAGAGGAACTGGAAATGGTTGTTGATAAAAATAAATATGAATGCACTGTGATAACATCAAAATGCTGACACTGGCTGTAGTTGATTTAGAAAGAATAGGGGGGAAAATAGTTGAGGTTACTTGGTAAAGTAAAATGTTAAATGTACTAAGGAAAGGCCATGAAGACAATGAACACTTATGTAGGAATTTAGCTGTAATAGGAGGAAAGAAAAGCCAGTTGAGGAAAACTGGGGAATAATTAAAATCCCAGTGTATAAGTATTTGCATATCATTAGATATGATGTTCTATTCTTTAGGTTTTACATTGAATTATTTTGTGATTCAGGATATTTGCTTCGAATGGAGCAGGTGAATCCTGTTAAATCTCTAGCAGTGCTAAGCACACAGTAATGCTGCTGCTTTGTTTTATTCTTGACAGTTGGAGAAGTTAATTGATGAAGCTACAAGAAAAAAAGATTTCCAATTACTAGAGAAATTTCTGGCCACAGAAGAGTCTGAGAATGTCTCTTACAAATGCAGCAAACAATTTGTCAACAAATTAGACAAACTTCTGTGTCAGGTAATGTAACCATTGCATCCCAGTCACCTGCACTGGCATTGCAGTAGTGTGAAAAAGATACTTTCATTTGCCTTGGTCTATAGCAGCACTTGATTTGAAAGCCTAAAATAAAGTTTAAGAATGAAATCTTTCTTTCAAGCTTCAGTTAAGGTGGCTTTCAAGAACAAAAAGGCATCTGCTTAATTGTCTAGTTCTTCTAGAACTGCACATTAAAGCTTCTGTTGTAATTTCTATTACAGGAACTTGACAAACAAGAAGTGAAAAACATTTCTGCTTTACTAAATGTTATCCAGAAATGTGGGGGAAAAATCAGCATAGCAGGAGAGGATGGGCTCCCAGCAGTGATGAAATACGGGCTTGTTGGAAGGATAAGTAAAACCATCAACCATACATGAACCTCTAAAGAGATACAGAAAATGAACCAAGTGCATAAGTGATGCTCCAGTGCTGAACTGCTCAGTGTTTGATTTGGTCCTTGGCTGTTTCCCAATTCAGAACTTCCCATAACTTTGCAACAAACATCACATTTGAACGTGCTTTGTCAAGTGACCCCTCATAAAGATGCTGCTCTGTCACAGTGAGGGTTTTGCAAATTATGCAATATAGAATTAATTGAGATATGCTTACAGCAATTACAGCAACATTATATATTTTCATATGAGTTTGCTGGACTGCTTTGGAGTTGGAAATTAGAACTTCCTGGTGCCATTTGAATATTCTTTTTTGTGAATTCTCACAGCAGTGATTTTGTACCTGCTCTTTCAACAGATTTTAGTGCTATTGTGATTATTTCGTGTTATTCCAACCTGCAGGTTGGATACATTAATCATTTGCAACTCAGTAGCTACACAGAACAATAGACACCACCCACTTCCTTCTGCTTTCACCAGAGATTTCCCTGAGGAGAATTAATGGCAATGTCAGTGTTACTCAATTGCCTTCTCAGCTGCTTTAATAATAATAATAATAATAAACCAGTGTGGTGATAACTTTATGCTTATATTCACACCTACAAACAACACAGCCATTTCCATTTTCATCTCTTCTGTCTGTGATGGCAGATGTCAGAGCAGATCTCCAGTTTTTGTGTTGCAAAGTCCAAGAAATCTCCTAATTTCGGTTTAGTCTGAGTGAAAAATTTCAGTCTCAGGCTGCCACGTGCTCAGCAGAGTGGTAGTGCTGTTGGTTTAATCTTTGTGTAGCTTCACTGAAGTATAATGCAAACTATTGTCCTTTTCCAGGCTATTAAAATAGTTTCACTTTTCTTTTTCCTTTACATGGTCAAGTGGTTTGAAAAGTTAAAAGGAATTTTGATCCTCAGTGGAAGTGAAAAGAATGAAATGCTTATGAGTCTGGCTGAAGATTTCTTCAATGTGCTATTGGTAAAAATATACTGATAATAAAGTTTGTCATAATATTTGTTACTATTTTGACTAGTAACAAAATTACTAGTTACAAAAGGACTTTCAAACGTGTTTGTATTTAATATCTCTCTAAAGTTCATGTTATAGTGATTTTTGAAATAGATTCAAAGTCTTTGGGGATAAACAGTTTGCTGGATTTATACCTGTTTTCTGTTCATGGTTGGCATCATGAAATAAAGTTTAAAAAATCCACAACATTAAGTGTTCAATGAACAAAAAAAATTTCATCTTGAACAAATTTTGATTACATAAGTTATTGGTTTGCTAATCCAGGGCCCCATATTTATTAGATCTGTGAGTTTGCTTCTTTTCATAAATTTTTTTGTTATTGGTGAAATAGTTTCATTTAACTGAAATATAATTTTGGGAAGCCACACTTGGTAGTAGAAATCACTTCTCATATTCTTTGTTAAGGATGAAATCATTTCAAAGCCCTAAATGCATTTTGATTACTTCCTTCAGGTACATTTTGCCTGATTTCTCTGCTGTAATATTTGCTGTATCCAAATGATGTTTTGTTTTGTTTCTTGCTGCAGGCTGTGTGTGAGAGCAGACCTGAAGGTGAGCTTAAAAAACATATACTGAGGGTTTAAAATGTCTCTTCCAGGACACTTTATCAGTATTAAAATCATTTATACTCATGGAGACAGCTTTAGGCAAGGATTTCTGAGGGAAACATGTGCAGTGAGGGTGCTACCAGTTCTTTGATCTAATATAAATGTTTCAGCTGATAAACTGTGCCCAAAGGACCCCATTTCACATGGGAAATGTCAGCCCTAACTTGGATTGCTCAGTTTGAGGTTTCTCCACTGACAGATTTCCTGGTGACTTGCTGATGTCAGTAATAAAAAAGCTCTCAGAGGTGGCAACTGCACCGAGTTGTTCCTACAAAAAAGTTGTTTCCAAGCTGCAGTCACAGCTCAGTGATCCTTCTGTGCTGACCTTGGCATCAGGAATATCCCACCCTTCCAGTGTGGCACTGGCTGGAAAGTCACTCCAGACCCTTATGGGCTCACGATCAAAGGGAAAGATTTATGTCCTTGTCTCTGAGAAGACAAATTCCAGCACCTGAATTGTATCACAAGTATATTTTAAAATTCATGAGCTCCTGCCCAGGGGGTTGTGCAGTGATGCACAGCAACAGAACCATCACAAAGAGCCATATTTACTAGAAATTGAATATTCTACCTTACATTTAACCATGATGCCTGTTCTCAAATATCACTAATCCTGTATGGAGAGAAAGACACACTGTATTTTATTCCTGAATGAAAATGAATCTTGTCCCTAATGTTTATGAGGGGGCAACTTTCTAATTTATTCTTTTCAACTCTTTAATTTATTCTTTTCCTGTTTGTTAGGTAAAATGCAAATACTGGAAAACTTTCTGCTGAGAACATGTTCCCTCATCACTGATGTGAGAATTAGTATTTATGTTCAGCAGGAGGTAAACATTCTTTCTAAGCAACAGTTTTCTGGTCACTGTGTTAGGAGACTTTGTGAAGACAGTTATTTAACTGTACAAAAACAGAGTCAGGTTTTTTTCCCTCTAAAGTCACATAAAAGTCTTCTGTCAAGGCTGCATCCCCAAAGGGAAGGCTTTTTAAAGCTGAATTAAGGGACATTTTAGCTCAGCAATCCACTGCAGACAGAGCTCCAGCTTTGAAAGATTTTTTTTTTCCTATATTTAAACCTGCAAATAAGAAACAAAACCCTTTAAGAACTGATGTTCATGTTAAAACTAATGTGCTTTACTGAAATTGAGGTAGTTCTATTAAGATAAATACCCTTTAAGGTCAGATAGAACCCATTGTTATTTAAACATTTTGCCTTTTGTTTTCTTCACTGTTCTTAAATATATTACAAGGGCCCAAAATAAAAATAACAAACTTACTTTATATTTCCTCTTCCTCCCTTTTTTTCCACTCTTCTTAGGTAGTAAGAAAACTGAATTTAATGCTTGACAACATCCCTCGAGAGGCCAAGAAAAAGTTATTTTCCACAAAGGAGATGTTACTTGTCATGTAAATAACCTTCAGTATGATTTTTATATCATTGCATCATTTGCAGAGCTGGGAGGGCAGTTTTTACTAAGGCTCTTTACAGTTTGTGCAGATTGGTCCCTGTTTAATTTCTGCTGCATTTGCTATTGAGTTGGCCAAGGCAGTGGCTGTGGGCAGGTATTCCCAGGGGTTATTCTCCAGGAATTTTCCTCTTTCCCAGGCTGGGTCAGGCTTTTTCTCATCCCAGCAGTCATAAAACAATTCAACTGTTTCTTATAAGAAGGTGTGTGCTGCTCTCATGTTCTGATGAAACATTTCTTTGTTTGGCAGGAATGAGATGGGGAGGAGAATTTTGGATGCTGGAGGTGAGCATGGCACTTAATTCAGTATTAGGTTTCCTAAAAATTAGCTGTGGACCTATTAAAAAAACAGAGAAGACAGTCAGAAGGTGATTGAGCCATCTGAAAAATGCAAATACTGCATGAAAACAACCTGCAAACTGGAATGTTTGGGTGTATTCAGTGCATGGGTAACTCCCTGAAGTCTTCAGTTCTTCTCTAGAATAGAAAAAGATTTAAAATAGTTTTTATAATGGTTTTAAAATAGCAAAAGGTGATGAGGAAGTCAAGCTTTGAGGCTGAACTGCTGAGCATGTGCAGTGCTACTGTAACTTCTCTAAGGATCATTTTGGTATCCAACAATTTCCCAGGTCAGGCTGGGGAAAGTGAAAACATCTTTCATTTATTTGTACACCTGATGTGGGGGCTCTGACAGTCCTGGAAGGTTTGGTTCAAATTTCACTTTGGAAAAATAACTTGTTTGGTCATCAATATTCCTGTCCTTCTTTATCCAGTTATCCTTTAGGGGTTACATATTTGGATATAACATGATTTAGAATATGAAATGGTCAGCACTGCTTATACCACTTTCCTCCTAATATTTTTTCACCTCAACAGTGGCTTTAAATCTCCTTTTCCTGCAGACTATGACATGCAAGTGGCCATCACAGAAGCTTTGTGCAGAATGATCTCAGAGAAGCAAAGAGGAGAATTGGCCTCCCAGTGGTTTTCCATGGAGTTTGTATCCAATGCATTTAAAGGAATTAAAGATTCTGAGTTTGAAACAGTAAGTCATATGAAAACATATTCCCAGGGGGGGTAAACTTCCATTTTACAAATCTTTAAGAAATCTCTGTTTTATAGGATTGCAGGAGGTTTCTTAACCAGGTGAATGGCATGCTTGGAGACAAAAGAAGGTAAAATTGATTTTTTTTAAGCTAATAAAGTTTCTTTTTTTTTGCATTTTATGTTGATTATTTTATGAGTAAATTTCATGTTACCTCCTTGGGGAAAAAGTGATTTTGGATTGCTGGGATCCCTTAAGTCTCTAAAGCACACAAGATTGTGAAAACACAACCCAGTTGCTGTGTTCACATGTGCAAAGTTTGTTTACAGCATTGTAGAATACTTGAAAAATTATCCTTTTCTTACAGGGTTTTTACATATCCATGTTTATCAGCAGCTCTTGATAAATGTGAGGTAAGTTTCTCTGCCTCCTAATTAGTAAAAAATAGGGATAAGGGAAGAATTTTATTTTTTTCAGAAATATTCAGATGGGCATGTCCTGGAAGTTTGTGAGACCAACACAAAGCTTGTTAGCTGATGTAAATCAGTGCTCTCTGCTCTTATTATTATATCTTATCTTTTTCTTTTAGCTCCAGATCCCACTGGATGAAAATCTGGAGGAATTCTGGATTGATTTCAATATTGGTAGCAAAAGTATCTCTTTCTATGTAGCAGCAGATGATGCAGTAAGTGATTTTTGTCTCTCAGACTGAGGCAGCAGATCCAGATTCTTTCCAGTGTATCAGATTTGTTTCCCCACATCAACATGTTGAACTTATTCCAGTGTGTAGGGGGGAAAAATATCCAGATTTGGTGTACATATTTATATCAAAGAATTTCAAAGTAATGATTTTCTAATGCTGTTTGGAAATAGTTTAACATATGCAGGGGTGAAGCATTTATTTGTTCCTTGTCACTCTTCCTAACAGAGATTTAAGAAGTTGCAAATTTGTCCTCACTGAATGACTTTCTGATCCCTGCATTTCATTTAGTTGTAATACAAGAACTTTCTCTCTTTAAAAATGTATTTTTCATATAAGGCTCACCAGTGGGAAACAGTGATCATACCAGAAGAGGAGGTGAACATGTACAGCCTGGAAGGTATTTGTACTCAAAAATGTGACCTTTTGGTACCCACTAACCTGGATTTTCACATCAGTTAATCCTGAATTACTGGCTCCATTCTCAGCAAAGCAAAATTCTCACTTAAAATAATATAGGAACTGGTTTTATCAGGGATAAAATTGCACTGCAGTCACATTTGCATTTTGGATATGCAGGTGTGATTTTATGATAATAATTTAGAATTAATGTCTTCTAGTTATTTCAATACAAAATAAGGCAAAAGACAATGACAGTTACTAATATTCCTTTTAACCCAGTTAGAATAGTAAATACCTATAATTTGTCTGCAGCTATAGTAAATAACCCTCAAAGAAAATTCTATGGAATAATATAAAGAATAATTATTTCTAAAAGATGGAATCTTGAATTGTTTCACTAATATCATTTATTGTAGAGTGAATTAAAATATACATCTTAGTAGCTGTACTGAAAATAAATGTCATGTGTTTGCAAACATTACATGAGAAGTTGTTAAATTGTAATGAACTTTTCAAATTTTGTTTTTTGCCCAGAAAAAGACTCAAAGAAATTATTAACAATAGATCTGAAAAGCCCAATGAATGTGGGTAATCTGGAAGGAGAAAAATTTTCTTTGTACTTTAATTCCATCTTGGAAATCAAAGATGTAACCAGAAGGATTTATGGGTTTAGTAAATGTAAGGTAAGACTGAAACACCTTTTGGAATAGTTTTTAATTGATTCAAAAGAAATGTGCTTAAAAAATTGTTAGCAAGCCATATATAATAAGTTATTAATACAACTCCTCTGTCCTGCAGTCTGACTGAGGAATTCCCAAGGAATGGATCTGCTCTGGAGCATCTTTGCCTCTCTAATCTGATTTCAGGCACTTGTGATCTTTCACTTAAATATTTTCTGTTCCTTGTTTAACCAAAGAGCAAAGTGTCTGTTTTGATTCCTCCCTTTGTAGGATGTGAGTAAGAAGCGAACTGCATCAGTGTGCCAAACAGCTGTCCGTGTCCTCTTTGATGAAAGTGGATCACAGGTATTTTAGTTCATGCGTTTGTATGTTTAGTCTGATCATTTTGGTAATCAGAAACAAGGACTTGGAAAATATCTCTAAGTATAGATAAGTCTAAAGCCAGCAAATGATGGCTACTATGTATATATTGTATTTTTTGGGAGATATTATTATCCCAATCATAGAGTAAATCAGACAAATATACACAGGGGAAGTTCTTTTATGTGAATTGTGACTTGATAACCCATCCTTGTTAGAAAAATAGCAATTAGGGTGAAGGCTTTTCAAACTAAAAGTCTGTAACCTCTGAAGTTTATCAAAACCTACTGTCAGGAGTGTGTTATTTAGGGTCAAGAAATAGCTCTGTGTGTTTGTATAAATATAAAACATAAAATCCAAATACCATATGCAATTAAAGAAAATGAAAATATTATATAGATTACAGTACCAGAAAGCCAGTTGTCACCAGGTTTGAAAGAAAAATCTGGAGAGGAGGAGAAACTCAGTAAAAAGAAAACTCAGCAACTTCCTGCAAGTTTGAGGACTCAGAATAAAAACAACAGTCAAGAAAAATGCAGAGGGGATTCCTCCAAGGTAAGTAGGATTGTCAAAACAAAAAGAGTAGAGAAAAAAATACAAGTCACTTTAAATATTTATAATAACATTTAATAATGTAAACCTCTTCTTATCTGACATTTGGAATGTAGTTAATACAGGGTTTGATGGGGACATTATGCTCTAAAGAGAAATGTTTTCAGGACATGCTGGGATCTCGTGGGTTGCAGAGGTCAAGGCTGAACTCTGGACAATTCTGGGGAGGGGGGAAGATGGACCAGTGTCTGCTGGTGTATCAGGGTGTGCCCTGACAGCAGGGCTTTAGTGAACCTGCTGCTGCTGAGTTTGTAGCTTAAGTGACACCTTGGCAGTCTCCAGGGGACCCCTCTGTGAACAAGGGACAGGATTTGCCCATAATTCATTGTATTCATTTAGAAAACAACAATCAGTGACCTCAGTTTAAAAATACTCAGTTCAAGCATTACACAATTCAGGTGTTTCGGGGAACTTTATTCAAAAAGGGAACTGCCTTAAGATCCCATGACATTGATATCTGCAGCAACAGCAACTGGCATTCCAGGAATGGAAAGTGTCAAGAGACTCTTGGGAATAGATTTTCTAAATCCTTGTGCTGTCATCCTTAAATCAGTGTCTTATGGTCAAGTTCCTTCTGTTCCTCCAGATCACTCCCTCTCGGACAAGGAAAGTGTCTGAAGCCTCTGTGCTTGTTCCTGGAACTACAAGAACTTCCACCAGGAGTCCACTGAGCTTTGTCACCACATGTGAGTTTGCAAGTGCTTTCAGGGTAAAACCATACTCTTAACAGCATGAACTGTGCTCCTTGGCAGAGCTGGAAATGAAAAGGAGAACTTGTAAACTCTCCTGAGCAGATTCTTTAAACTTGCAATTTTTAAACGAGGCCACTTGATCCTGGTCTGTAGATGTGACATGGGACAGTGGCTGCACAGGAGTTCCCTGTAGCCGGGGGTCACCTGCCATTTGTCCTGCAGCTCCCAGGCAGCTGTTCAGCAAAAATATCTTCCAGTAAAATCTTTAAAGAGTGACCAACTGTTTTCTACCTGAGTCAGCCTGTAAGAGCTTTGCTTTTGCCTTGAGACACCCACAATCTGTGGGCTCTTAATCTCCACATAACAGGGTTGAAATCAAGAGGAATATTAAAGGGTCTAATGGGTTGTTATCAATACTAACCAACTTTTATTGTGATCATGAGCAAAAACTCTTCCTACTGATGTCCCAGACAGCCCAGTAACTGTAATGGAAGAATGTAATGGTGGAATTCCAACATGTCTCTGCTTTGTTCCAGCCACTCCTTTTAAAGGGAGATTTAAATTGCCTCTGGAAATGACAAGCTCCACTAAGAGGACTGACAGCAGTGCAACAAATGAGACCAGAGCAAAGATTTCCTATCAGGACCGTACTGGAGTATGCATGTCATCTGTAGCTAAGTCTTTTACTTAGAATAACACTAATTTCTATTCTAATTAGTTCCTAATTCATATTTTAAAGAGCTGTAGTCAGCAACTGTCTTGTAGAAAATAGTGTGGTTTATGTTATTGCATGATGTTTTCTTGTCCTCTGGATTTCAGGTTAAGTATGTCCAAAG
>JAWWLV010000057.1:10631018-10646411 GCA_035041135.1 Platyrinchus mystaceus
GGGAATAATAATGAAGATCCAAGTTTCCAGTATTGCTTTCCAGACAAACTTTCTGTTAAAGGAAAACTACAAGACATCACTAAAGCTGTCACTAAAAGTAAAGAGGTAAGTTAATGCATTCTTTGCTCTGCAGAAGTGAGTTCCAGCTTATCTATTTCACCTCCTTTACAGTGGGGAGCTTGAAGGGAAATGCATCTCTCTCAATATTAAACACTATATAGTGTCTACTTGGGGCCTGCTTGGAAAATCCTAGTAGTTATTTTTTAAATATTTGAGATAAATATCATATTTTTATGATTTATCACATGGATACAGTTTATTGTTTATCATATGGACACAATGAAATAATTGTATCCCAACTAGATCACTTATAATTCCTACTTTAAAAAATGACAGGGGAGTAAATATTTTCTTGTTGACTTTCAATAAAAAATAAATTATTTTTCACCTCATAAATGTGCATTTTTTGATGGAGACTTCTGAAAGTGATGTAATTTGGAAGCTAATAAATCAATGGCTTTTCTTTTAGGGTTGTGAACCACCATCTCCACTGTCTGCTTCCAGTGGGAGTAAAGCACAGTCTTCAGTTGAAGAACCTTTTGACCCTGTAAATGAGTCAGGTACAAACATCTAACTGAAAGCAAAATGCTTTCTGTATGTCTCAATAAAGGTTAAGAAAAATGTTTTATTTGGCATAAAAATATGGCCAAATTGTTATATATTTTATATATTTTCAGTATTATTCTATTTTTAGCCCTTTTCTCATTTTCTCTCATTTAATTATCCCAGAACAAAGCTGAAAATTAAGACTCCAAAATGTTGTTAAGAATTAGTTGTGCTCCAAAGAAACAGTTAGAGGCATTCCCACTGATACTGGGGAAAAAACCTGGGGATAATTCCAATGGTATTATCAGGAAATGATGCCAGACTTGCTTATTAGTCAGAGTTCTGTGTTCCATGGAAATCTTGTTGTTGTTTTATATCACTCTTGTGTCTTAAAGCCAAGACACACTTTCCAAGAGTTTGGATCCAACAGGTGAATAAAATCCTCTTTATGCTCCCATCTCATTGCTCTAAATAATCCCAAAATGAAGCCTTGTTTTCATGTTGATTAAAGGACCAACTGTGCAGACCTTCCTCAAACGAAGATACCACAGTGACACAGAGAGCAGCTCTGATGAGGCCCAGACCAGCAAAGAGGAGGAAAAGAAAGGAAGGAGAAGAATCAGTTTACAGCCCAAAAAATTATTTAAAACAAATGATGCAGCTGCTTACAGAGGTTGGTCATGGAGTGACAATTGAATAGCAAGAGTTTAAAAGAATGTGACAAATTGAAGCTTTAACAAGGAAATGTAATATTCTAGGAGAAGCATTTTACGTGTCAAAGAAAAGAAATAAAAATGCTGAATATTTAGACATTGCATCCATATAAAAAGTCAGAGAGTTTATATGAAAATAGAAAGTGGTTTCAGCCATTTCACTGGTGAAATGAATTGACAAAAGCTGTGCTAACTCTGGGTAGGAAGTTTTTTATCCTGAATTTGACATTATGCTTTGGTTCCTCTCTGCAGTGTCTGAGAGCATTTCCACTCGATCTGTCGCTGAGCTCTCTGCTTTGGATGGGGGGATCTGGGAACCTGGTTGTTCAACTCTCAGCATGTGTCAGAAGCTCCAAAAAGAATTTACCAAGAAAATTGAGGCAAGACCCTTCCTATCCAGTGTCAGTTGTGTGGGGGGCATAGCTTGGCTTCCAGCACAGAGTTAGATCTTCATGTCCCTGTAAGCCAAGTGCACAGAAGGCCAGGAGATGAGAGAATTCACATTTCCTTTTAAGTCTCTTTCAATTCCTTTATATACCAAGCTCTCCAATGGTTTTTCTCTCCCATGTCTGATTTATTTCCCCTTCCATGTGTACTTTCTCTATTTTGAAGAGATATATTTTCCAAATAATGCACCTCTTCTTACATTAGATAGAATTTCATCAAAAACATAACCCCAGGGATATTTACATGTCATAAGAGCAAGCTTTTCCTCAAAGGACAGGGGGACCATTTTAAAAAAGGGGGGTTGCTGTGGTATTAAGCAATTAGAGTACTAAACAGATTACAGTTTTTTCCCTGAAGTGAAAATAATCTGAATTTAATGTTAAAACACCCTCACAGAACCGCTCCCGGAAAATAGATCATTTTAATAAGCAAACATTAAAAGCTGCCCATCAGCATTTGACAGCAATGAGTTACCAACTCCATGAATGCAGGTCAGTAATGACAGATGTATTGTAAAACATCCTTCAAATGCAAGGAATGCCTTCTAAAAGTGACCTGGTTTGTTTTGGTAGGATCAGGCAGCTGGACAAATTTCATTTTACTCTCATTGAGGAACTTGAGAATTTTGAAAAGGATTCTCAGTCCCTGAAAAACATGGAAAAAGAATTCCTGGTTTGTATTTTAACTGCTGGCTTGTGGGGAAAAGTGACTTCTTATGGGATCTATAGATTGTTCATGTCATCTTTAACTTTGGATCATTCATTTTGCTTCAGGTTGGGTGAAATATCAAACAGTGAATTTGAGGTGTTGGGATTGGCCAAAGCTCTTAGAATTCCTTGGTCACTACATGTTTTTCCTACATATATTCACTATATGAATTTCTCTGATTTTCTTCCTAGAATAAACTATTAGTAGTACTTTAATGGGCTATTTTTCCAGCTTCTGTGGGGACTGTAAATCCTTTGTAACTCTGATGAGTCTGTGGTTGTGGGTTATTTTGTTCATCTGATATATTGGTCAGTTTTGGCTTGGAAAATCAGTTCCTATTGATCAGCATCTGTTAATATTTTTTTTTTTCCAGACCTTTTGGAAAAAACAGACAAGTACTTTGAGTACTTACATGAAAAATGAGCAACAGAGGTCAGTGGGCTCTGTCAGTCCTGGGGTGAGGTTTGTGAGCTGTTCATTTGAGGAACAAGTCAGGCCAACTGATATTCCTTGTGCAGAGAAAATTAGATTAAAATATTACACTACAGGAAAAATGTAATGATTCTCCATCTAAATTCCTCCACCTACCTGAGGGACTGTTCCAGCAATGATGGTGATATTTATCCACACTTTAAAGTACTAAGAGACTACAAATAATGGGACCTATTCGAGGTCTGTGTGGGAAGTTCATACATAGCAAAGCTGTTTGAACTGCCTTTTATTTCTTTAGAATTCAGGTTCTTAAAACTTCATTTGAAAAGAATATCTACCACTCTGTTGACTATGAGGAACGTGTTTTTACTTCAGAGGTATGAGGAACTTTTGCTTTGTATGAGGAACTTTTGTTTCACTCTTGCTTTAATAATTCTTCGATTGCACCAACAGATACCAGTACTGACATTTTTTTCTGAAGAAAGACTTTATCCTTAGCATTGTATTGATGATGTCTTTCTTTAAGTTTTTACTTTTCATAAAATGCCCTTAACAATATTCACTATTTTAGGCTGAGATTTCACCCATTAGAAGGTGTGTGCAGTTACCAAGATTTATTCTGCATTCCATGGCTTTGTTTATGAATATTTATGTTATTCATCCCAGAAAGAACAAATTTAAAACACACATCCCTTTCCATAGGCAGGTGGATGCATGTGCATCTCTGTCTCTTGGTTATAAAACATTTGGGAATGTAATTGTTTGCTTGAAAATGTGTCACCAGTTATGAGCAGAGGAGATGCATTTGGGATCTTTTTTTGCAGGTGCACCTGATGAAAGAAGACATTAAAGGACTCCAAGAGAAACTTCTAAAAGAAATGGTAAATGAAGTCACCTTGCACTCATTTTTACTTACTTTTTGCTGTTTGAACACTAAATTACTAACACTTTAAATCCCAGGATCACTGACATGTTGCACTTTAGACCATACCTGGGTGATCAAAGCCACAGGTGGATGTGAATGTTCTGCTTTGGTTCCGAGCCTTAATAGGTGGAAAAGTATCCTATTTGATATGTTAAAAGCAGCATATTCTGTGCACCAGGGGTACAATATGTTAAATAAAACCTTCCTTTTTTTCAAAAGCATGTGATAAGTGTGATGTTTGTTGCACAGCAAGAAGAGGAGCTGTGCAATGTTCGCAGAGGATTGCAGGCCCTGTTTCGATCGAAGACTGAATTCTGAAGGGATGTTTCTTAGATTCCTCCCTGAACTTCAAGGTGAATATTAACACTTTTTATAATGGAATGAAACCATATTTTCCTTAATAATATTAAAATCTTTGTGGATAAGACTCCTCTACTTATCTGTGACATTTGGGATTATTTTACTGAATCTGCTGAAATGTAACATGTAATTTTATTTCAGCACGTGCTGCTTTAAAATATGTCTGTAACAATTTGTATAGGTTATTTAAATGACTGCCACAGAAGTCCCATTGAATTCTACTTTGAATCTTTGTTTTGGGCCTGTATGTACAGAAGACCCACTTTGTCTGATCCAGAATGGAGTCAGAAATTATTTAGGGATCGAGGCACCTGGTTTGATCTCAGTCTTGTTTGTGGTATTAGACTTCAGCAGGAGTTTCTAAGAGAAAACAACACTCTAAACACTTGTGTTTGAACTGTGTTGCAAATAGTTGTATTAAACTAGTCCAGAAAAATATACATTGTCTGTCTTTTTTTTTTCCCACAATGAAGTCATTGTATTGAAATTGCCAGTAAATAATTGGGTCCACTCATCCCACCTGTGTAAGTGTATTAATGCTTTGCTCATCTTTCTGAGCCTCTGGTTTTGTGTGGTTTGGGGTTTTTTTGGCCTGTTCTCGTGTGTTCTCCACTAGATGGACCTCCTGAGCTGGTAAACTTTTCTTTCCACCGGTCTAATTGAATTTCATCTGCATGAAACAGGAGTTTTCTCTGAATTGTACAAGGATGATTTTAAAAGTGCACTGGAAGGTCTAAATTATTTCTTACAATGAGGGTACTGTGGAAAAATAAGACAACTGCCTTGTTTTTAGTTAGGGACAGGAATTGGGCACTGCAGGCCTGTTTGCTTTGTCCATTGGGAAGAAGCTGCACCAGGAGAGGCTCCCTGAGCCACACCTGCCTTCCATGGTGCCATCCTAGTTCCCAAGGCCAGTCCTGGCCCAGGGAGTGCAGGCAGTGTCCAAACACCCCCACAGACTTGCCAGCAGCAAGCAGAGTGTCAGCAGGGGATCAGTGGGATCAAGTGTGGCTCTGGAGTGGTCACAACTTCTGTCTCCACAGGAGCAGAGCAAAGGCTGGGCTGGTTGTGCTGGAAGGAGGTGCTGGAAGGACAGCAGAGAGCAGGGGAAGGAGCCCAGCTGTCCCTGCACAGCTCCAACATCAATGAGGTGCATCCATGACAAAGCTCACAGGCACTGTTTGGCATTTAAACAGCTGCTCTAAGTTACCCTTCAAATATTAGTCTCTTTATTTTATTCTTCACTATCATTTTAATGTGTTCTATACAGCATTTATTAGCAATGGAAGTATGGAGTGTTACTTTCATGGACTATAAGCCAAGTTTAGTATGTGGCTCATCCGCTTTTCTCACACTAAAAATGCTTCTGTTGAAGAAACTTTTCTCTCCTTTCTGTTCAGCCTTTTTGTATCTGGACTGTCATTATATTGTTGTTAAGAATTAATGCTATTGTATTAATAATCAAAATGATGGATAACTATAGTAGTAAGTTAAAAGGCTGGTTATAATGATGCATATTTCTGTGAAAAGCCAGCAAGTTAAAAAATTGCAATAAAGAGAAAAAAAAATACATCTTTGGATCAAGTGGTTGGGTCATTCAAGTCTTCAAGTGACAAACAGGTCAAACATGAAGATGTTGGACAAAGTGACAGCTCCAACAAAGCCAGCCAGTCTCACCCATCCTGGACAGCCCCTCTGCCAGGAGTCCTCGGTGCCCTCACTGCCTGAGTGACACATGGGAAGTGTTGCTGTGCTCTCACCTCCCCCTCTCCAGGAGTGTGTGAGTCCATCCTACTCTGAGCACACAAACCTGGCTCTGTGTGGTGACTGTTCCCCACCTGCAGCAACTCAGTCGCAGTCTGTAGCATCCATTTGAAATACTGCATTTTATTGTTTTCACACTCCATGGAGATCAGCTCAGTGAAGCTACAAAGCCAGGAATGCCTTTCTCAAGTTTTTAACATTCAGTGATTCCCTAAAGTTATAGCACTGAAGAGCCTTGCAGAGAAATGTTTGGGAGTGTATTCACCATTTTGTTCTTGTCTCAGGTGTGTATTCCAGCTGTCTGTGTTCTATTTTTTTCCCAAGTATTTTTTTTAGTAGTAATTTGAGTAAATTCTCAGATGCTCCTCCATGTCAGGCATTATTACAATGTCTGGCTTTACATTTTTCTCAACCAGTTCTATTTGCTTTGTTATTAGCACTTAGTAACTTTTCTTACTGTCAAGAAAGCATTAAAATCATTTCTTTGCCAAACATCAAAGTACATTGTTACATTTCTACCTGTGCTTGCCCAGTTTAGTCATTTGGAGTGAGAATAACAGTGAACCTAATTGTCATTCTTTAGAGGGTCAGAGCCTCAAGTAGTGGAGGATGACAATCAGGTTCTGCTATTCCATGAGATGGAAGAACCTTAGTTGGGATCATCCTTTTGCAGACTCCATGTTGATGAAGAAGAGCAATGATCTGGTGCAGAAAAATTATGATCTCTTCCCTTCCCAACTGTCCCTGGGAAAAAAAGAGCTTTAGGAAACGTGTTCATTTCCTGCAATAAGTAGTCATTTAATTAAAGAACAAAAGTAACAGGAATCAAAATGCTTGCAGCTGTGATTCTGTTAGACATTATATAAAAAAGAATGAAATTATAATACATTAAATTAGTTTTTAGAACATGAACTTAAGTGTTTTACAAACTAATTGTGGTAAGTTCAAAATGTCTCGTCAACATAATACTGGATGACAGTGTGTCATGTCCATTTATGTCAGAGGCCTTGGAATGGTAAAGCCTGTACATGCACAACATCTCCTCTTCCAAGACAGGCTGCAAAACAGTTCCAAACCAGTGTGGAAGGAGAGTAGGAGGCTCTTCCAAGTAGCTTTGCTTCAGTCTTTGTCAGCAGCTCGTCCCAGTCCCGGGCTGTGGCTCTCCTGCCTGCAGAGCGAGGGGCAGCCCTGGGCTCTCTGTCCATAAGTGCTGCAGAGACCTCAGCTCAGAGTCCTTCCTGCACACAAACACCGAGGGATCCTGCTCTGAACTTGAGGGAAAGACTCAGATATTCCCTGATGTGTGTTCAGCAGCAATATCAAAAAGTAAAGACAGATTCTTCTCAGAAGAAAATTTCTATGGCCTGTGAAATCTGGGAGAGATGAGAGACATTCGTCAAACCACGTGGAAATAGAGAACAACAAATAGTTCAATTCTCTGTTAGATTAACAACATTTTAAAAAGCCCACAAAACTATTCATTCTGTTTAAAGGTACAGTAACAGTATTGAAGAATATTAGCACCTCTAATAAGTCTTCATTTTCACCCTGTGCCAGGACTGTAGTGCAGGGATGGTCCTCAGGGCCCAGTTTAACTGGTTTACAGCACTAATTGTAAGTTGTAAGCCTGTTTATTCCTAATATCCTGAACAAATTTCCAAATCTATCATTATCCTCTACCTAAACTCCCCAGATAGCTTCAGTTAGGGAATGTAGGTGTCACTCTCAGGCTGACACTGCAGCCATCCCCTTTTCCCCTCCCATGTTTCATTCCATCAATGCAGTGATGATCTTTGCCCTAAACACTGAGTCTGAGTCCTGTCAGGTTAAAAGAGCCTTAAATTGCATGAACAGTCTGGAATTGTATAAATATCACATTGTCTTTGCATTTACAGCTGGAGTGTGTTTGCCTGGACCACTGACCAGCTCAGTTAAGCTGGAATTCATTGTGAGTTCAGGAATAAGCCTGGGAATGTGACACAGAGAATGACAACACTCCAAACTTGTTCCCTCTCCTGACCTGCTCCAGTCCTCACCTGACTGCCAGGAAGTTCCCTGGGGGGTTGCACTCCTTCCAAGAGCAAGTGGCCTGACAGGGGATCCTGAAATCCCCAGGCTGAATCCATTAGGACAAATCCAATTAGAACAAGTGCATTACCCAGGGGCACTAGGTGTGTTTGTTACTGCAGGTAGAATTTTATGTTTCTTAGCAGGGAAGCTGCAGTGTTTGTGATAAGGTTGCAGGCTAAAGTACATTTAATTCAGAGACTTTTATGCAGTGTATTAAGTTGTTCTTCTACTTTAAAAACCTTGTTTTGTACATTTTACCCTACATGTAATTTTTTGTCCTATCTTCTGGATCTTTGGTGCAAGGAATGCTGGCTGAGGGATGCTCTGGAGAAGGTCTGCTGGGTACATGCTAATAAAAGCCCCAACAAAATCAGAAAATCCACATTCTGAACAGGAAGAGAAATACTTCCATTCTCCTTTAAAACAAAGCTCCCTTTGCATATTCTTCTCCCACATCCAGCATGTAAGAATAAAATGTACAGATTCAAGACTCAGGAGACTGTTTTTAGCAGGCACTGGAAGTAAATAGATGGAAAACTGACCTTGTCAAATGTTTGCTGGATGCATGTACCTCCATTTCATTGCTTTTGTACTCATTGAGCTCTTTCCGAATTGCTGCCTGGGGATTGAAAACAGAAAAACAAATAATTACATATGAAAAAATCATTTTATATTTGTGAGCATTGCAAAATGGCAGACTTGCAGAACAGTTTTCTGTAGTAGAAATAGCAGGTATTGGGTAGAGCAGAGCCCACTGTGCTGGCAGAGACACAGAATATTTAGGTTCTATGGATTGGTGACACAACCCTTCTCATTCATCATTGATTGCTGACAGGGCCACTGCTGTCTACAAGCAATTCTGACAGAATAACACCCCAGGGCTTACTGTCTCACATTTAATAAGATTCCAGTTAAAATTTATTAAAGATTAACGGAAGTTGTCAAGCAATTGATCCTTTTTCCAGTCCAGCTCCTGACCCCCCCACTCCCTGATGGAGCCACCAGCACATGCAGTTGAACTGTCACTTTCTTTTTGCTTATGAACCTGCCTTGTTAACAATAATTGAAACTGGGAAAAGCTTGATTTTAATAAAAGCTGAGTACCTACAAGGAAAATAGAAAATCATTATTTATTCATTACTATAGAATAGTTTATTCCCCATTTTGCTCAGGAGAACAGCTGCTGCAGGAGAAATGCTCTGTTCCTTTTCCATATGAGTCCTCTGAACCCACTTGTTTTTTTTACTGGGGATGGAGACTGAAGTGTTTCATCTCCACATCTCAGAACAAAGCCATAAGTAACAGTCCTGTGTTTGCCATTTTGCCAGCAAATCTCAGCACCCTGCTTCTCCTGCCTCCTGCAGCCCTGAAACCTCCCAACTTATCCAGCAGCAGTTCCAGCTGGAATCTAGAGCTGAACGGCTCTTACTACTCAAAGGCCTAAATGTGACAGTTCAGCTGGGATGGAGATCAGGGAGTGGCAGGTATGTGACACAAACTGAGTGTTTGTTTGTGCTCCTGAGAATGTGGGTCAAGTGACTCCTTGAGCATTCATAGGAAAGAGGAGAGGAATTCTTTGCATGTTTGGAAACACAGTGGAGGATATTTGCATGTCTGGGACAAAACTTCCAGTCTGAGAAGAAATAATAATGTTATATTGGCTGGAAATGGTTTTGAGTTGGAGCCCAATGACTGTAACCATCTTTTTGGGTGGGCTGGGTAGAAGCCCTTCCAGCACTAAAGAGGCATTTTTATAGACAGCATTTTTCCTGACAGGATGCATTGGTCAGTGTGATCTCAGCATAGAAACTAATGGTAAACTGTACAGAGATTAAATGTCCTAGAGGTTAAATGTCTTTGCAGAATGTGGTGTATCATTCCAGACAAAGCAAGGAGAAAGCAGTTGGGTGTGATTTTAGCTCTGGCAGTACCTTGTCTGCTGCTGAGAGTCGTGTCCATGGTTTGTCTGCTCTCCTGTCGTAGTCCTGTGCCTTTGCCACCTCCACATAATCACTGAATCGAATCAGGATTTTTCTGTCTCTCAGTTCATCAACTGTAGGTCTCTGGTTAAGCTGTATTCAGTAGTTTTGAAAAATAAAACCAGGGTTAATAACAAAGGCATCAGTAAAATATGCATTTTTTTCTGCTTCTTAGCTTAGTGTGCATTTATGTATAGGGAAAACCACCCAACCCTTGGAAATTTCAGGGAATATTAATCATTTGGAGGACTGTTAGCAGAGCAATAATGGTTTAAATGGGCTGCAGCACAGTGCCTTTAGAAAGAACAAAGGAAGAAAATATTTTAACCTGGCTACTGATCAAATGCACTTGCAAAATGTAAAGGAATGCTGGTGGATTTGTTATGCTCTCTGGATGACACTGGATGCTGTTGGGTTGTTCTACAGGCAGAGGCAGATTGTCTGTGTGAGATTCTCATGGCTGGACCCACTGTAAGAATTTCAGTTTGGCTTTAACAAGTTATCAGCATATTTGGTTTGTAATTCCCATAGGGATTCCCAGGAACAGAACAACAAGAACTAGTTCTGATTCTGGGAATACTTTAAATGCAAAGAGGAATGTTCCACTGGAGCACACCTGGGGCTCAGCAGGGACTCAGCTCTGCCAGCTACTGCTGCAAAGAATGAAAGAGTCTTTTTCTAGCAATATAACTGACAAATACACGCAAATACCCATTTTCTGTCTTACAGTTTATATGTAAATATTCTATTAAGTCTCATAGAGCTGAGAAAAGGTAGGGGTTTTTATAATTCCTGTTTCTAAACACTATGAGACACTGCTGAGGAGGTTGTACATTAAGGGAGGTTCGGTGTAATAATGACCTCTACAACTGGTTGACGTTACAGTAGCTTTGCTAATTTCTAAGATTTCTATTAGCTAATTTCTAAAAGCTAATAGCAGGTATGGCAAGTTTTTACCTTTCTTGTCAGTCTCTGTTTGATTTCCCTTCTTTCTTCCTGCTCCGTCTGATCATTTCGTTCTGCGGAGAATATAAAAAAAAAGATGACTTTCCTCATGAGGGAGTTTGGAGTTTTCCCAAGTTCCAGGCAATAATGAGCACAGAAAAACGAGGAGCTGGTTCTTGGTTGTGTTGAGTCAGTACATCCCTGTGTTGTGTATCAGAACATGGAGTTACCTCTCTGGCAGGACAAGGCACTGCTTCCAATGGCAGGTTCCCTGTGCTCTGAACTCCAGCTCCAAGCAGATTTAATAAAACAGCAGCCACACCAACTCTCCACTTGTATAAACTTGAGGAGGAAAATCAGAATATCCCATAGCTGGTTAATGATCATGTTTTACTCTCCATATTGCTGGAGCCATTCATTGCTCTTGGATGCTGAGGAGCCTTTTTGCAGCAGCTCCAGGGAAAGTGTCCTGTCCTCTCTCCTGGTTTTTTCAGGCTACATGCTGGCAGTGCTGCAGTGCTGGGCTGTGACCTGCACGTTTGGCCTTCCCTGCTCCTCCTGCCAGGGGAAGCTCTTTATCCTCCCAGGGGTTCCTTTGCAGTGCTCTGTCCTACCCCGAGCCAGCCTGGCTTTGTGTGTTGTGCCTATTAACATTCAAGCCGTGAGAACTCCTCCACACTGACTCTAAAAATAGCCTGGAGTGCTGTAACGCTGCTGAAATCCATCCCCTGCCTTAGGAAACAAGTTAATGGCGTTTCTATTTCCAGTACTATCTGTTACTAAATTAGGAGTGAGCCCATGACCTGAACAAAGCTGCAGAGAAAGGTTTAACCATTGTGGGATTCTCCAGATACTCCTGTGAAGTTGATTACACCACTTGCATTAGATATTTCCAGTGTTAAACACACATGTGATTTCTAATGTGCCTGAAAAAACCACCAGCACTGCAGATGACTTTCCAAAAAGCTATTTTTAATAATGAAGTGTTCTCCCTGATTTTTATGCTCATTAGACTACACTGAAATGCAATCATAAGTATCTATTTAAAGGAACGTAGTAGTGCAGAGCTACAACTGGCTGTAGTAGAAATGTAAATCAAAGAATATAAAATGCTGTAATGTGCTTTATTACAGTTCAGTGGCAAGGCATGAAATGTAAAGAGAGCAGGTCAGCTAAAATTAGTGCTGTGTCAGGGATGAGCAGCTATTTCAGTGGGGAATGTTTAAAAAGAGAACAGGCTTTAAAAAGCAGAGGGTATTCTTAGATGTAGAGATACCTGCAAGAGGTTATTCATTCAGCTTTAATTCACCCCTTTCAGAGAGGATATTTCTATATACAGTTTTTATTAAAAAAAAGGGAATTTTCCGTGGCATGGTGCCTTTCTAAGACATGGTATGATATGTAGTGAGAGAATTGCCCAGAGGAGCTGTGGCTGCCCCTGGATCCCTGGAAGTGTTCAAGGCCAGGTTGGACAGGGCTTGGAGCAACCTGGGATAGTGGAAGGTGTCCCTGCCTGTGGGAGACAGGTGGAAATAGATGGGTGGTTTTAAGGTCCCTTCAAACCCAAACCCTTCTGAGAATCTATGACTCTGCGATAAGCTGCAGCCCACCTTTTTCTCTGTCATGGTAGCAGGGCTGTGCTTCCAGCCTCACCTGGGGACTGACTGAGCTTAAAACCACACCAGTTCTGGTTTCTTTGATGGATGCTGTGTGTACTCCTGCACTGGAGCCTGGTCCCTGCTGGAGCTGATGGCATCGTGTCCATGATTTGGGAAGGCACAGGGCCACTTTGCTGTCTGCACTCGAGTTTGCTCATGCTCTTGGGTATCAGCACAAGATGGTAAACTTCCTTAAATAACGAGTTTTGCTCCCTGCACCCTGCTGCAGCTCCTGCTCGCCCAGGGACTGAAGTCCAAACACGCCTGAAGCTGAACATGCATTGCCCTGAATGTCCCCACTCCCATGTTGCTCCCTCCCACAACCTCTGCTTCCTGCAAGTCTGTGAGAGAGCTGTGCAAAAACAGAAACACCCCAAACCCATGTTTTTTTTTGCCCTTGCCTGGCCTGTAGTGATTGCCGCACGTTGAGCAAGCATGAGGTTTTGTTTTCACTTGTTTTTGCAACCTGCTCTTCTTCTTTCACTATAAGAGGCCTTTTCTTGCACTTTTTTCCACCTTCTTAGTGCATGTCCAGCACTCCACGAGCCTGCTCTTGCACGTGTTTCAGTTAACCCAAGAGCAAAGCTTTGGGTCTCATCAGAGCAATTTTGTCCTATAAAACTCTGTGCTAAAAATAGAAATGACAATAACACTATAAACCACCTCAATTCTGATCTGTGGGCTAACAGCTTGCAGCTTGGAGACTGAAATTTTGGTCATTTTGCTTTTACTGAGACAATGCTCTGCTCTCTGCAGTGTACTTAGTGGTGCTGCTAAAGTAACCAGTGGCTGGGGGGCTGCAACCCCAGGCTCCTGGATTTATTCCCTGGCTGCTGACTCATGGTGTGATGCTGGCTGGGCTGTTTCACTTCCCCTTTCCCGTCCTTGTCCTTCTCCGAACAGGGACCGGCTTGGTGGAACTAATCAGCGGCGTTATGAAACCCTCAGGTCGCCATTTCAAAGGAACAAGGTGGGGTCTGTGGGGAAAGGTAATTTCATCAAAGCAGGATAGCCCATTGCTTATGGTGTCTCTGGGACGAGCAGGAGAGGTCCATTGGTGTAGGGGAAAGAAACTTCAAAGGGAAAACTACTAATGAAAAAGTGATCCCACTTTTTGGAGGGTGATGGTCTCAGGTGGGTGAATTCGCAGCGAGTCCTCTTCCTCCTTGCGATGAGTTTTTGTCTCTCCTGTTGCACCCACCTGGTTATGGGGTGGGGAGGAACTGCAGACTTGTGTAGCACCTCCTCACCCTGCTCCCTGCAGGCACCAGCACAAGCATTTCTTTTTGTCTCAGCAACCTCTACAGGACCCTGAGCGATTTTGCGGCTGCGGGGACTCTGAGCAAAGACAGCACAGCCAGCTATGGTTGCACAGTGTTTCCGCCTGCTAAAATAGTCATCCAGCTTCTGGTGTGTTTCTCTAAGCATGTAAGGCTGAGGACACACACTGAGAGCTTGGCTTAAATATAGATCTTCCTAGAGATGGTCCATGAACAGCACAGAGCCCCAAACCCTTCCATTTGGGAAGGTTGGGACAGAGTGATGGAGGGCAGGAAGTCTCTGCAGAGGGATCTGGACAGGCTGGATCAGTGGGCTGAGATCAACGGTGTGAGTTTCTACAAGAGCAAGTGCCAGTCCTGTCGTTCTGTCACAACAGATCCCTGCAGCTCCAGGCTGGGGCAGAAGGGCAGGAAAACTGGGAAGGGCTGGAAAACTGGGAAGGGCCCTGTGAGTGCTGGAGGCAGCGGCTGGATACGAGCCCAGGAGTGCCCAGGGGGGCAGGAGGCCAATGGCCCCGGGGCTGTCCCAGCCCTGGTGTGGCAGCAGGACCAGGGCAGTGCCCTCCCTGAGGCACCTCCAGTGCTGGGGCAGTTCTGGCCCCTTAGACGAGAGAGACATTGAGGGGCTGGAGCGTGTGCAGGGAAGGGAACGGAGCTGGGGAAGGGTCTGGAGCAGCAGGAGCGGCTGAGGGAGCTGGGGGGGCTCATCCTGGAGAAAAGGAGGCTCAGGGGGGACCTTCTGGCTCTGCAACTCCCTGACAGGAGGGGGGAGCCAGGGCGGGTCAGGCTGTGCTGCCAGGGAACAAGAGACAGGATGAGAGGAAATGGCCTCAAGCTGTGCCAGAGGACATTGTTTAGGTTGGATATTACAGAAATTTCTTCACTGTAAGGGTTGTTCAGCTCTGGCAGCGCTGCCCAGGGCAGTGTTGGAGTCCCCATCCCTGGAGGGATTTAAAAGCCATGTGGATGTGGCACTTGGGGACTTGGGTCAGTGGTGGCCTTGGCAGTGCTGGGGGAACGGCTGGACTCGATGGTCTTGGAGGGCTTTTCCAACTTACACAATTCTATAATTCTGTTTCTCCAATGTCATTATTTCATAGGGTGTGTGTCTTCAGGGGTTTTCCGTGTAAAGTGGGGCAGAAGGTGGAATCGTCAAGCTCAGCAACTTGCCTTTCAGCTGTGACTCAGCCATTTCATCTTTTCACTTCCCCACTTAGCATTTCAGCCCCTCTTTTGCCTGCAAGTGCAAACAAACCCCAAAACATCACAAGGAGCACTCAAAATCCTGCTCCTCATGAAGTCTGTTGGGAGGATGGTGCAAATCCAGGCAGCAGATCAGGAAGCGGGGAGCACATCCTGTGGGCTTGGGAAACATCAGCTGCTGCTTTGTCACCTTGAAATCATCTGTTTGTAGTTTCCATGGGCTGTCCTGTAAATAGCACATGGGCTCAGAGCTCTGCCCAGCAGAAAGGACCAGGACAGCCATGGGAGGGCAGGAGTGGAGAT
>JAWWLV010000057.1:10646511-10662215 GCA_035041135.1 Platyrinchus mystaceus
TGGAAGTGTTCAAGGCCAGGTTGGACAGGGCTTGGAGCAACCTGGGATAGTGGAAGGTGTCCCTGCCCATGGCAGGGCATGGAATGAGATGAACTTTAAGGTCCCTTCCAACCCAAACCATTCTGTGATTCAATGATTCTAAAGAAAAGCCAAAAATACACATTTCTGATCCAAAAATGCTTTTCCAAATATACTCAATGTGTAGTGACCCATTTTTATTTGACATTCACTCAGGTTCAGTGCTTATTCCCAGCTCTGAGAAATAAAAGAAATGGTCCTTTAACCAAAAAAAAAAAAAAAAGGAAGATTTGATAGGAAATGCTGGCAAGAGCATTTTAGAACTCAGGCATTATTATTGAGACAATCCAGAGAGGCTTTTCCCATCCCCATCACTCAGCCCACACAGATCCATTCATTAGGAGGGCTGGGTTTATGTCTCAGCAGAGATGCTCCCAATCCTGAGGGGGCCTGGGCAGTGCTGTAATTCATTCTGCTGCTCTGCCAGTTCTTCAGGGAACCCTCAGCTCTGCATGACACTAAAACAATTGCTTGAGCTGAGAATGAAATAGGAATTCTACAGAGTGGTTCAAGAGATGCCTCCTTGAATGTGAAATTCAGCCCTTTGTTGAGTACAGAGGACACATCTGACACCTGGGTTGTGATTTTAGTTCAAGCTTTTCATGTTTGGTGGGAAACCAGCAGTGTTTCTATAGATAGAGAACTTGGAAGATGAACAAAATTATAAGAAAGTGTTGGCTTTCAGTTTGCTTTTTATGTGTTAATCTCAGAAACATCTCCCTAAGGGAGATAAGAAATCACTTTTCGAAATCTTGCTGAGATTTGCTTTAAAATAACAGGAGTTGCACTTAGGCTTGTGCAATATGCTTCTCTTTTTGCCAGAGTTCTACAAATGTGACTTATAAGTCCTTAAAAGAGCTTTGGGGGTAGCATTGCTCCTGTCAGCAGGATAAACCATGAACATCCAAGGGGTTGGGAAACTCAGAGTTTAAAACTGTGCAACCCTTTGGACCTGGAGGAGGTTGTGGTGATTTCACTGAAGGGCACCTGTACTCTACAGCTTTGCATGTCACACCCAATCCATGGGGGTTTTTTATAAAATCCATAACATGAAGGCTATTAAAGTCTATTTTAAAAGCTATTTTAAAGTCCATAACAAAAATTTCTACTAATAAAAGGGGCCTTTACTAATTTCTGAGTTCACTCCAAACCGAGAGCAGAGTTGTTGCACCTGTCCAGCAGTTTAGGTTCACACCTGGCACAGCTCTGTGGTGACTGTGGCTCTTCACAGGATACTCATTTTTACACACATTTTTATATAATGGCAGAGGTAAATGAAATGGAAGTGGTTCTGATCTCAGCTGAACCTGTATAAAGCCTGAGCAACTCAACAGCAGTCAATAAATTTGCTCCATGCTGGAAGCTCTTTAAATGAGATACAAATCTACCCCAGTATGTTCAGCTGGAATTCAGGAACTATCTTTAATTCTGCTTTATCTTCTTTCTTCTTTATCTCTCTCTAAGCTCATTATATGAATGTATTCAAACTTTTTTATTATTGAAGCTGGTCAGTTTAACCCAGATTAAGGATGTAACCAGCACACTTCAAAAAGTAAACATAAAGGAACAGATTTTTTCAGCAGAGATCAGCTTTTCCTTAGCCAGGAAAAAACCCAAAGAAATAGATTTTCAGAGATCTTGGTTACTGACTCTTGAAAATCTGGCCCACCATATTTCAGAATCTTGGGTTATTGCTTTTTCTTCACCCCAGGTGAAGTTGGGCCAAGTTCATCCCTCACATTGCAAGGGTGGTATCCTTTTCTCATGGAGCCATGCACATGGTAAATACACCTAATTTTACTGGGTGTGATCTGTGCATTGCAACAGTACAGAAAATACTGGTAAATACATGTTGACTATGGAATTTCTTTGTGTTAGAACTGAAACAAAATCCCAAAAACTTCCGTGGCAAGATCACAAAGGGTTTTTTTAGAAACCACTAAGAAAGTTCTGAGACATTAAATTTGAGGTAACACAACGTAGGTAACTTTTTTAGTAGCAAATTACAATCCCATGATTAAATATAGATTAAATTGCACAGGCAGCATTTCTTGTATGACAAATTTATGCTTGTTTAGTGAGAAACTATAGTTCACATCATTCTGGGTTCTGTCTTTCAACACTAACTAGACCATGAAAATAAAAGAAGCAATAATTTTTTCCTTTAAGCAGATGGATTCCCCCTTTCTTCTGTCTGAGACATTTTCAAATCTCCCTCTCACCTTCCCCTAGCTTAGAGGATTCCCAGGAAGGAAAGGATTTATGTTCATCACTTGTTTGATCCCCTGCTCCGAATACCAACCTTTAGGAAAAGAGTTGCAAGTTTTGCCTTGAGAATTTGAGAGATGCTGAGAACAGTCCCCTGTGGCAGCATCTGTAACAGGCCTGGGACTGTCCCTCTAATAACTGTGACACCTCAGAATGATCTTTGACTTGTCTTTGGGAAGAGCTCCAATGGCATAACAAATGTATTTTAGGAGAACCACCCCTCTGTAAGGATGTTCCCCCTTCCACTGCAGCCTCCATGGTATCCAGTGTGTGGTTTGCCTTGACAATCCATGTCTTGAGAAATGTCAGCCCCATTCTCATGGAACTGAGGGAATTGTATTCCCCTCTTGGATACCCATAGCAGTGTAATCAGAATGAAAATTGGTTTTGAAAGCCTGAATCTGAACAGTTCTTTTCTGTCCTAAATTGCGTGTCTTCATGATAAATTAAAACTTCTAGGTACAGAAAATAATTGCAGTGAATGAATTTTTCTATTTAAAAATAATATGTTCTGGAAATGCAACCACAGATTGCAACAAACACATATAAAATAATTTAGGAAAAAGAATACTCACGTTTAAGGATATTCCTTCTTTCCAGCTCCTCAACAGCGGGTCTTTGGCTGAGTCGCCTGCGGAAAAACACCAAAATCACATTTTGTACCATGTCTGTTCTTTGGACAGTCTGCAGGATTCTGAGTCCTGGTTGGTGTTTTCCTCAGGAGGGGACTACAAAATCTCTCTCTAGGACTAGTGAGGAAGGAAAAAAAAAAAGAATCCTGGCACCAGAGTTCTTTCTTGTATTATTTTTCCCAAATGCCAGCAATGCAGGTTGAAAGTTCTCCTCTAGTTTGCTCTGCTGCCAGTGAAAGGCTTCCTCGGAACGTGCATCCTTCCCATCCCACTTTCCAGACAGTCAGTTGGAACCTGTGCTCTGCAAGGGTAGAATTCACTCCCGAGGGAGTGTTTAAGGTGGTTATCAAAGGAGTTTCACAGTGATCTTCTGTAGCTCTCACTGCCTTTGCCTTTAATCACAGGGAGCAGCGGATTTCCTTTGCTCCAGTCACCAGTGGTGCACCCTGACAAAATGCAGACTGGCCAGAAATGAAGCTTTCCTGTGGTTGCCCAGCCCAGTCCAGCAGCTCTGCTCTGCTCTGCTCTGCTCTGCTCTGCTCTGCCTGCTGGATGCAGCTCGTGTGCTGCTCGCAGCCTCACGCTGTCTGAACAGAATGTCTTGGTTTCACCTCCCCTTTTCAGTAGTGCTGCCTCAGGATTGAGTCTTCAGATCATATGATCAGTGCCACAGTGATTTTATTCTGCATACTAAATGAGAGTTCCCCATAAAACACTGCTCATATCTGCAGAGGATCTCAGGTACAGGGACCCTCCCCTAGGCAGGCACACACACAGGCTGATCTGCTGGCTCTCATGGAATAACCCAGCCAGCAGACAGAGGAGAGTTTCGGGTGCTCTCTGGGCTGTGTTCTGGCAGCGTTAAGGATTCTCATCGCCTGCTCCCAGCAGATGTTGCCAAGACAGAGATGAAGTTACAGAGACAAAGAAACACTCAGAGCAGGGACCACACTGCAAACTGCTGCAGCAGTTATTCCTCTACTGGGCATGGGAAATGCCTGAATGATAATAAAGTCATGCTGTAACAAGATTTATATCTTATCAAGCACACGAGAGATGGAAAAATGAAGTAACTGCTAATAGACCATAAAAAAACTGGTAAGAGTACCTGATTCCAATTTCTCCTTGTTTTGTAAGCCTTACCCAATATACCTTTAAAATCAACTCTGTAGTTCTACATTATCAGCCTACAACTCCTTACCCTTTTTTAATTAATTTCCCTGAGATCACTGGAAAAACTCTCATCTTTGGCAACAGGAAGGTACCACAACTACCACACCAGATTCCCACAGAAAACAGATTAGATGAGCTCTTGTGCTTAGGAAACACCTACAGCCTAACTCTCGTTTTTTCTGTGTAACACACTGTATCCCCTAAACTTCTTCTCCTGGCCTCCGGGTTCTGTTGAGTAATTAGCCTGATATTCCAGCAGCAGAAGCTGCAATAATCCAAACTGGAATGATGCTGAAATGCCCTACTAAAGAATTAAACATGCATTTTTGGTTCCTGTTACCCTTGTACTCCTCCATCCTCACTCACTGCCTGTATGTCTCAGAAATGACACAACCCTGACTAGGTTTTGTTTGAAACAGATAAAAGTGCATTTTATAATACAAATCCAGGAAGAATGGCTTACTCTGAGAGCTTATCTGCAAATGAAAGATCCACCCAACCTGCTGCTCACACGCCTCTCACTCAACCATTCTTAATTACAGCCTTGCCATGCAAGATTGATAGATTCTCCTGAATCTGTACATTAGATTCCAGAGGCCTCTTGTACACTGGGGGATTAAAAGCCTAACAGAAATTATTAAAGCAGTATGAGAATGCAAATGTATATGAATGCTCTCTGTGTGTGTATATATATATATATATATATAGTTATAATATGTACAATGGTTGATTATTTAAAACCCCATGTCCCCTTTAGGCTTTGATAAATACAAACTAAGTGCCCCTATTTCTGTGCATACCCTCAGCTCTACCCACAGCAGAAGGAAAAGATGCAGATGTGTACATGGGGGCATTACAGGTTTTTTCCTGATTTTTTCAGAGATATGGACCACACTTCCAAACTTTGTGTCACAGTCACAAACCTTGATGCAGACTTTGCTTCAAAATAAAATTCTAACAGGATTTCAGGAAGCTGGGGACGGAGTGAAAACACCAAATAGAGCGAGAGTCGTGATCAAATGAGAAGTGGCAAAAACCCACTGACATTGTTGCTACCAAAGCACAGGGGCATTTTGTGTCTGTGTTATTTTTTCTGTTCAGGAGAAGCCTCTCTCTGCCCAGACAAAACTTTCACTTCCGTTCTCAGCTGCTGTGGGGTGGCTGGGCTTGGGGTGAAGGGGAAATGGGGGAGTTGGTGAAGGTGAAGGACTCCAGATGCCCCACCAAGGGCTGGAACGGGAGGGCAGTGTCTGCGAGCACAGCCCGGGACACACACATCCTCCCTGAGCTGTGCTGGAGGGAAATAGGGCACGAGAGACCCGTTCTGCAGGGGCTTTTCTGCACCGGGAGGAGCGTGGCTTCTTGTAGAGTGAACTCACTGCCTTGACCGCTCATCCCTCAGAGCAAGAAACTAAGAAACAAGTGGCTGCTACAGGTGTGAGCAGAGCCCATCCTGCCTGAACTGCTCTGATGGTTTGGGAGGATGGATGAGGGGACTTCACCCCCCTGAACTGCACTTTGTTTCCTCAGAAGGGGACTCGGCCCCCCTGACACCGCTGGCTTCCCTCAGAACCCGCCTGCAGACGGGCTCAGAGTAAGAGAACAAACATGTTCCTGAGGGCTCCCGGCAGGGCAGAGGCTCAGCAGAGCAGGGGGAACTGCTGTCAAAAATGCACATCCCTCCTGACGGGAGCTTTCACGCAAGAAACCGTTCCAGATGAGTTTGTGCCTCTGCTCGGGTGAGCTGCTCTCCGAGCGCTGTGGGGCTTCGAGCAACAACTGCTCTACTTCGGATATTTATTCCACAATTTCTCCAAAGCTGTTACAATATGAAATCCTGCCTGTGGCAGAACCAGAAATACACCCTGTGTGCCGAGTTTGACGTGTTTCCCTGGAAGGGACCATCCATCCCTGCGAACAGCTTCGGAAACCTCAGGGACACTTGGCCTGGGGAAATGGCCGCCGGCTCCCCTCACGCCATGGCTGGGCAGCGCAGGCCGGGAACCGGGCACTGGGAGGCTGAGGGTCTGGATAGGGGAATGCTCAAATCCTGTTCAATGAAAATAAACTCCCGCTGAGTAACAATTATCACCAGAGCAGGGGAGCCAGTGTGTGGAGCTGCCATGATGGAGCCTTTGCAAAGGCTGAAAACTGAGCCCTCGGTGACTCTGCAGGGTCTCCACAGGCTTTGCAGAGAGAGGCGTTTGTATCAGACAGGTGCAGGCCATTTTCAATCAGAGTCCTGGCTCCTTTCCTGTGGGTCCAGCAAAGTCCCTGCACCTGAGTGTGGGTGGTTGCAGGGCTCACCCTGCTCTCAGCCTGGCTGTGGTGCTGCTCGGCAGCCCTGTAGGAGCCATTGGAAGGTCTGAGGTGGGCACGAGGCTTCCAGCACTGATGCAACACGGACGTGGCCATGGGTGGGTGAGTCCTGTGCTTTCCATTTCTGTTTTTTCACCCAGGGACTCACATGGACTCACCTCAGTGAGGTGACTGTAAGCTCTACGGGGAGGACTCACATAGTCCACTGCTCCTGTTGTCATAGTAATGATTTCCTTTCAGTTGATTCAGATATCCATTTCTTGTTTCTGGGGAAAACATCCCGTTAATGCTGCTGTGTTCTTGGACATTATTAAAATATAGGTCTGAGTATCTTAGTACTGTCTGCTGAGGCAGGAGTGCTCCCTCCGAGCACCTCTGCAGGGCCAGCCCTTGTTGGGGAGGTCTTGAAACTTTCTTGAAAGCTTTCAAGTAACTCACAGGCAAGTCCTACCTCTGTCCAGATCCCCCACAGTGTCATTGGTATTGCTGTGGTCTGATATTAAGAGTATCAAGTCTAGGAATTTGTTTCCTTGTTAGCTTAAAGCGAGGGATGCCAAGAGCAGCAGTAAGTGGAGCTGAACTGGCAGCTCCTCAGAGGTAACTGCAGCTGGCTCGGGGAAACTGGGCAGGACTGGAGGCACCAGTGTCGCTGCTCTGTAAATGGTGTTTGGACACAGCTCAGAGTTTGCTGTACATGTGTCAGTGATGCTCCAAGTTTGGATAGACACCATAATCTGAAAACTTCCTCATAATGCTACAGTAGCCACCATAAGTGTGTGGGGATAGAAGGGGAAGGGCACACAGCACTACATATGCAGCTATTTCTTAAGTTCAGAAAAGTTACAAAGGTTCTGGGTTATTGTTGTTTTGTGCAAAGCAAGCAAAAACCTCCAAGCACCAGGTGTTCTTCAGCTGTTTAAGCTTGGGGAGTGCTCTGGGTGTATTTTCAGTCTACCTCTAGAATGTTTTCTCGAGTAATTTGAGGTCAGAAAGACAACTGGATAAATGTGTATATTGCCACCTCAGAAGCCAAAGACTTTCCTTGCTCCCACATCCTCTCCACTGTTACTCCCGCGGGTGAGATGAGCAGGTCGGTGCAGGTGTAGCTCAGTCACCTGCTTGGCCCCAAGAACACCCTGCAGGTACAGCCATGTGCACTGTGGGTCTCAAAGGACTTCAGGTGCTGCGAGTTTGCAAATGGGCTCGAGGCGTTTGTTTTCCCTGTGCAATGTGCACACGGGAGCCCTGTGACGTCGGTGAGGGCTCCACGCTGGCTCTCCAAGGGTCAGTAAATCCACGGTGTCTGGCTGCTGCCCTTGATGAACATGTGGGGTGTGTAATTGTAGCATAACAGGCTGCCCAGGGGGACAGCAGGAGAGTGCTGCCCTACCAGCCCCACGGGTAGCAGGTTTGATGCAGTGGGCTGCAGCTCTTCACCATGAGAGTCCAGTGTGAGGTCCTGCGAACAATCGTGTTTGACACGTGCAGGAATCGGAGTCAAGAGGAAAACCACAAACTGCTCGTCCCCTCTGGAGCAAGGTCACATGTTTGTGAGCCCAATGTGAGCACTTGTGCCTGGGACTGTATTTACTTCACACAGCCAGATTGCCTCCTTCACATTTAAGGGAACGGGACCAGCATTACACCAAGGTTGATAATATGGGACTGTTACAGGTGACTGAATCCTCAGCAGTCTGTGGATTTGCATGTATCAGGACCCTGGGTCTGCTGTCAGATGGGCAATGCATCAATATGTCCTACGAACAGGAGACACTGCCAAGTTCTCTGTCCTCAGAGTGACCCTCAGCAGTGTCTGCCTTGTCCGTGTTGGAACTGCAACCCAGCAAAGCCACAGCAAGCTGTGGGCTTGCAGCCATGGGCACAGAATAGTTGATGAGAGACAAATGTGGAACAGGTACAGCCCACCTGTGTGCATATGGGGCTATGCTGACTTGCCACACCTCAGACAGTCCTTCTTTTCCAGCTCTTCTTACTGGTCTGCACTCCTCTGCCTAGCAAACATTCAGCAGAAGCCAGTGAAAAACAGCTCAGGTTTTTTGTTTGTGTGGTTTCTTGTCTGTCCCTGAAATATGTTCCTCTGTTTCCCAAAAAAATTTTTGCATAATATCTGTTGCACAGTATCTGGATGTATGACTGTCACAAAACTGAATTTGTTTTGGATTTGTTGCTGAAGCCAAAAGACATACTTTGGAATCCTGTTGTTGCTCCTAGTTAGATCCATGTGATTTTGATAATCTTCTCCAAAGGGAGCAGTGGACTGGTAGACTTGGACACGTGCATGTGCCTGTGGACTCTGGACTGACAAGTGAACAATCAATCCAGCCATCAGTAAATGAGCTGTAGCCAGAGGCAAGTGCATTGATTGTCTTTGTGTCAGGTGGTTTTGCGGATGAGTTGGGAAGGGAGGTGGTGGGGAGGATCCCTCATAGGAGAGCTCCAGTCCAGGCAAAGGGAGGAGAAATGGGAGTGCCCTGTGCTTGCTTCTCATAAAGCTGCTTGTGTCTGCTGCCCATCAGGAGGCCAAAGCTCTGCCTCTTAAATTGGCATCTCTCTTACCAGAACATCATGTTCAATTCATCAAGACGTTTATTTTCATCCTTCCTATAAGTAGCTGTGAAGAGGATGTGTGCCAGGGCTTTGAGTCACCCACGCACTGCACTGTGGCAGTGCAGAACTGCTGGCAATGTACAATTATGGGTAGTAGTAACTCCGTGGTGGGAGGGACTTCTCTTTTACTGTCTGTACAAAATTAGAAGGCAGACACTGAGACACAACTTGTTTTCACCCCAAGGTAATTCTGGAGCGCATTAAAAGCGTGAGCTCTGTGATGTGCCAGCATTTCCCATAACAGGAAAATCACAGAACAGTTTGAGTTGGAAGGGAACTTTAAAGGTTCATCTACTTCAACCCCCCTGCAATGAATAGGGACATCTTCAAATAGATCAGGTTACTCAGAGCCCTGTCCAGCCTGACTTTGAATGTTTCCAGGGATGGGACATCCACCACCTCTCTGAGTAACTTGTTCCGTTATTTTACCACCCTCACTGTAAAAATCCTCATTCTTATATCTGATCTAACCTTCCTTCAGTTTAAAACTGTTCCCCCTTGAACTATTACTCTCTGCCCTTGTAAAAGGTCATTCTCCCTCCTTTTTTATAAGCCCCCTTGAAGTACTGGAAGGTTACAATAATGTCTTCCCAGAGCCTTCTCTTCCCCAGGCTGAACATCCCCAACTCTCTCAGCCTGACTCCATAGCAGAGGTGCTCCAGCCCTTGGAGCATCTGAGAATAGTTGTTGTCATTCTGTGATAGTAGAGAGCTCAGAGCAGTATGAAAAGGGTGAGTTGGCAAGGTAGATACTGTGAGCTGCATGCTTTAAAACTGCCCAATATTTGTGTCTATGTTCCTTCATGAACTATTTTTTGCATCCAAATAAGAAAACTGTGGATAAACACAGGGCCTGTATATGTTGCCTTAATTACATATGTTTCTTATTCCTTTGGCCTTTAGTTCTGTCTACACTTTCAAGGCTGTGAATCAGCACGAGTTCAGTTAATTATGTTGTCTCTCATCTCTCAGGCAATTACAGTTGTCCATCATTATAATTTCTGTGATATAAGCCCTGCCATAAAGAGTTCAGATTTCAGTTGGAATCCAAACCATGTTGCCCAGCGTGACCCTTGTATCATAACCCACTGTCCCCGAGCAACCCACATCCTGTGACAGGTTTGCTCTTGCACAGTGCTACTTAGTGATAAGCACTGTGTGGGCTGAGATGCACCAACAGAGCCAGATCTAATTATGGCAGAGGATTCAGATGGAGAAGGCTTTACCTAATCACTGTTTTCACCCCCTGTGAAAGCCCTGCTGCATTTGACCTTTGGGTCCCCAGTTTTCCCAATGTGTGAGGAAGAAAGGCCAGGCACAGCTGGGCAGCAGAGCCTGCCTTGGTTCAAAGGCCTGCTGCAAAGCTCAGTGCAGATGCTGAGCATCCTGCCATCACCTTCAGGAGGCTTTTGCTTTCATACCTCTCTCAACACACAGATAAGGACTCTTGGAGGATGTAGTGGCACATTGCAGGACCGACATAACAGAATGGTTTTAATTTACTACACAAGAACTAATGCTCTGACATGGGGGTGTGAATGTAAAAGAACTCTCCCTTCCATCTGCTTCCCCACTCTGTGGTTTAACAGAGCTGCTACATAGTGGATCTGTCCTGTTTGTAATAAAATTACAATATTCAGTCGCTAGGGTGACAAAAGTACAACTGATTATTCAACTAGAGACATGTTCCGAGTCTGTAGTTTGATGAGTGCTTTGTTCAGGAGCAATGTCAGTGTGAGCAGCACCACTGCTTGTTCTTACTTCTGCTTTGCCTTGCAGCTGGGCAAAGAGCTGGTTTGGGGAATACAGTTGAGCTAAAAATAGCTCAGCAAGAAAGAGTGCTCAAAGAACAAGCTCTTCAAATAACAGTGCAAGTGCTGCAGCCTCCCAGTGCCCCTCCTGCTGAAGGCTGATCAGGGCTTAGGGCTCTGTATTAAAATGTATGTTGAAGGGTTTTCCAATGGAAACCACATGGTGGTTATGACCTGGGTCATACTGTGCAGGTCACTGAAAATGGTTATTAATACTTCATTGGAAAGCAATAGGTTTTTTTCTTTCTTTCTTTCTTTTTCCCTCTTAAACAGGAGTATAACTCTGGAGCCCTGTGTTCCCAAGAATGAAAGAGAAAAAAGCAATGTTACATATCTCAAGTTTGGGCAAATTGAGAACATTGTGGCTTTGATGCTTCAGGGCAGGCAAACAAAAGGAATCATATAAATCCCAGGGTTTTAGTTCTATCCCACTATGTATGTATTACCATTATATTATCTTAAATACATCTGCCACTGCTGAAGTGGTTACCAAAATCAACTCTGATAGAAACTGCTTGAGCAGCAGAAGGGAGTCTGCAAGTCAATCATTCGTAGAGCAGAAACAAATCTGAGCCCAGTGATGGGGACTGTCACTGTCCTGAAACTTTCCTGTCTCCTACTGAAACAGTTCCATACTCCTGGGTGCTTGCTGGGTAATGATATGTACAAAAAAAAGAAAAAGAAAAAGGAAGTTAAGTTTTAACTTTAAATCAAATAAATGATGCCTAATGTGCTTCCAGGGAGGCTGAGACTGGTTTGCCAGCCACTCTTGAGCCCCATAAGAAATGAAGTGTCTGAGGGCTCGTGACTCAGCTTTCTGGGCAGCCAGGAATGCAATGTCAGCCATGGCAGTGCAGGAAAACAGGGGCAGGATGACAGAAAGAATGTCAGTGTGGACTGTAGCACTAGCTGTGTTCCAGAGTGTATCAAATACATATAGGACATGGATGGAAGTGTCCCAAAATGTCCTGGATTCAGCTGGATGCTCACTGCTGCACATCCAGCAGTAAGATCCTGCAATACTGTCCATTTAACCTACAAACAGTTGCCCCTACCAACAGATGCCACTGCAGTGTGCAATGGTGGGATTTGGGTCACTGGAAGGAACCACAGCTGGATTTGCAGAGAGCAGACAAAGAAATCTTGGCATGTGTGGCCTGTCAGCCTGTCTCTGCAGAATGTGTGTCAGTCCTCCTCCTCCCCCTCATTTAATGCAGAATGGTTTGGAAATGGCCACTCTCACCATGGATACTGAGCTGCTGAGAATTCCCCACGCAGTGGGAGTTCTGGAGCACATCCTTCTCTGTTCCCTGTAAGCTCCAGTAGTACATGAAGGCCCCTCTGGCAATCTGCAAAGTCTGTGCTGTGACAAATAAATGTCTGCAGGTGTATTTGCCACCACAAGGTGTTGCATAAAGCAGCAGCAATGATTCCCCCCAGAGCTGGGGGTCTCAAGCTGTGTGACCCTACCGACCCAGGAGCTCTGAGCCCTGGCAGGGGTGGACAACCTGGGGCACCTGCAAACCCCTTGTAATGTCAGGCTTCATGCCAAGGGATGGTGTTCTTAATTACTGAAGTAAATCAAGGAAGATACAGTACTTTCCAAGCACTTTATGTAATCCTTAAAGAAAAAAAGCTAAATGATAGGGATTCCTAAAGTTGCAAATGCTGCTGGGACAGAGAGCTGCACACCTGCTCCCAATGGCAGGAATCTCTCTGGGAACATCCCCCCTGGCAAGGCAAGTACTTTCTAGTTCTCGCCTGTCACTCACCCACACAGCATCTCCAAAAGGATGGGATATCCCTGCCTTCAGACAGCATTCCACCATCTGTTGTACTATTTTCTGTCTATCTCGTGCACGTTACTGTCGGCCCAGTGTTTTTCAGGACAGAGTTAGACCAACAGCCTGCCCTTACATTGTTATTGGCCTTGGCTGGCCAGAGCCACACAGCCTTTGCCCACAGCAGGCTCTGAATCTTGCTTCTTTACTGCATTGCCATTTATTTGATTTTAATATTTTGCTTTTCTCAGAATTTCTCTTGGAAGTGTCTTGATTTTCAATGCAAAGTGTTCCCGCTATAAGAAATTCCACTGACAGCTCAAAACAACCCAGGCACGCTGTAGAATTGTGAGTCCCCTGGTCCCAACAATCACCTGGTTTGTAGTTCTCTCCCCAGCAGCTCTCCTAGTGCTCTGTAAGGCTGGTCCATGTGGTTATCTCTGTTGTACAGAACAGGAAAGTGTGGTAAAGTGTCTTGTCTGGAAAGCCAGATTTGGAGACCCTCTGAGGATTTACTCACTTCCCTCTGCAAATGGTATTTCAGTAATTATGTTTTCCTTTGTTTTTGAATTGGACTGGGTGACTAGTGACTTGATGCCAATGTGTGTGACACTGAGCATTGCAGGCAGGCTAACTTACAGGGAAATGCAGAGAGGATTTGAATTTTAAAATGTCAGCCTCATTTTCTGTCTGCTCTTCCCCAAAGCTTTTTGGGACCCTCCTTAGTTTTGTTTTTGGGACCCTCCTTAGTTTTGTTTAGGATCCTTTGTTTACTCGTGGCCATGTAAATCCAAACAGAATTTGCTGGCAAATTTCAGGCAGAACAGAATATTCTGAGCTTTTGAAAACCTGAGTTCTTCAATTGAATAAAATGTAAGATTTTAATTATGTAACATTCCCTATTGACCTGAGCATTTATTCTTGACAGTACAGCTATGATTTGTTATGGTACAACATGCACTGTCTCTTACTGTTAAAGCACAAGGCTGTGAGGAAAACATTTGTGAGGTCTCCGTGTTCTTGTTCTGTTTTCCCACCTCCATGTCTCCTTAGAGCTGTTCCCTGCCTGTGGAATGAATGCTGGGATGGGGTGAGCTCAGCAGAGCAGGCTGAGCTGGCAGTGCCTTCTCAGGCCTGGAAGAGGCCTTAGCTGTGCAAACACCCTCCATCATACCCTGCTTTTCTTGGCTTTTGGAGCACGTTTTTCACTGCAGCTGATGCTCAGTGAGTCACAGCATTTGAGAGCTGGGCCTCTGATCCACCCCAAGTCCTGCTGACCCTGAGCTTCCTGCTCCCATCACCCCTCTGCACCTAAGCTTGCCATTCCCACATGCCTATCATTCCCAGTTATCATCTTCTGCTAAAGGGATTTCTTTAAGCTTAATTGCACGATGCCTACAAATATAACTTCCCTTACCCATTAACCCTGGTTTGTTTAACCTTTCCTTGAGAAGGAGGATTTTGCCCCAGTTGGGTGGTATTTGGAAGTGCTGTAGCCACTCTCAGTGATCATTATAACAGGGTGCAGTGCAGCCTGGACAGAACATGGCTTTTGCAGACACCCTCAAATTAGCCTGATCTCTTTGCACCAGGCCAGCTGCTCTCTGCAGACACTGCTGGGAGAGCCTGGCTTTTTTTTTAGTATTATTATTTTAAACATGATTTCTGAGAAACTAATGAAGTATTAATTCATTCAGAATTTAATTTGCTTAATGAATATGATCATCTCAAGCAAATGACACTGGTGGTTCATCTGTGTGCCATGTAGTCTTGATTTTGAGAGCTCTTTTTCAACAGTGAAGCACTCATGGTTTTATTCTGTTTGTCTCTTGGCCGAGTAGTATTTTGGATAGTATTAAAAAAACAAATAACTGACACATCTTTGCACAGCAGTGGACTAAGTACATATAAGTTCCTGTCTCTAATGTGATTTAAGACTCAGATTTTGCCATCTTGCTGGTTCTTGTTTCCTAGTTGCTGTGATACAATCCTCTGCATAAGTGGATTTTCAACAGAAGCAGGTCCTCAACCTCCAAAGGTGTCATCTGTTCCTTATTAACTACACTGGATAAATACTTGAGCAAGGAGTGATAAATCTGGGAGTCCTTTTTTTTGTCTTTTGGTTGGTATATGTGACAGCTAAAGAAAAAAGATAGAAAATAAGAGTGCTTCTCAGGGGAGAAAAATACTCCCCAGAGCCTGGAAAGGTCAAGGAAGTGTGCAGGCCATTTGAATGAGTTAATTAGCCTCAAAAACAGATACTGAAGGAAACTTGCAGTGCTCTGTCTGACACAAGTAGCTCCCAAGCTACAGGAAAAACCCCACAAGACCTGATTATAGAGCTGCAGTTTGCCAGGTGGGCACAGGCAATGGAATCAAAAAGATTTAGCTAGAGCTGTGTTTTAATAATTGATATGACCCTACAATATCTATTGAGCAGTGGTTGATTGAAATCAATGACCTTCTGTTCTGACTTGTTTTCTCTCCTTCCCCCCCTCCTTATTTTCTAAATATTTATTTCCTTCATTTTCCTCCCCTTTGCCTTCTCTGAAGTTCTCTCAGAAAGGTAACAACTGTGCCAGACTGACCCAGTTTTCTGTATGAAAGAGAGCCTCCGATTCCTGAAGGAATTAAGATCCTGAATGAACCAGGCTACAGAACTTGTGCTCAGAGCCACAGGAGGGGGAAACTGTAGTAACTCTCACAGTATTTGGAGAGGCAGCAACTGCTCTATATGAATTAATTTCCTTGGATCACATGTGCTGAGACAGTTCTTGGAAGAGAATCCAAAAATACGACCGGGTTGTTCACGCGAAGGTGCAGATGATTCATCTGCCAGCGCTGCCCGTAAATCAGCGATAACTCTGCTGTGCTACAGCCATGTGCCCTCCAGGTATGGTGTGTGCAGATCTGACACCCCAGTAAAGAAGAGAAAAGAAGATCTGACACCCCAGTAAAGACAGTAAAGAAGTTTTGCCTTTTCCCTTCTCCAAACTAAAAGCCACACGTCAAGTT
>JAWWLV010000057.1:10662315-10720532 GCA_035041135.1 Platyrinchus mystaceus
AGATCTGACACCCCAGTAAAGACAGTAAAGAAGTTTTGCCTTTTCCCTTCTCCAAACTAAAAGCCACACGTCAAGTTTAGTTTGGAGAGTTTCTCTCCGCTTAGGTATTCTGCAGGCAATTCACAGCAACACTGATGGGGACACTCATTTATACCCAGTCTGCATTTAAATTTGGTTGGGTTTAAAGGGCAAGTGGCAGGAGAACCAACACAACAGCAAAACTTCCCCTCTCTCTTTGTTCTTACATGCTTTCAAGTGGCACATCTGAAATGGAGATGTTAAAACTGGAAAAACATGCAGGTAAACCCCTTTCTGGCTGAGATTTTACTTGTGCCAGTTCATAGTCTTTCAATACACATTGTCCTTCCTATCTGGCTTCTATTCCAACTACAGTGAATTAAGTGCTTGGCTTTAAGTGCATAAAACATTTTCCTGAATTTCATTAGCAGAAAATGAACAAAAAACCTCTAATCCTAAATAATCTCAGTAACACAGTGACCATCCCCACAAAGAGGATGAATGAATGAATGCCTGAATCCCTCCCTGCTCAACCCTTGGGTTATCAGGAGCTCACAACTGTTCCAGCACCTTGTTCTGGTCAGGTTTACCTCAAAAACCAGTACAAATCACTGTGACAACCAGAGCAGCTTACTTTGGTCTCTATCGATTAAGCTCTGCAAATTAAATTAAAGTAATTTCTTTCTGTAATTACTTGTGCTGCAGACTCCAACCAGCTCAAGGACCTGAATCATAATCCAGTGAAAGGTGAAGCATTACAGAGTCTTATTGGCTTTCTGTGCATTTTCATTTTGGTTTATGACTGCTTGTCACTTCACAGGGTTCGAGCCCAGATCTCCAGGCCTGTGTGGGTGCCCAATTTCTGAGGGAGGATCTGAGCCTGAACACATGCTCCTATTTGTGGGCGGTTTGGCAAAGCAAGTGCACTGATTTCTTTCCTAAAATGTGTTTTCCTTATTTGCTTACACTTGCTTTAGCAGTTTTCCCGTAAGTTTATTTACGTAATTATGCCCCCCCCGTGATATTTTACAGCTTTCTGAACTCTGATTTTTATATTTCTAGTTTCACATGTGCCACTTATGCCAGAAGATCTATTCGAGGAATTGACTCTGTGTCCTAGAAAAGGCCCTGTATATTCCTATCTATGTTTACAACCTGCTGCTCTGCTCTTCCCTTGCCTGCTGTGCTTTGACCTGCTGCCCTTGCCTTCACTGTGCTATGGAAAACATATTTGATTATGAATGCCCAGCACTGCCAGAGAAGTAGAACAGAGCAGTGTGAGGAGATAGTGCCTTCCCAGAAGGCAATCTTTCATCAGCTGTGCCCTGGGAATTTGGATCTTTATTTTGTCCCCTGGCAGAAGTTCCTGCCTCTGCAGTGACACGGCCCCATGTTTGCACAAATGGCCACCATTTTCAACAGGAGGGGTGTGCTGAATCCTTAACACAACACACCTGCCCTGAGAGCAGCTCTGGGTCCTGTGCATGTGTTCAAATCAAGAAATAACACAGGATTAAGTCCTCCCTGTTTCAACCCTTTATAAATGAATTAGTGTGTTCAAAAATCCTTGCCAGACAAGCTGTGGGCTGGTCTGAGACAGCAAATTGCTCTTCGTGGTTCAGCTGCAGATCACGGCTCTTGCCCAGAGCTGCCAGGGTGCTCCATAATTAATTGTGCAAGCACTGCTTCATTGCTGAAGCCAGCAAGTGCCTCTGGTTAAAGAGCCTCTGTCCAGAGAGCCTGGTATGATCACACACTTGGGGTCAGGTTTATTTGCTGAGCAGGGATTCATATTAGTGAAGATCATTCTATTTTTGTGACTGTAATACCTGAAAGGGAACAAAGCTTTCTCAAGAGCTCTTCAGCCCTTAAGACAAGGGGACAGTGTAGCCAAGGTACAGCATGTACAGATGTACTTGAATCTCCTCTAATGCTCATGTTTGAACTGCACTCCCTTGGACATGAAAAGCCCTGTAAACAGGAGGCTGAACTCACTCACTGCTTGGAGATGATAAAAACACTTAGGCTTCTGCCTTTCCTCCTGATCTTTATCACTGAAGGCTGTCTCAGTACCTCTGGCAGCACACACTAAACCTCAGCCCCCTTGACCAGGCCAGTGCTGTCTGTCACTGTGTTCACAGCAGGGATTTTAGGTGTGTGCCACTGCCTGACACCAAAGAAGGCAGAGGGAATATTAATGCCTGTGGGATCCAGACATCTAAATCCTGGAGGCAGCGCCAAAAAAAAAATCTCAGCATCACTTTCACCTCCTCCCTTCCCCACAATATTTTTCTTTTCCATAACCTGAAAAGCAGAGGCCATAACTGAAAAGGGACAAACCATTTAAAAAAAAACAAACAAACAAATTCTCACACAGCACTCAGGCACTGTGGAAGCTCTTAATAAAACGCTGCAGCCACGTACTGCCAGCAGATCCCCCACCACCATCACGTTCTTCTGTCTGGTGCAGAGGAGACAGGAGACTCCCTGGGCTTCCACACACGCCCCCAGAATTAAACGGGCTCTATAAATAGCTCGTGTCTCATGTGAGGAGCTGAGGCTGCACAGCCGCCCACGCTGTGCTTTGGGGTTATTTTTAGCATCAGGGAGATGTTACCTGGCTGATTGCTGCCAAATGAGAAGGAAAGGCATTAAACTGTACACAGCTAATTAGTGCTGAGAGCTGAGCTGTTCTCTGTGCCTGCCCCTGCCTTTCTGTCTCTGCAATGAATCTGTGTCAAGTCTTCCCAGCCTTCTGAAACCAGGGCAGTTGCCTGATTTTTAGTGCAGTGACTGGCAGTTGGAGCTTCATCAAAAAGCATTGCTAAGCTCCAGGTGAGATTAGGTGAGTCTCTAAACTGGGCTCAGTTCAGTAGCTCCTTAACTTCTGCATTAGGGCTGCTGGTGGTTTGGGCAAACACACACCCCCTTTTTGGTCAAACTAAAAGAAATATTCCCCTAAGTTCTGGGGATTCAGCCCAGTTTCCTGCTGAACCTCTCAGTCTGGAGGGCTGATGCCTTTTCAGTGAGCAAAGCTGCACTGAGACATTTCTGTGAGGAAGTGGCACTGGACGTGCCATCCTTGGGAAACAGGACAGCTTTTGTGTCATCAATAGGTAACGTTTCCTTTGTGATGGCTCTGTGGTGAACTGTCAGGCTGTATTTTAGGCTGCGAATCTGAAGTGCTCTTTGCCTGGTATTGTTCTGTCTCAAGCAGCACTGCAAACTTCACGCTCTGTTACCTGAGGCTGAGGTACAAACCAGGCTCTAATGTGCGTGTGCATTTAGCTACAGCTGCAGTTTCTGGGCAAGTCAACTTGAAAATGCCCCTTCAAGAACCTCAGGGCAGCACTAGAACTACAGATCCCAGATGTGGTAAAGTACTGAATAAAGATACCTCTTTTTCACTTCACATTTCCGAGAAGCCTTTCCCCAGCATGATCCACTTACCCAGGCCAAGATTTTCAATGTGGTAAAGATCAGTTTTAGGTGCTCAAGTTTTAGTTCTGCTCTGTGTCCACAAACCCATCATTCCTCTTGTCTGACTCCTTTGATGCCCACGTTGCTGTATGTGAATTCCTGTCTCCATAATCTCTTAAGTGCCGCTTAACACATCGTGTCAACTTATGCAAATACCCAAGGAGGGGAAACAGAACATGAAGTTATATCTTTTCCAGGAATTTATGTATTCATTGAAACAGTAAGTAATACTGGAATGTCTTTAACTGTGGTTATATGAGGCATTCTTGAAAAGCACCAGCTACCCAGGCAGCTCAAACATCAACTTCCTAAACACTCAGATATCAAATTTAATTAAACAACCTTTTCCTGCATCGCTCTTCAGTCTAGCAACTATTTTACTCCCCCAGGTTTCAGCTTAAACCCCCTCTAGAACAACATGAGTCTGTAAGACAGAAAGTAGATATTGCAAATAATTGTACTTGCAAATGTCTTTCCTGCCTCGTGACACAAAGAGCTTCAAATTCACTGAATTCCATCGAGGGCTTATTATCTGTACTCCAAACACATACTAATGGGAACCAAGACCTGTTGGGAGCCCTGTTGCCTAATGCACAGTAGAATATTGCAAGTGTGCACCCTGGTTTGGGGCAGTGGAGATGCATGAATTAGTAAGAGAAGCACTACACCATAGGGAAATCTGGGAAAAATGGAATCCTGCCATCTTGGATGGAGGAGCAGGGAGAAGTGAATGTTTCCACGGCAACAAGTGGTAGATTAAATTGGCTGGGAGCACGAAATATGGGAAATACACTTCTCAAAAGCAGCAGTGCACATAAATGACTCCTGGAATCCTCATGCTGCTGTCAGTCAATAATAAGTCTGAAGTCAGTGGATTTGCACTGCTGTAAAAGTAGAATCTGGCTCAAAAGATGGAACTCCTCAGTCTCTCTTTTGAGATGGAATAAGTGGGAAAGTGAAGAAAAATAGGGATTTTAGCTTTGACTTCATAAATGCTCATCAGAGTGATAGCAGAGTTGATTTTCTCAGCAGGCTCACAGCTACTGTTGAAATGTGTTACAACCAGATCCATTTAAAAATACAATGGTATTGAGAAGATGTTACTCTTTTGTCTCCCCATTTCTGAAGTTACATAAACACTGTTATTTGATGTATTTTGCACATTAGGTATGTCAGCACAGCTTTTCCTCCAGAGCACAGAGCTGAGCTGTGTTAGCTGTGGGACTGAGGCAATTTGCTAGATGGCTACAGACTATCAAATCCTACAACTGTGCTGAAAGATATCGATCTTGTCAACAACTGCCTGTTTTCTTGCCGTTCTTATGCTGACAGCTATTGAATAACTACTCGCTAATCTGCCCATATATTATTTTTTGGTGCTAAAGAACAAGTCTATAACCTGATGCCACACGTGGATTCATGATTTGCTGTTATTAAGTGTTACTAGTATGGCAGCAGCAACATGCTCTCACCTGCACAGGTAGTGGCAAAACCCTACAGAGAGCAGACATTCCTACTGGATCCCATTTCCCAGTCAGTGCTTCCCACCTCAGCACTCAGCAGGGAGTTCCTCAGCTATAAACTTCCAAGTTGTCACAAAGAGATTATGCTGCTCAAGTACCAGTGAAATGAATGAACGTAAAGACCTCAAAATCTCATCCAAGAATTTCACTCTTCCCAGTGTGGTTTCATTTCCATTCTACTGCCGGGTTGTGCTGAGAGGGGGCTCAGGGGTGGTCTGGGTTTTGTGGGGTGAGTCCTAGTCAGAAACTCCAGAGGATCTCTCTGGGCTTTGACTCTCTGGCCTTTATCAACACCCATTTTTACTTGGTTGGTTGGTGGTTGGGTTTTGTTGAACACCTACTTGCTTTTCCTGGTGTAAATATTTTCCTGATGCATCCACCACCTGAGCTTGTCTGCGTGGTCGTGTTCTATTCTGGTGGATGAGTTAAGAGCTGAGCTGAGCTCTGCCAGCTCACATATGTGCTGGAAGTTGTGTGGGAGAGGGCTTCCAATCTGCTTTACCATTCCTGGCTATTCCAGCAATCTCTGTACCGTCTGTTCCCCGAAATGCGCTCGATATTCCACATTCCAGGAAGAAGGAGCTAAATGAAGGCATGTTTGCCAGCACTTGGAACAAAGATGGCTTTTAGCCAACCTCTAGACATCACCAATGAGATCAATGGGCTGCACCACAGATTGTTCCACAAAACCAGAGCAGACAGTGTGGAGGGTCCCTTCACTGCATTCACCTATAGACACCTCCTGGTCATGGCCAGCCCTTGTCTTTACCTGCCCAGCAATTTCCTTTTGAATTCCCTGACATTTAACTTCAGGCATGCATCCTTGAAAGGAATGCTTTGGGCTCACTATTAAGCAAGTTAAATGACAAATGAAAGGGATAAAACCTTTAGTTATACCATCTGCAGCTGCAATTCCATTAGACCTTTCACACTAATAGAAGTCAGGCTGGACTGAAACAAGATGTGACCTTCTAGGCATTTCAGCAGTGTGAGATGTGGCTGGATGTGACATAATCTTCTCATTCAGTGAATACTTTGTGACGGTTGAACTTGGTTTTAGGGATGCACTGGGGTGGAAACCATTTTTTGTGTATTTTAGAGCAATCAAACTGGGCTCCTGACCTGTGAAGAGATCTCACGAGCAATTGAGTGGCCACAATACTGGAATTAGCAATACTGCAATGCAGCTTAAATATTCCCCTGCAATGAATACACAAGGCTTGCAGGATCCAGATGGTCCAGGTCCATGATGCTTTCCTTCCGATGGTTATTAATGGCACACATCTCTGATTTGCTCTGCCTGTAACTCTTGGAACTTAAAGCCCATTGTAATAGGATCTTGTATGGGATGCACATGTTTTTTGTGACAGGGTCTGGCATCTGCACTGCCTTGTGCAGTCACTGGCACGATGCACCGTTTTCCTTCGGGAGCAAAGTGCTGTCACGCAATCACTGAGATTGGAGGAAGGCAATGACTCCATCAGGGGCAGGGGCATCATGAAGGGCACCCAAACCCTCATCTCTGTTCCCTGAACAGCACGTTCCTCAGCTGAGGGCAAGTGTGGTGCTGGCAGGGATGTTTTCCTGCACAAACTCTGATCCCTCAGGACTCGTGCTCTGATCCATGTGTGTGCTTCTCGCCCCCTGTCCCCCGAGGTAAAGTTAGTCAAAAGCACACACATGAATGAGCTAGTCTAAATATCAATAAATGTTTCTTTCAGGAGAGGCCTGAGATATTTAATATTTAATAAGCCTTGAAAATGAACTTCTATTCATGTTTCTCAATTTGATTCCAAGCATTTTGGCGGCGAGCAGCGCTCACTGTCCCAGTGTGGGCAGGCAGAGCACAGATTATTTAACAATCCACTTTGTCTCATCTAAAATATTCATGTTTGCAGATATCCAAATGGAGCTCTTAAAAAAACACACACACACACAAACCAAATGGTGCAGTCTGAGCCTCACAGTCACCTTAAATCTTTGCTTTAGGCTACAAGCCACAGTGATGCTTTTTCTCTCACAGCACTACCCTGTTGCCCTGGTTACTGGTGAAAACCAGACCATCCTGCTGTGCCTGCAGCTGGACTGACACAGGCACCTTCCCCAGGTGAGGGCAATGCTGCCTCTTCCTTAAAGCACCAGTGCAGCCACCAGTACAGCAGCTTTCCCTTGTGCAAGTAGCTGTGATGATTGCCTTTAGCCTCAAATTCAGCTAGTGCTGACAAAGCCAAACCAGGTTAATAAATAATTATATTACTATTTTTGTTAAAGCAGGGCCTCGAAATCTTGATTACATCAGTGGAGCTGCAGGTAGGTTTGGCAGAATTTTGTCTCTCACACTGACTTCTGTTCTGGTTTCTATTGGAATCAAGGCAATCCTGACTGAAAATGGAGTTAAGTTGTTTTTTTTTTTTCCTGTGGCTGACTGACAGCTGAAAATGTGCTGTATTAGTTTGTAGATGGAGCTGGGGGTGGGTGACAGTCTCATCTGACAGGACTCAGAGGACACTCCATTGCAAAGGGAGGTTCCTCCCTGCCCTCATGCCAACACTTACTTTGAGAGTTTCATTTCAATTTGCTGCCGGATTTCCTGTCTCTCCTCATCTGTCCTCCTTGGGAAAATATTCCTGTCTTCCAACTCCTGCTTACTTGGTCTGTTTCGTAGTTTGACTGCCAGCAGTTCCTTCTTGCATTTTCTTGGCAAAGTACCTGGGACATGCATTGAAAAGAAAGTTATTAGAAAGACAGATCCTGGGAATGAAACAGGAATGTTTGAAGAGCAGGAATATCACAGAGTGACAGTGATCTGTAAGTCAGTGTGCAAGGAGTAGTTGTACACATTCATGTAAGTAAGGAGCGCTGCAGCTGAGCAGGGCTCAGCCACAAAACCCTACAAATGCAGAAGGATCATATTCCTCTGTTACCTTTGTTATCCATGAAAAGTAAAAGTTAAATCTTTGCCTTTGTTTCATCTTGGGAGCTCGGGGTGTAACAGGAGGTTAATTTGTTTTGGTCCCTTTTAACTATAAAGGGCTTTTTTTTTTTTCAATTTAATGCTTCACCTTTTCTACAAAAGGTCACCTCCTTTTTAAAGAAAATGACATTTAATTGGTATTTTTGTTTGGCATTTGAGATAGGATTAAAGTCTATTTTTAAAGGATGCTCTGGAGGTTGGCAAGATTGTAAATCCTAAACAGATCCTCATTCCCAAATATTGGGGGTTTATTTGCTAGGGATATGTGGACCTATATTATTATTATCACTACTGATCTCAAATTTCTTTATGCAGAGGGGAGGAGTTTACACAACCTCCTTCCCACACATACCTGTTGGGAAGGTGGGGCACAGTAGTTATGTCTCCCTGTGTGAGCAGCAACAAGTCTCTTGATAGTTGCATTGCTCTAAAACTAAACTTTTTAGAAACCATAATGAGCTCAACCCCCCTTTTAGAGTCTAAAAGCTGTGCCCTTGTTTAGCACCTTCCTTTGAATGCTTTCAAAGTCTGTTGGAAACATTAATTAAATTAAAGCACACAGCCCTCTCTGAAGTGGTACTTATACATTTAGCAGATGGGTAAAGAAGTTAAATGATTTGGCTGCTGCCATGCAGAGCCTTCTGCTGACTGAATATATGACTCCATCAGAAACATTTGGCTCACAAAGCCACAGACCTGGGACTCTGTCAAGGTTTTGAAACCTCAGCCTCACTGGGAGTGGGTGCAGAGTGGGCATTTGCAGTGCACAGGGACCACCAGCACTCCTGAAACAATCTGAAGGACATTTGGGGCTGGAAAACTCCAGGGTATCCCTGGACATGTTTTCAGGTTTAACTGTTCCCAGGCTTCTCTGTTGCACACTAAGAGAGAGCCTACTACTTTGGGAAATTAAAAACACAGATCATATCTGAAAAACCTCAAGTTTAACCCAAATCCTCCTGTTGTATTTGAGTGGTGGAGAGCACATAACCCACTCAGGATAAGCTGTGCTCCCTCCATCCAGATGTCTGCATTTCTAAAAGGCTTATGCTGTGGCCACTCCCATGGTCCAAATGCACTGGGCACAGATTAATCTGGAGGGTGTTTCACCAAATAAAAATGCAGTAGAAAGTGAACCAGCAAATACCCTCATTTAAGTGTTTTTTTCCTAAGGGTTATTTTCCCTGGGCAGTCATGCAGGTTCAGTGCCAGTCTGCCCCATGACCAAGCTATCTCAGGCAGGATCTTGGCTGTGCCTTGTTTCCTGGTTTATGGCAGCTCAGCCAGGCCAACAAGGAATGCTTGGAAAAATCACACTCTTTTCATGTTTGGGCTGCAAGTTCCTGAGAAAAGTTCCTGTTTTAATTCAGTTGAATCATCATACTTAATTTCCTGTATCTTTACTGTCCTATCATATTTGCTGTTCTTTCTATCAAGGGAAAACCAAATTCTAACACTGCATGATGCTGGAAAGACCTTGATTACACCAGTTATCAGTTGTGGGCTAAATTCTAGTTATGCTGATATTTAAGCTCATGCACTAGACTGTCTTGCCTTGTGTTTTTATATGTTTCAAATAATGATTTATTGAGTAGGATAGTGTCTGTACCAATCTCCTGTAGCCAGGGGGCTGTGGCACTGCTGCTCTGCCTCATGGTGGCAGTGGCAGAGAGTGGGTGACATGCTAAGGCAGTGCCCTGACTGCAAACAGCTCTGGATTAATGGATAGTTTTACTCCCTGGCTTGGAAACCAGCCCAGATTTTCTCAAACCAGAAAAGAATCTGGAAATTGTCAGGGAGTTGTTCTGACGCTGTCCTTGTCACTGCTGCACCTCTCCCTCCTCTCAGAAACGCACAGGCTGTGTTTGAGTAAATGCTGGTACCTGCAGTGCCGCCCAGTGTCCAGACCGGGAATGCCTTGGGAATGGCCCAGCTTGCACTGAGGAACTGAGAGTAAAGCACACTGATCTACTGACCTATGAGCACAACCCTAAACCTCAGCTTAGCGTGCGGGACCTGGCAAGACAAACACGATCACAACCATTATGACTCAAATTTAACTTTAGCTTTTCACCATGATTCCTTGAAACAGTTGCTGTGATAGCAGAGGAATTTAAACCTCTCTGTGCTTTCTGTTCCATGCTGCCTTGTTTGGAGCACTCCGTTAGCTCCGATACTGTACCTTTAGAATATAAGTGACTTTCCTTACCAGAAATAATGGAGTCATTCAAAACTTCCTCATCCTGATAAAAAACAGTGTCTTCCTTGAGCTCTGAGTTCATGATCATGTTTTCTTTGTTCTCATCTGACTCTTTAACTGAGTTCCTCTTGTTTTCTGAGTCACTGCTGTAACTCAGGGAGTTCTCCTTCTCCTTGTTGCGCTCCATGCTGGATGTTCTGGATGGACGCACATCCACTCTTTTTTTTGGAGAGCCTTTGCTTTCTCTTCCATGGAAGCTGTGGGTGGAAGATGCACAGCCCAGTTTTTACAAAGACTGTTTTACTGCCACAGTAGAAACTTAGTGTTATATGTGAATGTGATGAATGTCCTGTAGCTCGTAAAGGGCAGGGCAGAGAGTTCAGCATGGCCAACACAGCATGGCATTCTCAAGACTGTGCTGAGAGTGGCTAATCTGGATCTACTTTGCTGTCTCTGTCACTAAAATAAGATATGGAAGGGTGGTGACTGATGTTTTTCTTTTGTATATAGTCACAAGATATACTGTGACTAAAAAATCCACAACAGCACATCCTTCTAATGTAAAATACACATGGCATGAAATATGACCACTCTGATATTCTATGATTGTGACAAAGGTTCAACAAGACCTGGAAATAATGTTGTATGAGTCTGTTCCCCATGGCAACAGAACTAAGAAATGATACCAACTTAATTGCGAAGCTCCAGGAGGAAAAGGTTATCTCTTTCCTCCTCTAATATACAGGAGAGCTTATAATGAAAGCCAGATAAAGTACCCAGTGAACTCCCACAAAAGCATTTGTGTTACAAATGGATGTTGTATGTGCTCCCATGTAAACCAAGAGACACAGCCTGGAACTGCAGCATTTCTCATGTGTGGGGTGCTGGTGCTTAGAGCAGGATATGCCTTCACTACTCTAACTTGGTATCTTGTGGGGAGATTTTCCTTTGCAACACGTCAGGCATTACCATATGATTCTATCTGTTTGAAAACCTACTTTCATGCCACAGTAGCCTCCTTATAAAGGAAGAACACGCTTTGAAGTAACTGCCAAATCAAGCACTTTAAGCAGGGACGGATGTTCCACATAGTGCCAAACCCAAGCAGAGGGAGTACTGAAAACACTAATAACGGGGTAGGATCGTGTCCCAAGCGAAATGATGTCAATGAATGAGTGTCCTCATGCCCCCCTGTGGCCATGAGGCTATAGGTACCTGTCCTGGCGGTGCTTGGTGGCCAGAGCCCTGTGCAGCTCCTCGATGACTCTGCTGGGGGGTAAAGGCAGGTGAACGGCAGCCAGGTGGGGGGAACCCGTTGGTGTCGTCACCTGTCCCCTGCCATGGGGGTCTGAACTCTTCTGGCCAGAAGGGTGGAAGAGGGCAGCTTGTCCTGAGATTTGGGAGGAACCAACAATGACATAATTCTTCAGGATGGTGGAAGGAGGAGATTTCATGGCTGGGTCATCGCCTTCACTTCCTGCAGTCAAAACACGAGAGAGTAAGAGGTTGTGAAATTCAGAGTCTGCACTGAAATGAATTTGTTGTGTTGAACAGAGGAAAATGGTGATGTTTTGCTCTTGCTATGAGGTAACTGCTCAGGATGAGTAACCTATTTGAGTTCAAAAGGCTCTTACTGCATGAATCCATATCTTTGAACTGGCAAAATAAATACCTCCCCATTTCCCCTGTTTCTCACAGGATCAGATTCTTCTTTGTCCCAGCCCACCAAGGCATTCTTGATTCCCTCTTGCTCCTAACCACAGTTTGGACTGTGTGGCTTTCCAGTCCAGCACTTTCTTTGCTGGACTCTGGCAGACTGTATTAAAATTTATGCACTGTGGTTTTCAGTCTGGACAGAATGTCCCAATGTCTATTATCTGCTCCTCTGTGATTGCTGCACAGCTCAGACCTCTGCTTTTCATCTGGCCGTGGAGAAAATGCCAAAATCATCATAATATGAGGGTAATGTTTGCATAACAAAACTCACCAAATGACATCCAAATGAAAGATGGGCTATTGAGCATTAACAAGAAAAAAAGAAGGGTGGGAAAATCCAATCTCTTTTTACCACCAGAATCAGCTGTTTTCTATGCAATGTAAGCATTTTGTTGAAATTTAGACCCAGTAGACATTTCCCTGGTTGTAAATTTGGTAGTTTCACACCTTTAGGACAACTGAACATCTGGCCTGAAAAAGGTGCTGATTAGTTTTTCCGGTCTGCAGTTCTCTTTCCCTTCCCCCTTTCCCTTATATCTGTGTCCCAAGCCTGTGGCACACGGCGTTGTTGACACCAGCAGTTCGGCTGGGTGTAAAAAGGCAGTGTGAGAGCCTCATCCGAGAGTATTTCTTGTCTCTTGTTGCCACCTAGTGCCTTAAACAGGAATTTTAACTGACACAGCCTGTACAGCTTTGGTACTGACTTGTTTTCATGGATAACTGTTCCTTTTTTCACACTTCAATTTGAGATAAATCCTTCAATTCATAGCTAGAAAAAACCTCTGCTCAGGCCACGATAATTCTGAAAAAGCTATGTAAAATAGGACTTGGTTCCTATTAGCAGGGAACCTACTAGAAAACTAGAGAGGGAGAAATTACATTTGGATATTAACTTGTTATTAAATATTTCCTCATAAAAAGCACAGGGAGGAAGAAGAGCTCTTGTAGTCAAACACTGAAAATTTGAGAGGCTGGTCTCTTTTTCACCTGTGTGAGGTGAGGAGGAAAGCATCCCTCAGTGAGGAGAGCTGCAGCCACAATAAAATCTCTCTTGCTTCAAGAAAGCTCTAACGTTATTTTTTTTCATTTCTGGAGTGTGTTTTTGCACATTTCTGCCCCTCCAACCCAGAATCCCAAATGACATGCAGAGCTTCATTTGTCTCTATGAATATAGGAGACAGGGTTCAAGGTAGGCCAAAAGTTACCTGTTACTGTAAAGTCTGAAAGCACAGGGGCATTTCTTTAACTGTCTGTGTGCCTGATGTGCAATGTCTTGGCAATGAGGCACCTTCCCACCCCAGGGCTCCTCCTGCACTGATCAGGATGGTTGTCGTGGCCATGAGACAGCCCAACCTCTGCTGAGGAAAATTGGTTTTGAATACTCAGGGGCATTTTGATGATGTGCTACTGTGGAGATGCACAGAGGACACTCATGATCAACCAAGGTGAACAAAAGCACCTCCTGAGTCACTTTATCCTCCTGCACAGTGAGAGGGGTGTCCAGTTTTCCTCAGAGCAAGGGGTTCAGTTCCACCCTAGAGCAGGAGGGGAGCAGACCTTGTTTTGTCTTTATATCAGCCTGTTCCTGGAACAGGTCAAGGGCCAATCTTGTCCCTGTGGCAGCTTAGAACAATACTAAGAGTTTCCTTACATCACACCTTATTTGTCCTAATGACAGCTGCTCGGTGAATAATCTTGCAAAGTGATGTCTTGGCACCTTGCCCTGTCCCTCCTCTCTCTGATTAATTGGTGCTTGACTTACTCCTCTGCTAAAAGCAACCCTAACATTGTTAAGGGAGAAAAAACTAAACGCAGAAGAGCTTTTCAACCTCTTCATCTTCCTTTTCTTTCATAATCACCCTTTCTCCCTACACTTTTGTCTTCCCTTTCACTCACTGATGGTATTTGTTTAATTTTAACTTAGCACTGCCTCCACATCCTTACAAAAATAAACATGTATAATCACTACTGAAAAAGGGTCTACAGTTATTGGAGTCATTGAGAAAATGAAAAGTTGTTCTTTGTGGAAAACATAGATGAGAATGAAATACCAAAACTCAGAATAGTTTTGATGCTACAAGAAATACTTTGCAGCAAAACACCTCAACTCGAAATGCTGTGAAGGGCCTGGTGGAGGTGTAACCTCACTATCCTCCAGGTCAGGTTTCCAAATCCATCTAAAGCCAAGCATGGCCTTCTCCTCAGCTGAGCAAAGCCACAGGAGGGCCTGGGTCTGCCTGTTCATCTTGCAGGGTGGAAGGGACAGGCTCCAGCCCGACCCATAGCACAGAAATGTGAAGCAACCTGAACAGCAGCTCCCAAGGAGCACTCAGATACCATTTTGAATCCAGCTCCCACCTAAATTCTTACAGCTTTTAAGCATGGACAAAGTATGGGTAATTTCCAAGACAAACAAACACTTGTAATTCTCTTCAAAGAGACTGAAGAGCTCAATATTTTCTATGAGCCCCAGTGGTCAGGTCACAGTGCCCCTCTGGTGTTTTGTTTCCTGGTGACACTGAAAACCCTATTCATTGTGCCAGTAGATGAGTGTGGATGCAAATCAGAGCTGAGATAATGGCTGTCATTTCAAAGTCTAAATATCTAACAGGTCTGACATTTAGATGTCAGGACTTGAGTCTAATTTGCAAAAAGGCCCTTTTAACTGCTTTTACCATATGTAGGGGCCCTAAAATTGGAACCAACTAAAATCATATTCATTTTAACACCCTTTCTGCAGCGCCAGAATGTTGGAAAACGTAACAACATTGGCAATACATTAGAAAATCAGGCCCAGAGGAATTGCTTTTGGAATGTTCAATGAAGTTTGGCACAGAGGATTGACTTGTGGGAGCCAGGTGTATCACTCATGTGTGCTCTGTTAACTAGACCACACTTCATAGCTCTAGTTTAGACCTACCCTAGAGAGCAAACCCTTCAGACAGAAACCTCTGCAGAACCTTTGACTTGAGCTTGATATTGGCTGTTGTTCTGCTGTCCAGTGGGAGTGTGGGTAATGAAAACATTGAAATCTTCCCTGTGTTTAATGGCATATCAATATGAGCATGTGATTCAGCAGATGTTTGCAGTTGCTTTGCTTTGGTTTGTTTTACATGTATTTAGTGCAATAGCCACACAACAGATAATCCCCTGAGACATTCAGTGTGAAGTGCAAAGATCAGTGTGATGTTATCAGGCAACTGGACATGGAATCACTGGTGTTCTGTTCCCTCAGTGCAACTGGCCTGATTCACAGCACTTTGGGGCAAAATGGCTCTGAGAAAAGAATTAGATACTGTGCTGTGCAGGTGAACAGCACACAAGGGATGGGAAAGTGTTCCCTGAGCAGCAATGACTGACCTGTGATGCTCTTTGTGATTTTGGAGATTGCCTTAGGTGGTGGAGCTGGGAGCAATGGAGGGCTGGGAAGCTGTGCTGGGTTTCTTTCCATCTGTTTCTGGGGGGAATCTGTGGATTCAGGTACAAGTAAGGCTTGTGGACTGTCTTCAGATGCTGGCAGGCTGGCATCTTCTGAGTCTTCCGTGGGTGCTGAAGGTTTCTTGGCTAGGAGGAAGATGAGTAAAATTAATGGAACATGAAGTTAATAATGATGGGCCAGGGGACAATGCCAGGAACATTCAGAAAAACAGAACACATGGCACACAACTAGAAGCAGTTCTTTTCCTTAGTGAAAGTAATTATTGTGTTAAATAGCCAACCAGACAAGGCAGGAGAAGAATAAAATGTATGAGGATATTGAAAAAGTGTTACTTTTGATGTTCCTGAAAAAACTGCTGAGCTTCCCTTACTTCCCTAAAGCCTTTTCCCCCCTACTTTTTTACTTTAATAATGAAGATAGCAAGGCAAAGCAGCTTTTGAGAACTGCAAGGAATTTTCTTACAGCACAGCTGTGGTGGCAGTTCCTGAGTGAGTACCTTCTGTGCTAGGAACACACAGCCAAAGAGCAAAGAGTATCAAACCAGTAACAGTCCATAAAAGCTGACTTTCCAAAAGTTTGATGGACGTGTTTATTTTGACAATTTAATTTTTATCCCATTTAATACATGACTTCAACTTGTTTCCCAAGTCTTCTTTTACTGTACCTGACTCCAGAACTGTTGAGTGTTTCCCGAGGTTAACGTTGATAACCAAAAAGAACCTGCTATAAAAGAGATTTGCTCTTGGATTTCAGCAGCAAGTATGGAACAGGGAATTGGTGAAGTACTTAGAAAAAAACCCTGAATCTGCAAAGCCTTTATTTGAGATGGTGAAGCAGTGCTCATTTCAGGATTGTCTCCGCAAAGATGGCAAAAGCACTTAAAGTTAGTGCAGGCTGAATCACTGAGCAGTTCATCAAATTGACCAGGCTGTGATGAGGGCACAGGGGAATACATCCAGAAAGGCATGAAACTGAAGCAGGACATAGGTGGAATTTCAGTCCAAAATTAGCATCCTTGAATTCTGCTCAGATACCAACTGGCTCTGGCACTGCTTAAACTCCCACAGTGCCTCACTGCTGGATTTCACACTCTGTTACAGGTCCTGAGCTCTGCCTTGGCATATGTGGGGACCCCCAGAGAGGCTCAAGGCTGAGTCTGAGCCAGGCCCCAGCCATGGCCAGGCTCTCTCCAAACTGCATTTCCAGCCACTACATGCTCAGTATTAACATGAGGGTTACTTTTCTTAGCCTGGCAGGTGAAGCACTGGGGGAGATCAGTGTAAGACTCTGCTTAGCACAGAATCACAGAACAGTTTGAGCTGGAAGGGACCTTTAAAGCACTCCAACCTCCCCCTGCAATGAGCAGGGACATCTTCAACGAGCTCAAGTTGAAGATGTCAATGCTCAATGCTCAGAGCCCTGTCCAATCTGACCTTGAGTGTTTCCAGGGATGAGGCACCTCCCACCTCTCTGGGCAATCTGTTCCAGCATTTTACCACTCACATCAGAAAAAATGTCTTCCATCTAGTTCAAGTCTACCTTCTTTTAGTTTAAAGCCATTACCTCTTGTCCTGTCACAACAGGTCTTGTGAAAAAGTTGGCCCCCTTTAAGTACTGAAAGATCTCCCTGGAGCCTTCTCTTCTCCATGCTGGCTGACCCCAGCTCTCTCATTGTCTTTACAGGAGAAGTGTTCTGTTATCTGATCTGTTTTGTGGCCCTGCTCCAACAGGTCCATGCATGTGCTGAGGGCTCCGGAGCTGGATGCAGTACTGCAAGTGGGCTCTCACAAAAGCAGATTATGAGGGAGGTCCAAACTACTTGGCAAATCCCACTCCTTTCAGCATTCTGGGTTGTCTAAACAGAGCACCTTTCCCTCCAAACCATTCCAGGGCATCTCCTAACATCTTGCTGTAGTGGGCACCCACAGCACCCACAGCTGCAGCCTCACAAATCTCTTCTTGGCTCAGTTTTCTGTCTCGTTGGGAACACAAACTCTCTGTATTAATGAACAATCAACAGCCTCGTGCTCAGAGTGTGTGGGGAGGCACCAAAGCACTTAGGCACTTGGAAACAATAGCATTGGCAAGATAATAGCATTTAATTTGTTGACAAACAGATTAATGAGTGTGCCTAGAAGAGGAGGAATGAGTATTTATCATTCAAAAAAGACAGGAAAGTAGAATAAATACACATCGTTAACAGGAATTCTTGTGAAATTTGGCTTGATAGGAAAGCTGCTATATGTAGTAATTGTATGAATTATAGAAGGAAGTCATTTTCTTTTAAATGTACTTCTGGGGAAATGCCTTGTTCCAGGCTGACATCACTTTGTGTGTTCGTGCCCACTGCATAGAAGACAAAATGTGGAATAGAGGAAGAGAAGAAAAAAAGTCACTAATGGGTTACATTACAGAAAGATCAAGAGCCCCAGTAGATGTTGGGAGCTTGATGGGAAAATTAGTGAGACTGGAGTGCATTCCCCTGAGTGAAGCAATACTGTCTCTGGCAGCAACTTCCCTGAAATCAGTGGATCTCCCTGGGACATGAAGTGCTGTTTGGTGCAGGTGAAGAGAAGCAGCCACAGTGGGACCTTTGCTGTAGAGAAGGTGGATCTGACACACACTCAGCCTCAGTCAGACAGATTTCTTTGGTTCTGAACTCCATCCTGTTCTGAGAACGGCATCCTGAAGCAAACTGTGAGCTGATGGCTAAAGAATGTCCACTTTACATTCCCCGCTTCCAGGTTAATTTGTGGTTGTTTCTGGTATCAGCAGCACATTTGGGTAGGTCTGAAGGCGTGGACGTTCTTGAAAGCAGCCAGGGGCTGGACCGCAGGGAAAGCAGGGCATGAGGGGTGGGACACAGAACAAGGGGCAGCCAGGGCAGATGGAGAAGGGTAAAGATTGACCAGAGGCCAGGAAGATCCATAATCACTCCATGGCAGGAGTGGCACAAACCAGGATAAAGCGTTATCTCTGCAGCTTTGCGATTCTTGGTTGTCAGGAGGTGAATGGAAACCCTCCAGCTGCTGGGTTGTGCCAGGCTGCTCTAGTCCCAAGGAACTGCTGTCATGGATAAGCTCTGCCAGAGCAGAATTGCATGAAAGGAGCTTGGTTTAGCTTATCTGTGCTCCTGGTATTGAACTGCACTGGGATTTGCAGCATGTTGTAGCCAGGGTGGTGATATGGACAGTGTATTGACATTGTTCTCCCGAGCCAGGACAATTTCAGCCCTGGCACAGAAGTTTAAGAAATGTTTTTAAGAGAAGCTTGTTTCATCTTCACAGCAGCCACTGCTAATATCAAAGGGGCACCATGCCAAGACTGGATTGTCTCATAATCCAACTAATCCCATCATGCCAAGCTTTGTGTGGTTCCTTAGTTTGGTAGAAGTCTCAAAAATCACTGTTTTTAAGTACCAGTTGCTAATCTGGAATGGGCTGAGCTGACAAGGTGCTCTGACCCTTTAAAGCACGGACATATTTGACTCTTCATAAAACAGTTTGGCAGAAGTATTTTTATAAAATGTTATAGTTGTTTAAAAAACATTTTATATGCAATACCTGCGTCTTCTTTCAGCTCCTCCAAATGCAGCTCCTCACCAAAGGAGGTCACATCACTTGTGGCTGCTGCTGGACTCTCTTGCTGGTCCTCTTCTGGAGCCAGTGCCTGGCACACGGGGGCTGGAGGGTCACCCTGTGTCACTCTCATGGGGTCCTCACCAGTGCAGGCTTTGCCTTCGGTATCTAAAGCAACAAATCATTTCATCTTAACTAAACCACGAGCAGAGAAAGCTGACACTCCCTGCTATCCTCTTGAGAGGAGCTGGTCTCAAAGCTGCTGCACTCAGGGGACTGACACTGCAGCACCTGATCTCTGGCAGCGTTCACCACCTGCAGTGCAAACCCCGCCCATCTGGGTACTAAAACCCACTCAGTTTTCTCAATAGGGCACCTATTTCTGTGGGCACCCAGCAGCCCCAGCAAGTGGCCACCGGACTCTGGAAGCACCTGCCACATGGGAGATGAGCATAAGCATGGGAAACCAGAGGTCTCTGGGAGAAGGCAATTCCTTGCATGAGCAGAGCTCGTGGTGCAGCACATTCCCAGGTTGGTCTGACACGTATGAGCTGTGCCAGGCTCACAACACGCTGCCATCCAGCTGCTCCAGCAGCAATGCCGGAGCCTTGCCCAAGGAATATTCCCCACCAAGCTGGAGGTTCTGAGCACACTTTTAGTTACTCAGCTTTGAAAAGCACGTCCTGTGTGATTGAGCTGATCAGAAATTCAAATCCCTCTTCATGCAGACGTAAAAACTGCTCCCTTTGCTTACTCTGAGAGATTTTTGTGCCAGTGATCCCTGCAGCTGTACGAGGCTTGATGACTGAAGCTTTTCTACTCTTCTCCTATTCAGGCAGGAGTCCTCAGAATACAAACTATCCTTTTACTCTCTCAGAATCTACAAGATGAACATCACTGTTGCAAACCACAGAAAGCAATTACTTCCCACCCTGGCCAGTGTTCCATGCTGATGGACATGTTTGCTGTCCACACCTCACCTCCCAACCTGTATTTCTCAGCACTGGAAGCTCCTGGCAGGGCTACGTTTTCTTGCAATGACATCATGACAAGTTTCTTGAACATTGATTTTAAATAGCAAGCATCTACAGCTACACCTTTTTAATGCTATTTGGACAATCTGCAGAGGAATTTCTTGTGCTTTTGGGTGAGGGTATCAGATTTTGGCCCAAAGATGCTGTGGAAGGGATGCAGTATTTTCGCACACTGAGCTCACTCAGTCTGCCTCATAATCACGTTTGGTGAAAAGTTACTGTTCTTAAAATAGCCCTTGCAGTGGCACAGTTGCTATGATACAGGGAAGGGGAGGGGGAAAAAGTTCATTGCCTACATTTCAGCTCATTGTGAAGGCAGCCTATACATAATCACCGGTGTATGAACAGCTGCCCACATTGCTTGACAGCAGCCCTTACCCCCGGGGCTGTAAGTACAGATATATCTGATGTCCTTTGTGCTCACAATGGGGAGAATTATCAGGGGAAGCTCCCTAAATGTTTTCGAGGTAACTCTGTTTTGCACATTCCTCGCATCCCTGGGACAGGCAGGCTGCTGACAGCTGTGCCCCAGTGAAATTGCAGTCAGACACGAGTTCCTTCACATCCTGGACCATGGAAAGTGGAATGACTAACGAAGTAATGACAAACAGAAGACAGCCCTGCTGGAGAATTTCTGTTGAGGAGCATCTGAGACTCACAACAATGATGTTCTTGGGCAAGAATGATCAGCTCCTGCTTAGATGAAAGTGGGTGTGCTGTGAGTAGCAGTGGGTCCCAAAATCGTATTTTAGAGATCAACTGGGGACAGGAAAAAGCACAGACCTTGAGCATTCCAAAGAATCAGAAGTAGGGCTGTGATTTTGTTGGGAATGAATCCCACTGTATGTCAGACCCTGCACCATGTACCCTCTCCCAGAGTGCAGGCAGGTTGCCCAGAGTGCAGCTGTCTCCCAGGAGTTCTCAGGGGGCAGGTTGGCACTGCCCTGTGGGAGCACAGAAGGACAGAAGGGGCCCGGCAATGGCGCAGCGTGTCTGGGCAGCTGCTTTGGGGTTGTGTGAGGAGACAGGGTGACATAACCTGGCAGGATGACTCATCACCAAAGCAAGGACGGGGCAGTTTCCCCCTGGGCTGCTCCCAGCCCGCTGCAGATCCTGTGCCAGCCTCGTGGTGTGCCCTGAGCCACACAGGCCACTGCGAAAGGCTGCCGACAGCCCCTGTGTGACACAGCCTGAGTGACACACGGCTACCGGAACGGCACGAGGCTTCTCGGGCTGCAGCATCAGCCCCGTTTGGCTATTTATGAAAGTGAGCGGGAATCAGGTCCCTGGGAGTGGAGTGAAGCCTGATGAAATAGAGGGATTTTAGGATTTACTGCAGTCTTTTAGCACAGTATTGCTGCTTTGACAATTGCAACTTACTGCATAAACGAGGACTTAGCCTTGAAACTGCTGCCACTTCAGCTCAGTCCAAGTAGGGCACTAATCATTTACTGAGAATTATTTGGGTCAATTTTTTATTCCAGTTAATAAGCTGCTTCTCCTAATAATACAATGCAATAAACCCTGGAGATTCACAACACACTGTAAAGAAAAATAACTTGCAGGCAGCTGCAGTGTCCTTCAGCTGCCTGTCAGCCATTGTCCCCTTGCTGGGCTCAGGGAGGTACTGGGAATTTGTTTGATGTTTATAGGAGCTCTAGGCAACTTCCTTGCAGACAGGTAAGCAGTCTGCTTGCAGCTGTCTAGTTAAAAACACAGCTTGTCATCATTCCTCACTGGACTATGTGTATTTATTTAAACTATTTTAATTTTTTCTAAAGGATGTTGTAACTTGGCATCATCTGTTTTCGTCCCAAGCAGTTCATTGTGTGTGCAAGAGGTTTATTGATTCATCATTATTACCTTTTAATGTGCTCTACAGAAGGTTTATTTTACTGTTCTTTTGCAAAGCTCTAGATAAGCAAGTATTCAAATTCAGGGATTATAGGGAACATTCTACTCCTAGCAGGAATAGGTTGTATTTTTCTATCCAGTAGTACTAATATGCTAATAGGGCAACTAATTATCTAGAATTACGAGACACAACGAGTACAATGGACAAGAACTTTGAACAATGAGCTTTCTAAGAACTTCCATTTTAGAATAAGGTGATGGTTTGATAGATTATTGTTTTGACTTGAACATAAACTCATCTTAAAGTATATTGAATGAAAAGCAGGCGCAATAGTGACGTGTTTTGTCACAAACTTGGTTTACTGGGAAGACAGCTGAAAACATCAGATTAGTATCATTTGATGGGATTTGGACCCATGGGTTGTACATGTTAGCTGACTGAATCTGCATGTTGAAGTTTGTATTTATCCAGCTTTAGCTGGCTTTCTTGGCAGTAGGATTTAACTGGCTTTAGAGCAATTACATAAAATAGACGTACCAGCTCACACTGCACCACGTATAAATCAAGTGAAGATGGAGCTGCACTCAAGATGGTAAAGCATCCAAAATTAAACTACATGGATGAATTGCAGCAGGGAGGAGTTTGAAGAAATACAAGTCTTAATTCAGACACAGAGTTTTCCTCTCTGTTTGGATTGAAGGTTTTCCTTTTTATTCACTTGCTCCTTAGCTTTCTGCTTTTGCAATTACGTGTTTCCCATTGTTCTGAGAGAGCCTCTGACAAAAAAGATTAAGAATCTTTCCTTACCTTGTTCCATCATCTCCAGAAGGCCTTTCTTGATGAGCTCATCCCGGCCTTGCCGTGCTGTCATCTTCTTCTCCAGCACTGCACAAAGCAGTAGCACAACAGAGCCCCAGTCAAGAACAGAGTATTCATATCATGGAGTGAAAAAGATGCAATATGGGAATTCCCTCTAGTCTCAGCCACTGCGTGCTGGAAAGAACTGCCAGGATTTTGTTTTGGGGAGCACGGACTGCTCAGCCTGTTTGTGCCCTTTCCTTTGTTCAAACAGCTGGAAAATGACCCCCGTGTAGAGCTGAGGTTTATGATGTGACCTGCTGTTGGATCACACTGAGTGCAGAGTAACAGGGATATCAGAGCCTTCATGCTGTTTAACACAGACCTTGGAGCTGCCTCAGGAATATCCCACAGGATATCAGAGGAAGTGGAGGAAACTGCCCCATCCTATCTTAGGAAAAGGCAAGTGAGTTTGTCTCCTTACTGATCTCCTGGGACATCCCTGGAGACCAGCGGGTACATGCTGTGCTGAGTGCTGGGCTCCTTCCCCCCAGGGACAGCTGCTGGAGGGAAGCTTTTTCACATGCTGTAGCTCCCTCCTGTCACTTTTCATAATGTTACTGTGACCTATATAATCTTCACCCCAAATAAAAGGGGTGATGATACTTGGGGCCATAAATGTGTAGCCTATTTGGAGAAGGCACAGCCCATGGAAAGCAGTCTGTGGCAAGGCTTGTGCTTCCCTCTCGTGGTTTGACCTATTCTCCTAAATGTACCCTATTGTATTATATAGGAAGTCAGCACATCTGGGCTCTTTCTAGCCCTAAATGTTATTAACCAGTTGAATGCTGAAATCTCTGAATTGGGTTGAGATCAGGTCACCTTCAGCATGTCCTGTGTAAGCAAGTTTCACCAAGCTAAGCTTTGCTCTCTGCAGATCCCTCTCTTGTTCCCAGCCTACCTGCAGATGTCTGCTTTAGCTTCTCATTTTTCTTTTTCCTCCACTTCCATGGTTTGAAGATCCTGCCCAGTGTTGCCAGTTTGCTGTTCCTCCTCACTGGTGGAGTTCGAATCCCTGAGACCAAGTAGTCCGAGCGCACTGCCGGGGATTGCTCCATGTCATCTGGGAGGGAAGAGGAGAGACGGCTGTTGGACACTGAGTTACCAAGGGGAGGCAGGTGGAACCTCAGCAGATAACAAGCTGGGTCTAAGTCACCCAGATAAGCAGTGCAAGGAAATCTCTGCAGTGCTGGAGCCAGTGGCCAGGCCGAGGGACACCAGCCAGAGGTGTCCAACCTCTCTGTGCCAGCCCAGAGCTTCCTACCAGCTGCTCTCTTCACCCTTGCACAGAACCTGTCTGGATGCCAAATATCTCAGTATCTCCATTACTGCCATCCCTCACAGATTCATCAGGGCTACCAGGCCCAGAGAGAGGGGGATGTGCTGAATTTGTACACCTTATGCTTTTCCCGTCACTGCCCTACCTTTGCCCACACCTGGTGCCCACCAAGGCAATGGTGTCACTCTCCCCCCACCAAGAGCTGCATCACAGCCTTTGGAGATGTGGAGAGCTGAGAGCTCCCCGTGGCTTTAATGGGAGCAGGAGGAATTTAACACATCTGTAAATCAGGCCCATGTGGCCTCCAGTTAATCACAGAAATGGAATGTTCATTTAAAAAATGCAGACCTTTATGAAAAGCTGAGAGGAAGTGTGAGAAAGCTCAGGTCCCTTTGGAATTCCCAGCTTCCAGTTCTGTTCTCAGGCCACAGGATATTGCTGCCTTTTAAATGAACTCTTCACATAAGCTAACACAGAACACACTGACTTTTGTGAACTAATGCAAATCTTTTATATAAGAATAGGTTGTTTGATATGTGCTACGTAAGTAAAATCTTAGAACTATGGTGAAAATTTATTCCTTGAGGAAGCTAAGGGGAAAACTCTTTCCCTTTTGTCCAGCCAAGCCACAGGAATTCAGAGATACTGCTTCAGCTGGAAAATCAATCTAGGTATTTTTAATATTTTGCCTTGAAAATACACTGTAAGTTTTGCTTATAGACAAGTCTTGCATGAAACAATGCACACAGACTATTCAGAGTTGTGTGCTGAGCAGTACCATGGAGGGAACCAGCACAGCCCCATAAATGGGGTTATTGATGTCTATACTGAGCACCAATGCAGTAATTGTTAAAAGAGAAGCTCCCATCAGATATATTACATGAGTAAAAACTAACAACAACTTGTATTTTCTTTTCAGCAATCAGTTATGATTAAAATGAGCAATGTGAAGCTGTGAACTTATGCACATTTCCAAGTAATTTTCCTCTGGAACATCAACACTTATCATAAATTGCTTTATGACTGCAAGAGAAAAACTATACAGCATCTTCTAGGCTTTGCTTTTGAGTTAACAGGGTGAAAATGTCTAAATCACAGCATGGAGGTGGGGATTTCCAAGTAAACAGGAAACAATTTTTGGAAGATTATTAAACACAGCAGGGGAATGAACACATTCCTCCTCTTCCATTTAATTTTGAAAATACTGGTAATAGAGATGAATCATTCACTGGTGACAAACTAAAATCTTGGCCATGTGAACTATGAGAGCAGAGAAAAGCTGTAACAATTCCCCCCACTCACATGGTGTGTGCCCAGTGAAATTCTCTTCCTTTGTACTGAATTTAGAGCACCTTTTCTCTCATCCCACGGAGTTCATCTCGGGGGTTAATTTACAAAATATTCAAAACGTACATAAAAATACATTTTTGTCTTTGAAAGCACAGTGTCTACCCAAGGTGATATTCATCATTTACAGTTTAAAGGTCAGTATTAAGTTGAGAGCAGAAAATAGCCCAGAAGAAAGGCAGTAGCCTACAGACCACAGCTGGGGTGCCTAGATATCCTTCTCCTTTCCTAACAGCACATTCAAACATGAGAAGCATCACAGAAATAAGCTTTGAAGCAGTAGAGCTACTCTTGATTACAGCAATGGCAATGAGAATGGAAAATGGCTGAGTATATCTCCTATTAATTTGCTATTATGATCACTTTAGAGCTGTGATAGAAGCCTCAGAAAATAGCATTTGGCCATTTCTTGTGACATCTCTTGAGTGGGAATAGAAATGTTCATAGAATTAACTCATCTCAAAAGAGCTGTGGATCAGACTGTAAATCAGAGCCTTGTCCCTGGAAGCTGCAGAGGAGCAGGACAGGCTCAGCTCTCCCTGGTCCTTTGCCTGAGAGACTGCACTGCTGCTCCTCCATTCCAGGAGCTTCTCAAGCATGTAAGTGAAGATGAAATAAGAAGCTGATTTAAAGGAGTACCTTGGCAAGTTACAGCACTCTGTTCAGGATGTAGGTGTCTGCAAAGTGCTTTAGACATCATCCACATGTTTTGGTTAACACTGGGAGCATGAGATCATTTCACCTTTTGCCAGATAGGGGATGTACAAAGACAAAGAAGTCCTTGAAACCCAAACCTGTGTGTCTCTAGCAATGCTTATTATCCCAGATATTCCCACAAGCATTAGAGAATGGGGAGATATTGCAAAGACACCAAACATTTAAATATAAACTTCAATATAGATGCCCTGTAGTGATCAGTCCTTCTTTGGTTTTTCCAGCCCTGTCAACTGGGTTTCTTCCACTCCCTTCTGCCCTCTTGGTTGTGGAAATGTAAGGATTTTGTGCCTTAGACTTGGATTACAGATGAAACACAGATAGAAATCAAATGTCTAGGAAGGAATAGGAGCTAAACCAAATGTTCCAGTGGAGGTTTTTGTGGGCTTTTTAACTTTATTAATGCTTCTCTTATGGTACAAACAGTTCTAAAGCAAATGGATTTATCACCTGGTACATTCTCACCATATGCAGTTCCTATACTGTGCATTTGGAGAGATGGACACAAATATAAATAGATAGAGACACAGCAAGACAGATGTCCTGAAGTCATAAATACCAAGGAAATGGTCTCACTGGCAATAAGAATCACAAGAAAGCCTTGGAGCACCTCATTCCCAGTCAGTTCATCTTTTCCTGGTTGTGGGTTGGCTGCTTGGGAGATAAGAAGTTGACAGCACAAAAAGCAGTTCCCACGTACAGCAGTGAATACTGAAGGAGAAGGAGTGCCTAAATATCAGCCAGTTCCTGCAGCCAACAAGCTGCCAAGGCTTGCCAACCCTCCAACCACTCAGTGAAATATTCAGCACATTTTTTTAATCTGCAGTCAATATTTTAATTATGCTAACTGTTCTGTGGAATAATGTGGTTATTCCTCCCAGAGCCTGAGAGCCTGGGGCCAGGCCATGCAATTACAGAAGATGTCTGCAAAATATAAACAGCCAAGAGCCAAACCCTGACTCTCCACACCGGCAGGGGAAAAGAGCAACAGCTGAACTCGTGCGTAATGGGCAAGGATGAGGGGCAGTTGTGTCAGGGGCCAGTGAGCACAAACTCAACCCCCAGCACAGGGACCTGACTGTCCCCACTGCCCTCAGTGCCCTCACTGCCGAGACAGACCAGTTGGTCCCACGCTGTCCCACACACCGTGGTCAGCCCTGTGGGGAGCAGGGTGCTCTGACTGAAGCTTATTGGCTCTTTACATCAAAATTACTTTACATTCTCTGTGGTGCCCCATGGAGGGCAAAGGCTGCTGTGCTGGAGCTCCAGCTCCAAAACAAAGCCCTCCAATATCACACACTTGTCCTCTGCTCTATGTGTGCCAAAGGGGTGCAAGAGAGCATGACTGTGCCCCTCTGATGATGCTGGGCAAGTGCTGCTCCCAGCTGAGGTATTTCTAGAGCTCCTAACAGTGGCCAAGGGTGAATGATTTAATGTCTGAGGCTCCCAAATCAGATGAGGGGAAAGCCTTCAAACTGACGGGTCCCACTCTGCAGTGCAGCTCTGGGCTGCAGGATCAACCAGGCAACAGAGAAGAAGCAAACAAACCATGATATTCATTACATTTGGCCGCAGGGTCTGACCCCTGAGAAAGTCTGAGCATCTGCAGCTTCTGTTCACATCAGCAGCAATTGTGGCAATTGGTGTTTCTGAAAAACACCCCCTTGCTTTCTTCTTTCAAATACTGTTGTGCCATAAATAGACCACTCTTCCTGTTAGTCCCTTCCCTGTGGGGATTGTGTGACGGTTTTGAAGGTTTTCTGCACATAGAAACTCTCCCATTTACACATGTCAAATCCTGACTCTTTTTCCAGAAGTGGGGCAAGTTTGCTGGGAGTTCTATGAGTTGTGTCCTGGGTGTGTGTGGAAAAGTGCCCTGTGCCTGCCCACAGCCCTCATTTGTACAGCAGCTGGGGCTGAGCTGGCACGTCTGAGATGATATGTCAGTGTTGTTAAATTGAGCACTGGGTTCAGTGAGTTGGGTCCATCTTCTTGGGGTTTTCATGATGAGCCAAAGAGTCTGTAGCTTGATCTCTGGGTTGCTGATGACAGCAACTGCAGGCTGATGGATGGCAGTTGGGAACATCAGGGATGCAGAGCTGAGTTACATTGACCTTGCCACAGAGGGAGGCTGTAAGAGGCCATGGGATGTCCTCTTGTGACTACACAAATGCAGCAAGAACTTTCTGGGAAGATGAAGGATGCTGAATTTTAATGTGCTGGGAATTTTGGTAACTTAAATTCATGGTAATGAAACTTGTGCCTTGTTTAATCCTGTGTGTACACTTGTAGGAGAAGGACCACTGAAAAATCTGCAACCTGCAGGCAGTTTAAAAATAACACAGCAGACAAGAGCTGCAGGCAAATTTGTAAGGCAGGCGTGCTCTGTTTGCTGATGAATTGGTTTGTGATGCAGCTCTGCATGTTTTTCCCTTTACTGTCATTGCATCTGCCTTTGCAACTCAGAGTGAAAAAAGGTTCCCTTTGGCCCATTGCAGAGGGTGGAGACAGGGAGTGGAATCAAAATGACCTTTGTGGGACTTTCAGTGCTGCCCAGAACTCACATCTGCCTCTAAAAAGGATGTGAGGGACCCTTGTGAGGGGTGATCCTTACAGAGAGTATTTGTTATCTAGTGAAAGGAACCTGCAGGGCAAAGAAGGCAGAAGGTGGTCTTAGTTTCAGAGTAAGGACTGTCCTGAGCTTTGTGAAGGATTACCAGCAGGAACAATCCCCCTTTTCCTTAGTTTAGCATCCTAAAAGATAAAGAACTGATCCCAGTGATTGAATATGCAGGACAGGGGTAAATTGCTCATGTCTGGGAGTCTTTGAACACTTCTGTTATGTTCCAGAGAAGCAGAATTCAAACTGAGGAGCTTATTTATTGCACTAGTTAGATGTTTCCTGTGATGGAGCTCTTCCTTGTTCTAAAAATGTTTTCTGTCACCTGCATTTCTGCAGACACTTTCTCTTTCTTGACTCTCTTTGAAAGAAAACTGCAGCAGAATGTTCCAGTTTGAAGTTTCCATTTCAGTTTTTTGAACATAGAGTATTTTCATTTTCCCAATTCTGAATGACTGTTAGAAATTAGCAATTAAAATTAGACAGGAGGAAAAAAACTTTTTATGAACCAGAAATTTATTTAATTTTTGAAGGGACTTTGTATTTGAAGCCGTGAATGTTTCAATATTGTTTTGGGTTGGTTTGGAAAAAATTTACACAGAATCCTTTGTAAAACAGAAAACCTACTTTCTGTTTAGTTATTTAGAAAAGGCAAAGTACCTGTAGTAGATTATTGAATGTAATTATAAGCTGACTTTGGTTGCACAGCTGCTTACATGACTTGGATTGTTACTCTGACACATCATATTTGTTACACCAGAAAAAATATTAAAACAAAGTAGGGCAAATTACAGGATTGAGGGGGAAATTTAGGCATTCATCTATCCAAATGTTTAGAGTTTGTATGGTCAGTCGTGTAGGTAAAAATGGCTTGACTTCTTATCTCTCATTGTAATCCTTTATGTTCTTGATTTCCCACCTTGGATTTCATCTCACCCAATAGTTTCACCTCCTAAGGAAGCAGATGGACAGTGGGGCAGGTTCATCCACATGGTAACTACAACATTCCTTGAGCTACCTGGGGGGAAAATCTGGCACAGGAAATTTGTGCAGGCTTCAGACTCAGAGAGATACACGAAGGCAGAGGGAAAAAAGCAAAGATAAATGGCAGAAAGGGGAAAACAGAAACAGCTCTGGGTTCAGCTTCCTCTGAGTAAAGGCTGTTCTTGGGCTCAATCACTTTTCTTTTAGCTGGTGGGATGAATCCTGATTAGGTTGTTGTACTTCCCTGCATGAAAATGCAGGTTTACTGCGTGGTCTCCAGAGTCTGAGCTTCCATTTTCACTTCATGCTCAAATGTTTGCCATTTGTCCTTGTTCTATAATTTCCACTGCTCTTTAGTGTGTTAAATTATGATTTAACATTTTTCTTTAATTGAAGGGGAAAAAAAAAACCACAACCAAAACACAATTTGTGGGTGGTAGGAGGGGGCTGTGCTTCCAGGGAAGTTTATTTCCATTCTGTCATGCTGAGCCTCCCTTCAAAGTATTTGGATTTTAAAACCAGCTTTCACTGAAAGGAACGGGGAAACAGATTATGCTTATCAAAGGAAAGAGAGCAGGGAAGTGGCAACTCCAGCTACATCTCTTAGATAAAAATACTCCTTGTATGCTTGAGATCTGTGATTTCTTTCAGCAAACGTTCCTTTGGGAAGTTAACCTAACAGCGTTACCACCATGTGAGCCAAGGTGCAAAGACATTAATCAGGAACCTTTCATGCTTTCGGATCATTGTGTCAGTCCCAGCACCACTTGCTGTGATTTACAATGCGCGGTGTGACATTAGCAGTTCATTAACAGAATCAGTTTGGCGGTGTTTGCACAAAGGAACCCACAACACGCTTTACCTCGGTAAGAAAGAGCTAAGTAACAATAAGAAAATGAGAGTAATGAAGGATTGCTGTGTAATCACCGTTAATTCAGTTACCTGAGTCTGTACAATATCTGCTTTTGAGAGGGGACCCTTGCCATTTGCATGCCCGTCACCCAGGGAGAGCTGGCTCAGGCAGCAGAGCAGCATCTCCTGAGAAGTCACAAAAAAATCCATTCAAATCAAATAAAAATCCATTGAAATGGGCACTGCCTCTGCAGAGGGCCAGGAGCTGTGCCAAGTGTGTCCCTCCCGCAGCTGCAAGGGGGTTTGGACCACATTCATGTGAGAAATTCCCAGTGCTGGGCAGTTTCCCCAAGGCTCTTGGAGAGATGCTGCTCTGCAGGACACAGAGAGCCACACCCGGGAAGCACAGGAAGGGCTTGGATTAGGCTCGCCATGTCCTCGTAGTAGTAAAGCCGTTGCCTGCACTGCAGGAGCAGTGTTTCATCACCTGCAGTTGTTTAATTAGCTGTAGCCTTGCTGCAAACCTGTTGAAAGGATGTTTTTTATAGCTTCCTCAGGGAGTCTGCAGACTGGAACACACCCTGTGCTGTCTCCAAGAGGCACCTTCAAATCCATGCACTGCAGCTCATCCCTGACAGCAGCTGCCTTTAGAGGGACAGGGAAGCCTTCGGTGGAAGAGCATCCCATTTGCTAAAAGGGACCCTTGCACTGCTTTTTTTCAGGGATTCATGACCCAGGCCTGATCTGTTTTGAGTTTCTTCAGTTTATGGGAGTCTATGTCTCTCAGACGTACAATCAGCTCTCACTTTATATCCATCCCAAACTTGTCTATTCCAGAAATAATCAAATCCTCATGTCCTGTGCACTTTTATGCCTTTGTAATTTAATGCATAATTTCCTTCTTCCTTCAAACACACCACAGCTCTGTTGGTGTTCTGTCACTGTTCAGTGCCACTGCTGCAGATGGAAAACACTTTCTGCTCTGTGAAATGCAAGAGCATCTGCCTTTTGTTTTGTTTTCTCCTTGATCACTCCTGCTGCTTTGCACTTTCACTGTCCTTGCACCCACTGGCAACAAATACACATAATTCAACAGTCCCTGTGCATACTCCAGAATAGGACAGAGATTTGGAAGAAGAAATCCTTAGACAACAAAAATATGACATAAAACAGAACAGCTACAGTGAAAGGTAGATAGAAAACAGGCACAGGGACTGAATTCAACTTTTGTCTAAGGTTATGCATCCAATTTGGCTCCTTGTAAAACTGTTTTAAAGCTACCAATGATTTACACACTTAATTGGTAGGTAAATTGTATTGAACCCCTTCTTGGGAGGTCATGTCACTGGAATGAATGGTTAAATATTTTCTAGGCATGGTTTGCTCTGCTGCATGCAACAGTCTGTAAATAGGAGACACATGTAGGAAATACTTTGAAGGGAGCTTTGTTTTTAAAAGATTAATTTATCCCATTGTCTACTGGTATTTTTCAGAAGCAATAACACTAAATACTCAGCAGCACTCAAAAGACAGCAAGGTGCCACAACCCTCTGGTGCCCTCAGCACCTTTGAAAAGACACATATGTGCACACAGAGCAGAGTCAGAGCCACCACGTCCCCAGGGGCAATGGCATTTCTCAGCTGTTAAATCCTGCATTAAAGTTAACATGAGCCTTAGCATGGAACTATCTCAAGGCTCAGTAAGGGCTTTACAACACTGATCTAATCAAACTGCAACATTTCTAATATGAAATTCCTCACTGGTCAAGGGCCAAGAGAAATAATTGCTTATCAGATTTACTGTAGTGATTATCACTGTTTGTCTGAACCAAGACTACAGCCTATTCCTAATAGGAATGGCAGACTCTTCAGAGCAAGAAAAAACATGGAAATTACTCAAAATACATGAAACTGTCTTCTCTGCAGCTCTTGCAATGACTCCATTCCAGATTGTTTCCTTCTTCTATTACAGGACTGGGGAAAACAAACTACTGAGTTGTAATCCTTGCCCTGTGTAAGAACCAGAACAGAGAGACAATATCCCACATGGCAACAACCAAATGAGAATTTGGCAGGAGAACAGCAGTGTCTGCCCATTAACTCTCCCTGGCACCCAGCAGCCAAGCATGGAGAACAATCATGGAAGTAACTGCAATTCCTTTTTTTAATGTGATTTACTGCATTAGCAAGAAAGGCAGGGGTAGAACTGGGTCTGTGAGCAGCTGGTGCTGAGGACTCAACACCTTCTGGTGCATTTGTTAAGTGGTGTGATCTTGTGACTCCAACTCAACGAAGAACGAGCTCTTTCCTTACAAAGTGCAAAGGAAACAAGATTATTCACTATAACAAAAATACCAACCAAACTAAACAACCATCCTTCCAAAACCAAACTAAGAATTCCCGTATTTTCTCTTACAAAATTACAACATTCAAAAGCCCCTAATCCCACATGCAAATTCCTATGAGTTGTTGGTACCCAAGGTCACTAACTTGCAGCAAAACTTTGGCTTTTAAATTTCTGGTAAAGTCCAAGTTTCCTTGTATTGTATTTTAGCCCATACTAAAGCTGATTTGAAATGTCCTTATGTCTGTTAGATATCCCTAAGTCCAGAGTGGCAGATACCTTCCCAGAGCCTTTCAGCCACACATTTTAGCATCAATGAAGTTGCTATGCATAAATTAACATATAATGGCAATTTCAAACTTGCTAGAATGATGCTGTGGTTGTTGCAGAAAAGGCAATTTACTCCAACACACAGATGGATGAATTTCTTTCAGCTTCTTTCCTAAGGTTTATAGTACACTGAATTTAGTGAAGAAAGGGCTCTGCATTTAACCAGAGTTGTACTGGTTTCTTAGTTGGAGCGAATCTTTATGTAGTTCAGTACAAGAACTGAGTTTTGTGTTCATTTTTTATTTCATAAAACATTCTTTTGACACAAACTAGACAATTGTTGCTAAAAACAAGTCCCAAAATGCACAATGATCAATTATTGAAATGGTTACATTTGAAAGAACAAGAGAGAGATGTCTTAAAGCCCATTTTAATATTGATGGGCTGGTTAGGTTGTACTGCTTACAACAACTCCCAAGGTCAGAGAACAAACCTCAGCAACGTGTCTGCAGATGGTTCCTGTCTCTAGGAATATTAGGCAATACTATGGACAAGCAGGATGTTTAATGGCTGCAGTGCTTCCACCTTAACTGGAAACACAGGGAGGAGGAGGAGGTAGCACACAAACCCATTCAAAGCAGGTACAAAGAATGCCACGAGCTGAACTAAGATGTAAATCATAACTGCTGAGAAATGGCTCTTTTTTGATGTTTTAAAAGCAGCATTTGCATTTAGAGTAGTCTACAGTAGCATTGGTGAAAGTTCCCCACATCTCCCATGAAGTGCTGGGAGGTTTCCCCAAGTGTCACCACGTGGCTGATGCATCAGGAGTTGTCCTGCTCACCCTGGGCCAGCCTCTGGACCAAACAGGAGGTTTGACTCTGGTTCTGCATTTACAGACTTCAGTTTTTAATGTAATGGTGTAAAAAAAAAAACCCAAACTGATGAGATTCTACAGTGTTGAGTGTTCAGGGAGCACAGGATTACTCCACTATTCTTCTGGCCAGGGCTTATGCAAAAGAACAAAAACTAACTCCCCATTGCAAAGCTAAAATGTGGCAGGGGGATCTCTCTTTGCACAGAGAAGTTTTGTTAATTTTACTGTTACCACAAGTTTTAAATTCACATTTTTTTAAACTAACAACCCCAGGCAGTTCTTTGGTCTTCAGCTCTTGATTTTCATTCAGGACATGTTTGTGAGATGGAAACCTCTAATGAATGTTTTTTTAACATTTGCCTTTTCATCAGCAAGAATATTTGACTTTCTCCTCTTGTTTTCTTATGTTTTGAATTTTTAATTTATTATTTTTTACGCAAAGGGGATAACCAGATCTGTGACAAAACTATCATTTGAAAACCACTATAGAATATGAACTGAATTTCTATTTCAATGCATGAGGTTTTTATTAAACAAGTAAATCATAGTCTTGTTCACTTCAGCCATATCCTGGGCCTGTTTTTCTAAGTCTCACAAAGCCCAAACAGCATGGAAGGAAAACCAGCATGGAATATTTTTACCCTGTCTGACCTAAATTTATGTATTTTTTAGTTCTTCCAAGAGAAAGAGAAGTGGAATAACTACTCCCTCTTCTCAGTTTCTTTTCAGCTCTCATATTTTAACTGTGTTCTCAGCTGCTTGCATGAGTCATGGAGAGCTGGAAACAAGAACCCCCCACAATATTATAATAACTGCTTCCCTAGGAGGGAGCCTATGTGTGTTTTGGGGTAGACCACTAAAAAGCCACAAAAATCTCCTGAAAGCTTCTTTGTGCCAGAAACCTCCATGGGAACTAACAGAGGAAGGGCCAATATCTGAGCTGCAAAAAGAGATTACTTATGAGGGTAATAAAAATGAAGATATTTCAGGATTTCCATATCACTGTCTTGAAATTCATGTAATTGTTCATCAGTGTTTGCCGAGATTTCAGACTGCTGTTGACTTTGGGGATTGTTGTACGTAATGATGGTGTTGAATTTCACTGGTCTGGGCAGAATTTGGATTTGGTCCTGTGACGTTCCAAGAAACTTTAAAATCCACAGGCTTTTGTAAAAACTGGGTGTTCAGTGCTTGCCACGCTGATCCACGCTATTCCAAGATAATATGTTCATCCATTGCCTGTTCCTTCCTATACATCCAAACTAAATCTCTGCTTGAAGCTAATTATGAAATATTTAGAAACAATGGGGGAAGCTCCTGCAGAAACCCATCCTTCATTCTGAAATGCTGCAAGTTGGCTGAGGACGAGTCAGATCCCTCATCCTTTGGCACGTCTAGACTGAGCAGAGCAAGGAGTCAAGGGTCAAGGAGTAAAGAGGAAAGAGAGGAAACAGAAAGAAAGGTCACCTTCATAAACCAAACTCACTGGCAGGTCAAATGGATTCATACAGCAAACACGAGAGTAAAAGAATGTTGTGGAACATGTTGACAGAGGGTATTGGTATCAAATGTGCCTGGGAGCCCATGGCATTTATAGGCAGGTGTCATTCTGCCTTCCACTACCCTGTTTCACTCGTGTCAGCTCAGGCTTATCTGTCTCTAACACAGAGTTTCAGTTCTAAATTCCTGCACAGCAGGTCAGACACTGAAATCACATCTCCCTACCAGAGATTATTCTCTTCCTCACTATCCCGTCTCTTCTCAATTCACATTCTGCTTTCACAGCCTTCTTTTTTGCTATCATTTCACCATTTGTACAGCTCTGACTGCTCATCCTTCACTCCCTGCTCAGTGCAGTTTACTGAGCCTCTGCACAGGAACAGTCTGACTTTAATCAAGACTATGTAGGAAAAGCTTTTCTTCTCTGAGAAAGCTTTTAGACATTACAAGTCTTCAGGATTCATTTACAACATTGGGTAATGAAGCAGAGCTAAAAATACCATATGTTCCTTTGACATTGCCCATTCATTGCTGTAAATGACTGGAATTTCTGTGACTGCAAAACGAAACATGTTTTGTGTTTTTGCTTTTAAGTGAAGCTGTGTATAAAGCTCTTTGCCACTTGGAATATCTTAGTGTTTTACATAAAAGGATAACAAAGTTTATTTGGAAAAGGCGGTGAAGCCTCCACAGCTTGTTTTCCTCTCATTTCCTTAAATGAATGAGGAGAGATGTTAGAATGTGAGATCACAGGAGTGGAACTGGCCAAATTTTCTCAGTTATGAGAAAATATAGTGAGGAGATTTGCTGAGACTGCCCTCCAGAACATCACCTCTTATTGGCAATTCTCTGCCCTGGATAAGCAGAAGGCTTTTCAATCAGCTCCAGGCGTCCTGTGCAATCTGTGTAAGGCTGTTTCAACAATGGAGATGAGATTATCAAAGCATGAGAAAGAACTGACACACAGGGCCAGATTGTTTGAAGATGTTTATTTTGAGTCATTTCACATATTCTTATTCACTATTTTTATTTTTTGAACTCGGAGGATTTTTTTCTCCCTAGTAATTAAAACTCTGAAGGCGGATGCTCTTGCCTGCACAATAAAAGAACTTATAATATTTTAAAAATATTAAAAGAAACCCCTATAAAAATCTCAACTAATTTCTTCCTTTCAAGTGCTGAAATGATCTAATGCTATTAATAGAAGATTCTTTCTCTGTGGAAAATTTATTCTTCTATTTAAAGCTACTGGGGAAAATCTTGAAAGAACAAAAAATTATGATTCTGACATCTGGCTATGAGTGTAGCCTTCAGATGATGAGTTCAGATAGTGGCTCTAAAATGCATACATTTATTTGGAGATAAGGCAGGATGATAGACAAGGCATCATTTGCCCACACAGTTGCATGTTGTCCCCACATCCTTGCTGGAAGCCCATTCAGCTTGTGCTAAGGGAAGCAAATTTGAGAATACCGGATTGACAGCCCCAAAACCCACAGGTTTGTCTTTGTGCTGAGGAACGAGCCCAGCTAAAGCAGCAGCAGAACCTCCCCAGCTGCTGAGCAGCAAAGCCTGACCCTGACCCAAATCCCCCATGATCAGCAGAGCAGGTGTTACTCTGTCGCCAGGATCTTCCTGAGGAGGGATGAAACTGATACCGGCTGGGATGACATTTCGTGTGGGCACAGGACGGAGAATTCCTGTCACAATAAATCAGCAAACTGAACACCTCCCCAGGAGTGTAAAGGGACATTTTATACTGAATAGCTCATATCCTGCTTCCAGGCACCTGATACATGAGGCTTTACTTCCTTGATATGTGCTGGCACTTGGTGATTTCCTTCACATGTTGACCACCCACCCGGGTGCCGTTCTAGGAATTCACTTTGGAGTTATTGGAGTTACGTGTCTTGTGCATTCCTGGTGGGATCACCCAGAGATCATATTTGCAAAAACACATGGGTACATTACCCAAAACATGTGCTTCACAATAAACCTTCTAAAATCCAAATAGAATGCTTAAAACTGAAAATCAAACATATGATTTTGTTCTTTCTTTAATTAGGAAATAGAGACAAGATATTTGTAAAGTGAATGGGGACACTGTGCTAGAGATCTCTGAGTAACCCAAACCCAATTCTGCAGCATTTGCATGGCTGAGAGCTCTAAAATAGAGAGCTGAGCAGCACTCTCCATCAGCAGGGTGCTGGATGGGAGGAGGTATGCATTTCCATGATGTTTGCATGGCATGGAATTAGATACAGCAGCTCAATTCCCTGACACGACTTTTCTTCTACAAGGTAGATAAACCCTTGGAAGATACAGACACAAGTAGACCTTGGTTTACGGGCTGGTATCCAATAAATCATGTTTTAGGGCATTTAGTATCAGATCAAAAAGATCATAGTCCCAATGGTACAAGATGCAGATCCAGTAGAAATTCCCTCTGCCTTCTCAAATGTGTTCAAAATACGCTGATCAGTCAACCTGGTTCCTGCAAGCTTTTTGTGGATCAGGTATCATTTGCCTGCACCAATTGCACATATCAAGCTTTGTCTGTCATCCCACAGTTGGCATCGATCTGGCACAAAAGCACAGAGCTGGCACAAAGTGTATCACAGCTCTGGCTGATTTGACAGGAACATGGTCATTTGCCCACGTCTGATGTGCAGGAAACCTGCACTGCTGGTGCAGGCGCTCGTGCACAGACCTGGTGTGAACGTCAGAGCCTGGCAGGGCCAGAAGGGGATGTGACACCAACACAGCTCTGCCTGAGCCCCAGCTCGTAGGTCTGGGTAGAAAGAACCAAAATGAGACATCACATGGTGGCTCCAGCCTCTGAACACATAATTTCTGCTCAGTGACCTCAGCTCTCTACAGCAGCTACTGCTACATGAGCAGCAAGGAGAGGATTTTCACCCGTGCTGTGCAGCCACAGCCAGCGAGGCTGCTGCAGAACAGCCCCATTTTCAGAGCAAAATAGACCACCCTCTCCACATGTTTGCTCTTCTTTGGGCTTTTGGCTTATGCACGACATGCTCCACCCTCCCCAAATTCAGCAGATATTCTATAGTCTGAATCTATGTATTATATCTACACTGTATATCAGTATACATGCAGTATTACACGCTGTATTACATAACTACATGTTGAAAATCTAAGAAAAAAGTCAAGGAGCCTGCTGGTAATATGGATTTGCATTATAAAATAGCTACTTCTCATGTAGGTCAGAGTGAGAGAGGGTTTGGGATCTTGATTTTAGGGTGGCACAGTTGGCATCCGAGATGTTGTAAACCCAACAGAGCTCCCCGGCAGCCATGGCCCAGCAGAGCCCGGTGCCTGGCTCAGCCAGGCTGTTCCTAACCCCTTCTAAGTAATGCATCTAACTCATCCTGGGAGCATGGAAGATGACTTTCAAAGAAAACAAGAGAAGGCACAAGTTAGAAGTTAAATTTTGGCATCTCTTACAGTGCTGTCCTGAACGTTCATATTTCTAACGCTCGAGTGCCCAAATACACAGTGATAGGATTGTAAACAAGAGTTAACTGCAGCTCCCACTAAGGGTTCTTTAGCTCTCCTCACCTCTCCTGGTATTTTTTTTCCTCTGACTTTTTTTGTTTGCTCTTTTTTTTCTTTATTTTTGTTCCCTCCCCCCATTAGGCAGAAGGGCAAGGGGAGAAGGGCAGTGCTACTTTGTATTTAGGCAACATTAAAAGTGAAAAGCTTTGACAGTTAAGCATCTCCCAAGCCAAAAGTGGCAAAGCCAGCTGAAAAAAACCACCCCACATGTTCCTGTTTAAATTGCAAAATTCTTTTATTTGTTGAAAACGTTCCAGGGTGGCCTCAGGATACACTGAGCCTGCCTAAAGGCAGGTTTAACTTATGTTTTGACCATTTAAGAAGGAAAACAACTCTCCTCTTCCATGATGCTCTTTGGCACTCAGCAAATAAATTTTACTATGGCAACTGAAAAGCCACTTTAGACATACAACCTCTTCAGTCAAGTGGCCCTCAGCATCTTGTCCTACCCACCAACCTGGATGCTCTATAGCCATTAAGGGTTATTTTAAAAACCCACATGAAATAGCTCAGTATCATGTATTTGTATCATGTTTGCCAATTATTAATTTAACTTAACAGCTGAGTCTTACATAATACTGTTTTGTAATGACATACCCAAGTGCTTTCCAAAGGAGGGAAACCAAAGCAGAATGTGTAGTGGGATCTGTCTCCGGTTCATCCAGTGCTGGAACAAGAACCTTCACCTCTGAATATTGATCCAGCACTCTGCCTTTAGGTTCTTTAGCTAAATCCTCGACCCAGCAAATTGTGACTGTGGTCACAGGCTGAGGGATTTCCCCAGAGCTGCCCAGGGACACAAGACCTTATCTTGCTCTGAACATGATGGAGATTGTGAGGTCTGGAGTGAGAGAGAGCTGAAGGTACACAAACAGGTAATTGGGGTGTGTTAACAAACCTGAATGGGGTGCAGAATGTCTGCAGTGATTGTCAGAAAAACATCTTCAGTGACTGTAGTGTGCAGCTGTACACGAGCATGTGCATATTTAGCCCAAATTTGAGCTACAGTCGCCACAGCTGTAGGTATGAATCATGTAATAGCTGTTCTTGGGCAGCTCTCACTACGTGTGTAACTGCTCAGCTACACCAGCAACACCAAGCACTGCCAGCCCAAGCCTTTGTGCAGGCTCAGTTAATCAACCCTCTTTGACACTGTGGCCTTAAATTAGTGCAAACAGAAGGACAACTCCACGCTTCTCACAGTTTGCAGAATGAGACCTCGCTAAACAAGCATCATTTCTTGCCATGATTCTTCTCAAAATAGATTAATCTTTGCAGAAAATGAGAGCAGAGGCTAATGAGGGTTGAGGCACAGATGGGATGGCACCAGCAGCTACTTCATACAAACACAGCAAAGTAATAGTTTCTAGCATGACATTTAATAAAATCAAGCCCAACTAGGATGCACAGCTACAGGGGAATTTAGTTTGAAGTCAAACATGCTGCTGCCTGGCTATCTTCAGTGCAAACACACGACACATGGTCTACCTTATCTTGCTTCTCAATTTAATCACACTTTTAATGAGCAGAAACATAAAAAGCAAACAGTTCCTTTCTCTTCTTACAATACTAATTTTCTTTCTATGCTGTTTACTCTGACTAACCAAAGTTCGTTTTTAGACCCCCATTCAGCATTTCATTCAAAGAATTTCACGAGCATCTTTCAAATGCTTTTCTGAATCTCCAGCAATGTCCAGTGCAAATTTCCTGGGATTTTCTGCCCTCTCAAACTGGGCCTTGTCTTTCAGGGTAGGGATGTTTCTTGCTTTGCTCATGAATCCAGCTCCATTCCCAGTTGAGAGAAAACCGAGAACTAGGTAGACCAGAACTATGTAGTCTAGACCTATGTAGACCAGAATACAGATGCAATGTGGGTAATTTATATATTAGCCCCCCCTCCCATTTATAGATGGTCTCTGAAATCTAAATGTTATTCAGGGATGCAAACTACTAAAAAAAAAAAAAAAAAGGCAGCCCAGTGGAACAAGCATCAAACTGTGTTTCAGTGGTTATGGAATGACAGATACATATTTGTATCTGCATTGATAATGGTATTTTAAGTTGCTGTGCAATTGTATGCTCAGAAGAAAATAATATGGTGTGTCTTTTGGGATAAATTGCCTTCTGTGGATTTGCAGATTGTTGCAGTTGCTGGTTTGGGGGCTTCACTGTGCTGGGCTCTCTGAAGTATCACATTTATCACCTTCCAGATGATTGTTAAATTCTTTATTGAAAGGGAATCATCACTTATCTTTCATCTTCCTGAGACAAATAAGAAAAGCTGGGAAAAGTTCTCATTATCTGGGGTAATGGGAAAGGTGAGAGGATCCTGCTGGTTTTCTCTACTTTGTGCAGTGTTTTTTGCTGACTTTCTGTGGCAGTGCAGGTGCAACACCCAGGCAAAATCCACATGGGGCACTGTGTCTGTGCCACACAAATAGGCCCAGTCTGATTTCTCTGGCACTGGAAAAAAAGGGAGAAGACTTTGGACTTGCAGACATGTAGAAAAAAACCTCCTTTAGCTTTATCATCATTGCTAGATGTCTGACTTGTAACATCATCTTGAAAATTCCCAGTATCCCCTCCCTTTTTTTTTTTTTACAGTGGGAGAGGGGCAAGGGACAGGGATGGATCTCCTTGGCTGTTTGGTTTTTGACCCCTTAGGTTCAAATTAATGGATTAAATTTTCAAGGCTTATTCTCCAAAAGTAAAAAAACAGAGATTCTGAAGGTTTCTGATACTTGAATACATTTGTTCATCTTCCCAAGTGCTGCCAGGTAGTGATGCCTGGTGATCATGTCTGGATAATCTTGCAATAGACTGAGATCTAATTTTGGCAAAAAAAAATACAGAGCTGCAAAAATAACATTAGGGTCTGATAGCTCAGTTTTCTGTGAGTGACAGAGCTCATTTCTTCTTGAAGAACATTAATAGATTTTGCAAATAGACAATAGAAATTAATTAAATTTTCTGGCCCACATGGTTATTCAGCAGAGCTTGGTAAAGTGAGTCATAAAGGTTCAATAACCCATGGTTTAATTTAAGTTACATGACTTTTGAGAAAATCTCAAGATTTTCTGGGCAGGAAGATGAACTTTCTGTAGAAAGAATTAAAGAATAGAGAAGGACCAGGGAGTAAATCTGATGAACTTCAGTGCACAAATCTGGAGAAAGTTGGCACAAGCACCTCAAGGGAACACAGGATGGAGAGACCCATCCTTCCTATGAATTAACCCTGTCCTTTGTTTTAGTTTTAAAGCAATAGTTGGTAACAAAGTTATACATAAATAGATTAAGCAGTGGCAGAAGGTGCAGAGGGGGCTGACTGCATTCAGTGTTACAAGAACTGTCAGCTTAGTCACATGTGGCACTTTCCTCTTCAACCACTGTGCAAGGGGTGAAGTTGAGCACTGGTTGTATATTTAACAAATCATGGGATATTCAAACAAATTAGTACTTTCATCAGGTCAAGCTTCCACCATTTCATCACATTACTTTTGAAATTGATTTCGTACTGCAGGCCTATATATTCCCTGAAATAAATCCCTCTGCACATGTGGAGCATGAAAAATTAATCCATTAACAGGTATTCTTTAACTAGGTCTCCAGAGTGCTGTGAGCCTGAATTATGCTGCATTTTCCAGTATCTTTTTAATTTTGCATGTTCTAGATAAAAAACAGTTTCCTTTAAAAATCATTTTGCTCTCTTCTCTGTAATGGTGACAAGAGGGGAAGAGGATATTGAAAAGTTCCTCATCAGCATAAATAAATTAAAATCCCCACTTCACAGAAGCCAAGAGGAATGAAGCTCTATTAAATGTTTTAAGAGGAAGCTGGAGGCAGAGATGACCAAAATTAAGCTCCCCAGTCTAAATATATTAGCAACTTGCTCCACACTTGTATTTTTAAATGTCAGGTAATGTATTAAAACTGAAACATCTTTGAAGGCAGGATGGCTGGAGAAAGGATTGTGGTATTTAAATAATGGGAGATCACATTTGCAGTTTTCAAACCTGTATTTGCAGGTTAAAATTCATCTTTGTGGCCAGTCTCATATTTCTGTCTCTATCCAGGCTCCTCCTCTCTTTGTCATCTCTTTCTGTGCTGCCTGATGATGCCTCATTGTGCAGGATTTCAAAGATTTGCAAAAATTTCCCAGCAGGGGAGATCCATGGGCACTACTTATAAATCGATGCAGTTCTACTCCCTGAATAACAGCAAATTGATGTTTAATTAGATATTTTTGTTTTTTGATTACCCACTTTGCATAATGGTCCTAACTGTGCCCATGGGGCAGGTTCACACCTTAGACACGCACTGGACTGAGGCACCTGCTGGCACAGCTTCTCTGGAACTTGGGAGCTGAGATGGACAAGCAGGTACTTCCAGACAGCCCTGATGGGGATAACAAAGGCTTCACATGCACCTTCCCTGCAGAATGAGAGCAGGAATCCCTGTTGGGAGCTGAGTGACACTGAGGAAGAGAATGTTACTGAGAGTCCAGGGCGAAAGCAGAGAGGGGCTCCCAGGAGCTGCTGTGGCACGAGGCACACGGTTCCTTCCTCAGGACTGACTGGTTTTCCATTGCACCACAGGCAGAAGGGATGTGGTGGAACTGCCCATGACCTCTCAGTGACTTCTCATAGGTTTGTACTGTTTGGCTTTTGATAAGCAAAAGCCCTCTGACAAAGTTAATTCCCAGTGCATTCCAGGCTGGAAGCAGCTCCATTTGAACCAACAGCTTGTGCACCCTCACCCAGGCTGGGTCACCTGCCAACCTGGGGAAATGATTCCAACAACTCCTCATTCAGAGTTCCCAAACTCGACACTTCAAAGGTGCATTATTTATCTGTCATGACATGTGGTAACACAGGGGTTGGTGTGGCTGAGAGAGCTCCAGGGCAGAACTGGCCTTGGTGGATGGAGCAGGGAAGGTGTTGCTGAGGGACAGCTCACTTATTTTTCAGTCAATCCTTAGCAGGAACAAATTATTAATCTTCCAATACACACAGTGTTGCCAGCTCAGGATTCAACTACAAGTTTTATGGTGTTTATGCTTCAGTGTGGGGTTTTTTCAGACAATAATCCATAAATCGGACATTATTTACTTTTCTTGTGTCACTGTTCATAAAGACTGTCTTGTGCATGGGCCAAGAGATCCCAAACCTGGGAGAACTGCTGATTTTTGCTTTGTACAGTCCTGCCACTGACTTGTCTAGTGGCCTTGAGCAACCTTTTTCTTCCCTCTGGGCTTCATTTATCCTCTTGGAGTAAGAGGAATACAAGAAATTTAATTTACTTTGAAAGGTATGACTATCATCTGCAGTGTCCAGAAAATGGATGGATGAGTGTTTAATAGAGAGGACATTCCTGGCAGTTGCTTTGGCAGGAGGCTCCTTCCCTGTGACAGGAGCTATTCAGCACCATTTCAGTGCTAGGGAGGGGGAAATGAGAAAGATGCACAGAGTTTTTACCTTCATTTTGGTAAACTTTGATTTTTGAATATCAACCTTTTCCCTCCAGTATCTCCTTAACTTTCCCATTGCCATGCCTTGTGTTTTATGACAGCTCTATCCTGAGTTATGGGCATATATTTCACCTGGCTTTCAAATACACTCTATTTTTATCATCTTAAAGGCATCTTGTAGGCATCTCACTTTTTGGAGTGTCTATTTTAGGGTTTCCTTTTTTACCTAAACCCCTCATTTTTACATAGTTCCTTTCCTAGAAATTAAGAACATGGATGCACTGGGCCTCTTATCCCCCCAAAATACAGTTGTGTTTTGGCTGTTACCCCCTTACACCTTTACAAACTGAGTCCTGGGCACCACTCCAGATGAAATTCAGGACGGTGCTTTTCCTTGTGGGTTCTAAGGCTGCTGTTTGATAAATTTGCTGAGTCCAAAATTATTTATCCCTGTGCCTTGTCCTGAAGAGACAGTGATCCAGGCTATATGAGGGGAATTGTAATATTCTCCTACTGTCAGAGTCTGCAATTTACAGCTTTTCCTTAAAATGTTTTCTTTCATTGAAAACCGAAATTTCCAGAGTTACATTTAAACCTGTTTTATTCACTTGACACATCTTCTCACTGAGATGGTTATGCAAATGTTGACAACCTCTGTAAACAAGACCAAACCACACAGGGGAAACTCCTCCTTAACCTGGTCCCTGAAGAGCCATTTGGAACAAATAGCTTTGCATAATACAGCTTTTTCCAATTAGCATCTCTGGCAATAAGCCACTGGGGTATATTTGATATGCTTTTATCTTAAGATCAAATTTACACTTGCTGCAAGGTAGCTCTGACATCTTCATTCTTGTTTTACATCTCTGTCATAACATGATTATTGTGTGATCACTGCTCCCAGCAAACCAGTCCCTGTTTGGATGTGGCTCAGCCTTATCTACACTGATGGGCTCTACAGTTGTGCCAAGCAAGAAGGTTGGAGGTTTCTTTGCAACTTGCCTCTTGGAATTCAAAAAATATTGTTGGAAAAGCTGCAGGGCAGGTTTGGGGTGTTTTTATAGCCATATATTAACTCCAACATATAGGCTGGAAAAATAACCAAGAAAATAATTAATAAATAAGAATATTTTTTCTGAAGAGCCTGCAATTTAAGTATTTTAAAAGAGGTTAGTCAAACTTTACAAAACAGACTGAGGCCCAGATTTTAATGATTTTTCCAAAGTTTTGAAGAACTGGATAAAGAACAGACACTTTGCTTAGTCCAGTATTGTAACCACAAAACTTTTTCCTACCACAGACAACTAAGCACTTTCAAAAAGAATTTTTCAAGGGCAGATTCACTATCAGTGTTATAAAATGTTGCAGCTCTTATGAAATCAGTGGATTTACTACTGATTACATCTACTAAGAATCTGCCACATGACTCTCCAGTACAAAATGAGTTAAAAAAATATACAGTATATGGATGTGCTTTCATAAACACAAACATAAGAAATATAAGCATATATACATATATAGATTATATGTTATACATATATAGATTATTAAGGTATAAAGATTGGCACTACTAGGAATTACATGTTATAGATTCAATCTATTGACCAACACTATAAATGCAATGGCAAAAAAACATATTGTTCATTTAAAGGGAGATTTTTCCAGGCTTACTTTAAAAAGATTTTAACCCTTTAATATGTATAATTTAACTTCTATTTTCAAGGGTCCTCTTAACCTGGGTTATTTCAATGCTACACTTCCTAAGGTTGCCTCAGAAACCATTAGGTGGGCAAAAATTGAGGACAAGCAGCTGAGAGCAGGATGATGAACTACAAGTGGGAATGGAAACAGCTTAAGGCAGAACTTCTTAATTGGCTTTGCCTTCAAAGCACATGTCCTAAAACCCTGTCCCACACTTAGACTGAAGGGAAGAAAAACTGTGCCTTGGAATGGTGAAGTGCAGGATTAGAAACCATCTGGAGCCAAAATTTCAAGAGAGACAAAACTCAGCTGGAGAGATTTAAAGAGAATGAAAAGAACTCAAAGCACAGTGTCCTCCAGAACCCCAAATGGAATCCAAGATTTCAGACACTATTCCTCTACTGGAAAATGCCTGATGGGTGCTGGGAAAGGTTTCCCCTTCATTCCCACCTGCTGGTTCAGTTGGTTACCCTGTTATTCTCTGCAGTAGTTCTGACAAAACAGATGTTGATCTTTGTGGCAGAGGGTCTGGGGCTGTTTTAATTTATGTTCTGAAGTGTTTACTAGAACTCTGACATGCCTCTTGTGAGCCACATAATCTTAGTGCAGTGTTTTATAGGCATTCCCTGAGAAACTGTATCATGGCTTTGCTGCAGAAGTTGGGAATGGGGCAGGGAAATCTGGAAAATGGAAGATGGAGAAGGTCTTGGAGAACTGTGTTCTCTCTCCTTCCTTTGCCAGACTGCTTGGGGGAGGGGGGGGAAAAGTAAGTCACCTGAACAAAGTGCTCATTTTTCAACTTACAGTTGAGATGTAAATCTTCAGGTAGTTAAGAACCCACAAGAGAATTCAGTAAGACGTTATTCTCTAATCACACTAAGTACTGCCTTATCTAAGGGGTCTGCAAAATCACAGCAAACACATCTCAAGTGAGGCAACCAAAATTAGCATTTTTAAATCCCTCTCTGATGCTCTGCACACTCCTCAGATCTGTGGAGGGGACACCCCAGCCCCACACCAGCCAGAGCTTTTGTGGAGCAGGTCCTGCAGTGATGGGCACTACAGAAAAGCTTCAGAATGTATGAATAACTCCTGCCTTCACAGATTGCTGGAGACAAGTGTGTGTGATGTGCACTTTAAGGCTGCATCACAATGCACAAGAAACCAAGGGAAGATTGCACAGACAACCATAATTCTGGCATTTCTTAAGTGTTTAGTGCTTGCCTTTAAAATCTTAATAATTTGCTCTTAACATAGTGGCTTTCTGGTATATAACATGTGATTATCTGAAAGCACCTATATTTTTCACAATATATGGAGAACATTTTGTTTTGTGCTTTAAAAGGATCCAGAAAATAATTGTAATTTAACTAAAGCATCTTTGGCTTTCTTTTTACTTTGCTTTTGTGTGGAAGCCACAGAACAGCTTTTCACATACCAGATGAATAATGTGTAGGAAGAGTGAGAGAGGAAGGGAATTGATGGCTCTTTTAAAGTATGTGAATTTAATTTCACCAGGCACTTTATTTTAATCATAATGCAGATCCAAATGTATAGGAAAAAAAGAGCCTCCTGAATGCTTCAATATGTTGGTTTATACGTTACTGAAAAAGATCATATTTTATAAAATAATACATTTGTTTTTTGATTTTTTTCAACTGTAGGTTGAAAATGAATTTACATCAATATCTAAGTAGCATAAAAATATCTGCATCTTCAAACTGCACAGCAAAATGCAGTCACAGGCATGCTGGACAACTGTTAGATTATCTGACCAGATTTAAAGGTTTCATAGAAATAAACTTCCTTGCACTGCTGGATTTTTTTAGCAGAACTCTTTTTCTCAGCAGTGCCAGGAGGAAAAAGTCCAGCTATTCCATACACACCTAAACTAAAAAGTGTTATGGCACTTGCAGTGGGAAAATTCTTTTTATTACCCCCCAGCTTCTCTGCAACAGAACTGTAGAATAAATCTCTCTCCCTATTGGAAAAGTGTCTCTATCAACACTGAAATGAAGCACATGTAGCTGAATTATGCAATTAATCTGCCAGCACCATCACTGATTCCCAGTTTGGGAGGAACACATTCATGGTTATGAAATGTATGATTTGCAGAGCACAAAGTAAGAAAGAACAATCTACTTTCTCAGGTGAAACAGAGCCAATGGATTTTTTTTTTCTATATTCCAAATGATCACAGAATAACACATTCTTGCATATTGTATCACATGCAAAATATCCTAATTCCTTCACGTTAAAAGCAGCATTCCCTCCATACAGAACCACAGACATATTTTTAAAATACCCTCATGTTCACTCACCTCAGTTAAAACTCTGAGTAGATATGATGGATCAGTTTAATGAAATAAAGCATCCATGGCAGGAAGGAAACATTTCTCCATGTTTCTATTCATTTCTTCTCTTCCTTCTACTCACCTCCGAGTGCTGCTGCTGCTCAGAGCGCACGAAATGCAGCAGCTCAATCCCAGAAGAAAATGGTTATTTCCTTTCCCCTGTTCCTGCTCTCCCTTGAAACTCCTTCACTTTTCCAAGTTGCACAGGAACAGCAGGATGGACCCTTTGGGCTCTCTCCAGGGCTGTGTATCTTATGTAAAACAGATGAAGCCATTGCCTGCTTTAACCACGACAATCATGTCTCACTGACAGCGCCGGGCTCGTTAATTGTGCTCTGTGTGCAACTGGGAGAACCCACGGAATGCTCAGACTTGGGCTCAGCTTTCTAAATGAAGAACCAGATGAAAATCTGCAAATCAGCTTCTCTTTGCTGCAAAAGTTTCTCTTTCCTGTCCTGTAGAAGAAGCTGGGAGTCCGTTTAACCAATATATCTCACTGGAAATGCTGGAGGAGAGCTCTAGACTTGGTATAACGCCCCAAACAAACACACTGGAGATGTTTTGGCCATTAAAATGCCTCTAACCCTGCTGTAACTTTTGGTCAGCTGTCCACATCAAACCTCTGATTCCTTCCTCCCAAGGCAATTTTGTCTTACAGCACTGTCAGCAAACTGCTTGAAAAGATTCCAGCCTAAATTACAGTAGTGAAAGCCTGTCCTGGCCTTTTCCCTTACTGTTTGTTTTTTTTCTAAAATATTTAAATTTCATATTACTCCTCACTCAGTCTTAGCCATACTTCCCAGAATGCAGGAAAACAGTCTTTCCTTCCTGCAATCCTAAATGCCTTCATTAGGGAGACTTAACGTTGAAGTGTTTTGGAAAGGCAGATGCTCCAGATTTAAAAGAAACAAGAGAGGACTCTCAGTGAACAGCTGCATTGCTCTCAGCTCCGAGCAAGCCATATTTCAGAATGGTTTGGTACATTATTTTGTCACTGGGAACATATTATTACCATCTAAATTTAAAAACACTGGCTTTCTTGCACGAAGGCAAAAGCAGGCTTAAAACCACAATGACTGTTCCTTGCAAGTATCCCATGCCAATGATGCAAAAAATGAGATCAAAGTGAAAAACAATCCTTGTTTTCAAAGGTCTTTGCTTCCAAGGTGTCTATAAAGAAGTGGCCAGAAACCACAGGTACAGGAATTCTTGTGCACTTCCAAATTAATCACTATTCACAGTTCTGTGTTGCAATTTCATTCCACGGATGCTTCAGCTCAGAATTACCTTGTCCCTGCTCATGAGCACTGTTGTATCCCAGCTGTAGGAGACTGAAATGCTGGATATCAAACCCATGTTCCAAAGTTATCGTTTTTCAGTTCTAAAGGAAAATATTTTTAAAATAAACTGAGCCCTGTCTGCTTCTGTAGATATTAAGTCATGTAATTCTTGAAACAGTGTTCCGGCAAACAGTTCCACTTTGGAAAACTGGGCACAGCTCCTGCTGGTGAACTGGCAAAATCCAGGCAGGAATTCTAAATAAATTCTCAATAAAATCTTATCAATTTAAAGTAAATCACAATCTCTTTTTTTTGCCCCAGGAAATACACATTAACAGGTTTTTCTCTTATTGAGTCTTCTTATGCATCATCTGCAACCGCCCACGTGTATTTTCCAGAATAGTTTAGTGGGTGACTAAAGGATCCACTGCAACTCAGGTAAACTGCTGCTTCTGGAAAAAGGGCACTAATCATATGGATGATAGAAAATTGATGGGTTTTAATTCAATGAACACATATAAAACAGAGGCCTGGACTTTCAGTTATAAACAGGACTTCAGTGGACAGCCCATTGTTTATTCCCTGAAGGGTATTTTAAGGAAAAAATTTAATGAAGTACTGTTTTAATGACTATTATCATTGGGAGTCTTTTAATTAACGTCAGTGGCATAACCTGGGTCAATTTTGTATACACATATACATGTTCGTGTGTGTGTGTGTATGCTCTAGGTAAGGACTTCCTTATATTTCCTGAGTTTGACTTTAGCATTTCAGAAGAATCAGATTCTCTCTAGAGGGAAATCCAGCCAAAAAAGTTGGGAACTTTTTTGATAAGTCTGAGTTTCCTGGTTGTTTTTATGTAATTCCATCTATGCTGTCACAAGAGATGAATATCCCACAAAATTAAATGCAATGACAAGCTGAAAAAAACCCCTCTTTTTTAGTAGGAATTTGCTAGTGAGCCTTATCCTGACCCATCAATCAGCATCTGGCAATTAATTTAATTGTTATTCATTAAGTCCTTCCTATTAGAATCTCTCAGGCATGTGCTGCAAAGTCTAATGATCTTTGTGTTGTATCATAAGACAAAGGAGGATGTTCAATCATCTTGTCTCTTTACCTTGTTGCTGGCAACACTAACCTTTCCCTGAATTATTCCTGAATGAAGGAATCCTAAAATTGGACAGACAAATAACATAGAGAAAAGTGGAAGATAAAGTCGAACAGAGAAAAGGACAAACATCCTCTTATCTAAAAGTGTTTCCTTGGTTGTGTTGGACTCCTTAGTTAACTAAAATAATAATAAAAAAAAGACAATGACAATCTCACCACTCAGAATTCATCCCTCCTACCTACTGGAGTTCTGGAAAACACTATGGCAACCAAAGGCCCAACTTTCAAGTGTAAATAAAAAGTATTAGGCAAAATCTTTATTAAAAATTAAAGACTCTGACCCAGCAGAGTTCCCAAACATGTGCTTGAATTTAACTACTTAGTCTTAACAAGGTTAATAGGATTCATCTGTCGGGGAGATGCCTTATGTGCAAACAGGCTTTGGGTTCTAAAGCCATGTTTGCTAAGCTTCTCAATACTTGGAATTTAGGCACTCAAGTTTGAAAATCTGGCAAAAGCTTCTTAAATGTAAGAGAAAAATAAACAGATCTTTCCTGGTGCTGAAGTCTGTATGAATCATTGGTTGGTAACCAATGCAGGGGTTGTGTCACAGCCACCCAGAAAATGCTGGAGGGTTTCTGAGGCTGCAGCAACCACAGCAAGTTTTCGATATAGGACTGAGCTACCAAATGAATAAACATTCTGAGATAGTTGATGTTTTGTACTCTTGCTGATGGGCAAAATTCCCCCAAAGCTTAGAATGGCTTAACTTCAAATTCAGATTTTTCAATGCCATAAATAACATAGAACTTCTCCTCCTTAACAGGACCCAGACTTTAATCTTCCCTTTTTGCCTGAGACTCAGAACTCTCATTTTTATACTTCCATATATGAAGCACCTCTGGCTACTTACACTGCAGGAATAAATAATCTCTGCAGTGAATACATGCCTTTTTAAAGTATCTGTTTAAGAATCTGAACTCCACTTTGATTCTCCATGTAGTGTAAACTAAGCTTTTATTAAGCTTTTCTTAGCAAACATCTTTCAGGTATGTGAACTAAAGCATCCTGAATGTCTCATGTTGAATTCTGTGCATGTGGCAACAGTTTTGGATATAACAGTCAACAGTTCAGATGCCACTGTATTTCTGGTTTAGAAGATCTTAATTTATCTATGAGATCATAGATCTTTGGATTATAGCTAAAATATAAGTCTTTGCTGGTAGTTAATGGTGACTCCTTTCAGTGACGCTGAGCAACATTCCGTCTTCCAGTGTTTTATTGTTTAAAAGTCTTCCAGTAAAAAGAGATTTAATTATCCAATTTACCAGGTAATGACTTGAGCAGTTGACATAGGATGAGCTTGGCATCCAAAACATAGGTGGATACTGAAAAGTTTGTTTCCTCACTGAGGAAGGGGTTGGTGGATGCAAATTGGCTCTTACCTCTTGAAAATCCAAGGTGTTTCGCTTCTGATTCCCGTTTTTCAGGGGAAAAAAAGTGATCATGAGAAAATTTGTCTGTGTATCAGAAGGCTGAATGCCAATTTTAGACCTCTTCGAATAGAAGACTCTTTGAAACACACTGAAGAAAAATTGGAATTTGAGGAATCCTTCCTAACAGGTTTTAAATGAGGTGAAATTAGGACTATAACATTCAGTGTTTCTTAAATAGTCATAAATTGTGCTTGGACTCAATTTTGAGACTGTTTTTCTATCAGATTTAATGAATACCTTATATAAGAGACACACTCATAAAACTGGAAACAACCACTCTTTAAACCAGAGACTTTGAGATGAGATTTAGAAATACTGTAGAATGAAGCATTTGTTCTTTTGTTGTCACGAAGCTGAGGAATCCCTCTTATTTTTCATTTGAATACACTTAACATGCTTGGAGTACTTTGTTACTACTTCAGTATATAACATTTGTAACCTTTGCTGATTTGGAATTAATGTTATATTTAGTAGAAAAAGAGAGAGCAGATATTCCAATGTATTCCTGGAAGTATCTTTAAAATGTCCTAAGAATAATTTTCAAAAGCTAGAAAATTCATATACCATTATCCCTGTGTGTCTTGATCAGTCCTAATTAGGATATTTTGGGAGTTTTAATGTGGCAATAAGTTCCTTTTATTTTCTCAATAAGGCCTTTTTCAATTTTTATTTTTATCATCTGTCACAGAAATCTGTTGTATGTGTAAGCAATTTAATGGTTCACTGGAAGGTTGTTATGCAACTGAGTTGTATAAAATCCTGTCCAAACCCAGAAATTACTGTAAGGGGGAAACAGTGCAATGGTGAAAGGCTGAGAATTCAAATACCTTTTCTGTTGGTTTTAAATCTTTTCTCTGTGGTTTTGTAAAGCTCTCCTTGATATGCTGTGAGTGGAAGAGGGAAGAGATTCCACCCCTAACGTTGGGATGGCAGGAACAGAAAGTTCCTACGCCTGGCACAGACTGCAGAGCCATAACGTGGGTCTGGAGTGATTATTCCAACACGACCCCACTGCTTGCTCCATTTCAGGGACAGTTTTGATAGAGTTTATTGCCCCTGGGACAGCACACACAGCTATTCCCAGTGGGATCAGGGTGCAATTAATGCCAAGGGCAGGTTCTGCCAGCACTGCTCACTCGTGGCACCACATCCCACCTATTCCTGTCGGCCATCGCTGTGATTATCACACAGCCAAGCACTGCTCTGGGAATGAGGGCTGGGGAATTTGACTCTAAACTGATTATACATAAGTACTACTCCAAAGGCAGTGAAAGACCCAACATTGTTGGTTTTATTTCCCTGGCACTGATTTCCACGGGAATAAGAGCTCCTCTTAAGGTATGTGACAGAATAGAGAATTATAATCATGTTTTGCACTTGTTTGTGCAAGACATAACTTCATAATCCAGTTTATTTTCCAACCATAGCTACCTCTGAGAAACTAGAAACTCTTCCTTGCAAAGACCCTTTGTATTGGTCTAGATGATCTTCTGTGATCCCTGCCAACCTGAATCACTCTGTGATCCTATGAGCTGTTTATGTAACCCTAATAAATAAAATCCATGTCCACATCCATCAATTATTTACCTATATTTCTACAGATGACCCAAATATATGGTTTTGACCTTCAGGCAGAAACACTGAAGCACAACAGAAAATTCCACTCGGCCAAAGGCAGAAAAGCTTAGAAGTCTATAAATTATCCACTTTCTGGACTGCAAGAGTAACAAGAAATTGTAAATCATGTTCATTTTAGCTCAGTACAAAAAAATACAACCAACAAAAAGAGACCAGTTGTTGACAACAAACACGTGGTATTGTCTTACTTCTTGGGATGAATTTTGGTATTTGCAATTGAAATTATTAGTTTGAGCTCTAAAGAAATTTTTGAAGGAAGCTTTTCAGACATTACTTCATATCACACACAATGTGTATTTCCCTTCTCACTTGTTCAAATAAGATCCTTGTAACTTCTAACACTCATCACTTGAAGTGTATCACTTGAAAGAGGGATGACCATTTTTTCACTGGCCAATATCAGAGAAAGTGAAAAGAGTGATGTCAAAAAGCAGGAACACTGAACTGTAATTCCCTTTAGGATTTTCTCTTATCTCTTCTCACATTATATGAGCCTTACTTTACAACCTCCCTTGCCTTTTCACTTGAAATCATGATGGTCTTTCAAGAGAATAATCAATGAGAAGGCAATTTCTGCACTGTGTAAAAGTAGGAATTTTGTTTGTAGTCGGTTCTGAAAACATGGGTTTCTGTCCTCCCCATATAGGATAAATCATTTAACAAGTGAATATAAGCACAGTGTACATGGCACAGGCCTTGAAACCATATTTCCATTGCTCTGAGGACTAAACTGGCTAATATTTTCTTCCATGTAAATAGATCCAGATCAGCATGTCGTGAATTGTTGACTTCACTGTCTAATAATGCTTTTATGGACTGCTGTTCTGGGCCTCTCTTCATCAGCCTCCCTCAGAAACTTCCACAAGAATTTGAGGCTGGCTCTACATTAATCAGCTAATAAGAGTGAGGTATCCCAACATGATCTATATCCTCATAAAGACACACCTCTCCCTCGCCCTGGGAGTCCCAGTGCTGCTGTAATGCAGACCAGGGAGCACCACGCCAGTGTTCAGCACCAAGGTCAGCTCAGGACTGTGCACAGCCCAGAAAAACAGGACCTTCCTTCACCAAAAAGTCAAAATTGCCATCAAACACAGAGAAATCTTGAATTAATAAATCACTTGTTGAAACAGAGAAGATTTCAAAAAAGCTAAACCTTATATTTTATTCATTAACTGCATTCTTTATAGACCGTTCTATGTGGAATATAATGCAGTGAGATGTGAGAAGGAGTTTGTAACATTATTTACCTTTGGTAATGCCCAGTGCAGCTGCAGTGGAAGAACAGGCAGATGAATTGTGCAGCACTCACATGTGCTTTCCTTTGAACTCTCTGTGTACAATATATGGGCTAAATCGTGCCTTTAGGCACAGTCTTGAACAAAGATCATAAATTGCACAATCTCCAAAGACATGATATTGTAGCACAATTCCCTCTTTGCTCCCTGATAGGCCAGCCACAAAGTGCCTTTTTCTGAAGCAGTTTACAGTGTGTGTGCAATGCCTCAGACCCACCCACCAACCCGGGCAGTGCAGTGGCACAGAAAAGCCTATTTCTCTTTCCACTTCTTGTCTGCTCCTCAAATACACCCCCAGGGCATAGGAACCAGACCCCCCTTGTATGGGGACTGAGACAGACACCCATTTTCACTCCCTTAAACAGATGTATGAAAGTACCCAGAGATTCTTTTTGTGCAGGTTTGGCTGAGTCATATTCCCTCTTAGTGTGGACTTGAAACATGGAGGTGCATTGGGTAGATTGAGATTAATCTATTCCTGACCTTAAACTGATCTAGAGGCATGTGAGATATATTTTTAATATATTTTATACATGTAAAAAGGCAGATGAGGTCCTGCTGGATTTATTATGTATCAAGCCAATGAGTGCTTTAAGATTTAGAGAAGGAATTGTCACAGGTTCTAAATAAGTTCTTTGGCCATCTACTAGTGACAACAAAGCCATGCTGACAGTTGGAAATTCCCAAAACTTCTAAGTGTTGTGGGTGCAGCAAGGTTAAAAAATCTCCCCAATGAAATAACCTGTAGTGTAGCAGCACATGGCAATAATATGGGAAATCCCAAAACAAAGAGAAAAGTCAATCACTGCACATTTACTTAAGTGACCAGACTGATACTGCACACAAAGACATTTCAGCCTAAAAGTTGCCCTTTGCATAAATCCCAAGAGCTTTTTGACATGGAAATGCTTACAAAATCTAATCCAAATTACCTAAGTGCATGAGCTTGAAGTAGCTTAATTAAACCACACTAAATTTGCATGAACACTCTATCCTAGAATTAAAGTAATCTTAATTCAATTTAGGTTCATTTACTTTGGAACAGAATAAAGCTAAATTAAATCAAGCTCACTTTAATTCTCAACATGAGTGTCCACACAGATTTTAATAGTTAATTAATCCACTGTACTTTCAAAAGTGAAACTCCACGGAATTTCATAGTCCATGTTTATATAAACAAGCTCTAAACACAGTCTTCTGTTATTTCAGGACTGTTCTATTTTCTATTACACTCCATATGGGCTAATTTAACAGTCACTAGGAGGAGCCAAGCATTAGCAGACTGTTCTTAACCAAGACTGTATTTTTCAGCTCTGTATATAAAAGACAATTTTTTATATATTCTCTTAATTCCAGTCCTTAGTGTAGCCTTTTGGACCCTAAAATATATTGATGATGAACAAAAGAAGCTAGATATGATTTGATAGAAAAAAGAGTCTTGAAATTCCAAGTCTAAAAATTATATGCTTAAAGATGATCCTTTGCAAAACAGATTATAGCATAAGAATTGGATTTTCTAGATAACAGATGCACTAAAACGACAACTTGAAACAATTTTTGGACTCTGTCCCAGCACAAATCAATCTTATGGATTCTGAAAATGCTAAGACAGATCTTCAAATGGTAATTAATTTGATATGATTCTGATGTCAAAGAAGAAACTCTGATTTATAGCTGTTAAGGCTCTAACTCAACAATTATAAACAATGTTTTCCTAAGTTTCACTGTTTCCAAAGTTGTTGGGTCTCCTCATTAGTTTCAATTTTTAAAATGTTCTGCTGTTCCTGGGGTGAGAAACTATCTTTGGCTGCAGCTCCATTCAACTCACAGCTTGCTGGGCACAGCTCGCGTTCGCTGTGATTTCAGTTGGCAGGGCACTGGATTAGCTGTTGACATCAAGCCAACATTTAATTTTGTTTTCTTGAGTCATCTGTTGCCAGTTCCCATGACAACTGATCTTCTAGCCTTCAGATTTACTAGAGAAAGCCATTAAAATGGCCAGGAGTTCAGATAGAGACTCTTTGATGTAGATGGAAGTTCAACTGTTTTCCTCAATGGAAACGGAAAGATCTTTTCAGCTCTTACTTCAGCAACACGGAACTTCTGCTCATGAAAACACAGATGTTCTTGTATTAGAAAAACAGACTGAATAGTAGTTTTTAACAGGAAACCTGTCTGAGCATCTTTCTACTACAGAATGAAGGTCTTTGTGTCTAAAAATCACATGCCGCAAAGGACAGGCAAAAACATTTTTCTATTCTTGCACAGCAGTTCCAAAAGATGAAATTTAAGATACAGATTCTTCTGATCTCCACTTAAGTCCCTGTACATTTCCACTTCTCATTTCCCAAATGTGTGACTTAGGTAAAGGAAGTACCTCAGGAAGACATCATTAGTGTACTAAGTCAGCCCAGAGGTTGTAACAGATCAGAGGGAAAGGCCAATCACAATGTTAGGAGACCTCAAATCAAAAATACCTTTGGCTAAAAAGAGGAGTCAGCATATATAAAATATGAAAGCATAAGAAAAAATTAAATAGCAGAATGGATCACAAGCACAAGGAATGTGGAATTCAGGCTTTGCAAGATCCAGTGAAAGTCAAAAGGAGATGGTCTTGGAAATAACCACTAAGTACTCTCAAATCCCTTTGAAATAAAAGGAAGCACAAATGTAATAGACAAAGGTGCACAACTGATTCAAACACTGTTAGAGACTTCAGAGAAAACCCTGTATCTCTTCATTAGGTAAACATCTGCCTCCAGTACATGGGCAGAAAACAAGCAGCTGGTCAACTCTGTGGTTTGATGTGGTTGTTCCCCACTGCCCAGG
>JAWWLV010000057.1:10720632-10829334 GCA_035041135.1 Platyrinchus mystaceus
CTGCCTCCAGTACATGGGCAGAAAACAAGCAGCTGGTCAACTCTGTGGTTTGATGTGGTTGTTCCCCACTGCCCAGGAGCTTGTTCTAACAAGCACTATTTGCAGGAAGATGTCCAATGACCCCAGACTTCCCCCAGAAAGTGCAAGCAATGTTTGCAAGCTCAGATGTGAATCCAGCACTCATGTCTATGTTCTAAGAATTAATGACCCTTTGATAAGGCAATACACTACAGGGTTTTCTGCACCCCATTTAGTTTGTTTCATTAGACGTATCTGGATGACTTTTTCAGGCTGGTTCTTCAACAGCAATCCAGGATTGCTTTCCTAAATGTGAGGATACACAGGCCTACCATCTGAATTAAAACTGAGAGAACAAGGCACTTACTCTGACAAAAAAGCTCCCTTCTCTTCTCCTCCTCTGCCCAGCTGAAGCAGTTAAAACATTTTAAAGACAATGAGGGTGGATGTGGGAGAAAGTGAAAGAGAAGAGAACCCACCAGTTCCCCAGCCTGAGTTAACTCTCCTGATCCCACTGGGGACAGACATTTCCCACCAGCTGAAAATCCATCCCATCAGAGATCAGGGAAGTCAAGTACGTTTGGTACCAGCCACACTGCAGGGACTGAGTGGCTTCCCCTTCCAGCTGTCCCCCAATTTGAGTATAAAGCCACCAACACTATTGTGACTGGCAAAAATTGGTGTGAATTAATGACAAAACAAAGCACACGTGATTGTCCCAGTGCTACAACAGGGATTAAACAACCCCACACACACACTAAATCTGGCAGGTTTTGCTGTAGAGGGTCAGGCTGTGGATCCAGGCTCTGTGGGATTGGTTTAGATGCAGTTGGCTCGTGGATGCCATTGATGCATTGATTCAAAATGCTGCATTTCATGTTTGGCTTTCATCTTTAAATATATTTGAGTAGGTTTTTCTCTCTTCTAAAACAGCTCACATAATAGGTAGAACTAAAAATGATCTAATAGCTCCACTGCCTCAGAGCTACTGCCATGCATGAAATTCAAACTGTGACTATAAAAAGAAGCAGGGAGGACTTTCTCTCCAACTCGCATTTTCAGCTATTTCTGTATTTTCTGAGAAGGACAGAACTTGTTCACGTTTCAAGTCAGCACCAGTTAAATAAAATGCAATCTGAAAGTTATTACAGGTCATCTGGGGAACTGGAGGCAAAAGTCTGGAGGTTTTCTCACTGGTTGAGAAGGCAGTAAGTTTAGCAAGATTAGGAGCTACTAATTAAGGTGATAGCATGACCCAAATTTCGTTTTACAGCCCTTCCTGGTTTAGTCAGATGCAATGCCATCCATTATAGCTGAGCAAGTAGATCCTATGGGTAATAATTTTGCACCTTCATACTTTCTATCTGCACATTGCCTTTGATTGTGTGTTTGAAATGTGCATTATTTGAGTTCAGCAGCCAAATACAAGTGGCATTGCTCAGTCCCAGTCCAATCCCTTGTGTCAGTTCACTCTCTGACTGAGTGCAACTCTTAATTAAGTTTATTTGCATGTGTGCAAAACATATGCTTGGCTATTCAAACCTTGCCTTGCACAGATGTTGCCTAATTTTGTTAAATGGGAGAGACCACTATAATTTTTAGGAGAAATTACCCAAATTAGAATAGATTGAACCATTTGAGTGTGTTCCCAGACTAACACGACCATTTGGTACCTTGTTTGTGAGAATTTAAATACTTTATCTATTTTCAAACGCTGTGAAATGAGAATTTGTGATTTTCATAACCATAGATTGTTTTTGGGGTTTACCACGTGCTTCATCCCAGCACAGGCTGACTGGGGGAGTTCTGAAACACCAGCACACTGAGATCTCCTGGAGGGTGTACATTGAGACACTCCTGGAGACTGATTTTAGGTGGAATCATAACCCTTACGACTTTGGATGAGCCCACTGAGGCTGCACACTGTGGGGAGCTGATCTGTCCACTGGAGCATGATTTAATTATGTCATCAGAGCCTTGGGTCATACTGGGAAGAGGTAGACAATGTCATATCCCCTAAACATGTTCTGACCATTCAGGCATTTAATCAGAGACTGACATATTTATTACAGATAAAAGGAACAGGAGGATACTATGAATTGCTTTAGAGCAGCTTAATTGACAGTGCATTGGGTAATGAATAACTAATTAATAAAATGAAAGCGGAATATAATGGATTTGAACTTTGTTTGTACACAAAACGCATGATTAGGACTGTTCAACCATCATTAGCTCTGTGTCCTCTGCAGTGAGTCATTGTGCTCCCCGAAGGAAGTCCAGGGTGCATCACAGACCTGCCAAACCATGCCACTGACGAGCCAAAGCCTTCTGGGATGTCCTCCTCTGCCAGCTGGTTCTCCCAGTTTAGGGGATTCCTTCCCATTTCTTTTCTTCCAATTCACAGTCAAATGGGTTCTGCAGATTCCTCAAGGCTGATCTCATCAGAGTTGTCCAAAAGTGAAGACATACAGAGAAAAACCCTCACTCTACCAGAGAAACAGTCACAGCCGCTGTGGGCTCGTGGGGGGCTCTGCTTGGCTCACTCTGGAAAGGAACTGGCACATCTTAGGTGTGGAGAAACCAAGAGTAAGGGAAAGTGGATAAGCTTAATGACATGCAATAGCATGACTTGTTCAGTCTTCAAAATATAAAAACAAAAAATGGACATTGAAATAAGGACTCAAAACCAAAGGAAGAAAAGCACTCTGGCAAATTCTGGCCTCTGTGCTATCAGCTCTAATAAGTTCTTCCACTGGCACGTTCTCAAGAAAGGCCCCAAAGACACATAAAGGGATTTTCTCAAAGTTAAAATTTGTGTATTTCTAGTAAATAAGACAGCCCTTGATCTACCAGACAGCTAGACAAAAGAATCAGCCTTTGATGAGAAAAAAAAAAAAAGGCATTATTCATCCAATCTGGTTCAGCAGTCAGTCAGTCATAACATATAGATCAGTGGGAACTGTGGGCTTGAATTCTTTGAATGTTTAGTATAAAATGCTGTGCAAAATGAAATAGGCAACAACATACAAGGGAGTTCCTCTACACACAATGGAAAAAATTTGTACAAAATATACAAATGATTTGCATGCACAAAAATCCCATGAGTGCCTATGCAAAGCACTTCATTATGCCTGTTAGTTACTGTAATTGCCATTATTGTGCAATTACTTCCTCTGCATCACAATTCCAGGTGAATGGTTAAATCAGCTGCAAAATTATGAGAGCTGAAAAATTCTGTTTCAGACCCCAGACCATTTCATTGATCTCTTATTGTAGAGTAAACAAAGTGCATTTCATGAACTAGCAAATTGCAAATGGTATTATTTCCTGGAGTGGCTGCAGTATTCCCAGAAGAACTGAGGTGGTTGTTTATGGAACAAGAATTCCCCATGCAATAGCATCGAGCTTGTCCTTCCAGTCCTTTCCATCAGGACTCAGTCCCATCATCAGAATGGGTTATTGGGCCTTGTCAAACCTGGGGTGTTCTAGGGCCGGTTTTTTCTGCTGTCTGTGATCTGAGTATTTGAACACTTTCTGCATAAACCCATTAGCAATAACTTAGATACTTACATACTATTGCCTGGCTTTTCTCTTTTTTGGGAGACCAAACTTGGGTTGGGGTTGGGTTTTCTGGAGTCTTTTTTGGGGGAGAGAAGGACTAGAATATTACAACTGTTACAGTAATTTTTGGTGGGGAGAACTGTAAAATGAGGATGGTTATGTATTATTTCTTAAGGACTATCAGACTGGATTTGTTCAAGCACTTCTACAAGAATGTTCCACAGTTAAATCCTCTTGAATCTAACAGCTTTGTTCTCATCTCTTATGATGACCAAATGGCTTCATTCTTGGCTCTTCTAAATTGAGAGGAACAGCTCTTACAGTAGTACTTCATCAGCTGAAATTCAGTCCTAAATATAGCTGAAGTTTGAGCAACCTCTTATATATGGATATTAGGGATGAAATTGGTGCTCTAGGTCGCTCTCTCAGAAGCTCACTCTGAGCTAGTTTGAGGATGTGACTGCAGGGATGACAGATTTATAGTGACAAGAGCCATGAAGGAAGAAAATGTCAGAAATCCAGACTGGGTTGTGCTTTTCACTTAATAAGTTGACAGGAAAACACACCAAATATAAAGATAAATAGTGATAGCTGCCACCCCCTCCTTACCTCTCCTTTTCCCACCTCCCTCCACCAACAAAGGCTGAAATTATTATTTTTTTCAGCAACAGTGGTGAAAAATGACAAATTAATAAAAGCTGATGGCTACTCTTTCTTATCCCATAGATTGCCCTGGAGCTTGCCCAGAGCTGCAGTGCAGAAAAAGCCAGCCACATACTTTCAAAATTTAGATTAAAGTAACAACATCAACAACAGCAAAACCCCAAACCCCACCCCCTTGCTCTCCCAGGACCTGGAGCACATGCAGACTGTAATTACCAGAGTTATTGCTGAGGAGAGAACATACAGAATGCAATTATGCTATTAGGACAGGGTAATCAGAATAACTTGCTTATTAGAGAAAACCATATACTTGTTCTACGCCATTATCTTCACTTCTATAAAATAACCTTCTTAGGAGATACTACAGTTAAACAGTGATTATGGATGTCAAATCAATTTTCAATGGATATGGATTATATGATAGCACAAGACCTGAAAGGGAATCAGAGTTTAGTGTCCAGGCACTTCAATTGTGCAGACAGTTTTACAGTGATGCACTGGTTCCCATTATCCCCAAATAAACTGATGGTCACTGACATCACACACAGATGAGAAATGCCCATTGAAAATGCATAGTTAGAACTGTTACATTTCAGACAAAACTCTAAAAAATATATAATTACTATTCAAACATCAGTGTTTTGGAATCTGATGTTGGAGCCACTTTGAATTCACTGATTTGCAGATAAATGGATAAGACTAAAGAAATCCATGTGATACTCGGGATCCCAAAGCTGCCCACAATTTATGAAAATGACACTATGTACATCCTTGGGATACAATTGCTGTAAATAACCCATCTGTCATGAGAAATAACCCTAAATAACAAGGCTGTCACCTCAAGCACACTTAGATGGCAGTGGGATAGATGGAGCTTTCCTGGCAGCTCAGAGGGCAGAGGGTGTTTTGGGCAGAACAACAAGGAAATAAAAGAGCTGCTTAAAACCACTCCAGACATTTTGGAAGAGTTGCTTTGAAGTCCTACCTCGTGAAAGCTGTCCTAATGACAAGATGAGAGCAGGAGCACTCGGTCAGTCCTGCTTGTTGCAATAGTAAGATGCCTACAAAGGAATCACCCAGGTTATCAACACTTCTGGTTTTGCACAGAGGTAACATGGGAAATGAGGGAACAAAAAAATTGGGCTTTAGAAGGTATAATTAAAAATTTCACAAGAACAGTCATGAATGTAAAGTTTGGAACATGACTTGGGGGTGTTTAGTGGCCCCTCTGAGATGGGATTACTGATTTCTGATGTTGAGGGACCGTAATATCTGACTCGGAAGCAGTAAGACAAGAAGTACAGCACTGCCATCAGCAGCACATGCATGGCAAATTTTGCAGATTTCAGCATGTAATATTTGTTATTCCCAGGGGAATCTCCTAGTACCACTTTTTGATCTCTTCTACACAAACTCCTTTAGCTGCAAGACCTGAGCATGCTTGAACTTTGGCTCTGTAGCTTATCAGTCTCCCAGTATCAGCAGCTCTGACTCTGCAGGAGACATGAGCCCGTGGAGCAGTTACCCAACATTTTCAGGGCTCAATACCAACACCTGTAGAGCCGCTACAGGCTCCTTGGAAAAGCCTTTGAGAGCTGTATAATGGCAGGGCAGGATTTCTGTGCTAAAACAGCTCCCAAAAAGCTGCCGACCACAGCAATGTGAAGCAAAAAGGCAGCCACTTACTGCAGCTCCACAGACCTTGCCTGTAGCCTCTTTCAACAACTCCTAGATGCAATTACACATCTATTCACCACCACTGCAGGTGCAAGATGAGCAACAGCACGTGTAGAAATGTGTGTGGGTGTGCAAATGCCTCATTATGTGATTTGTCAGCACAGTCAGTGAGGCTTTGTGTCCAATGAATGTGTAAATTAGGTGCTCAGCCTACTTGAGGGAGAAAACATTTAACTTTGCCTCCTTAGCCCAGCCCTCTCAACAGACGTTGGATAAGAAAGTAGTTTCTTTCCTTGTCAAAGTAGCAGCTTCCATCTCAAACCTAATCCTGCTTCCTTGTGCTGTCCTTGGGTTTCTAACAATGAAGAGAAGTGAATCTTGAGGAATTAGTCGTGTTGAATCATATCTTAATCATATGCATGATATGCTCTTATGTAGCATTAGAGTACGAGGCGTCACATCTTGTGTTGTCATTTCTGGGACAGGGAACTGGGCCTGTTTAAATCACTTCTGGCATTAACGAGATTCTGACCAGAGGCTTTATTTCATGTTCAGGAAATGTGCTGCATTATTTCCTATTATATCACAATACGTTGCAAAGGAACTGCTAAGTTACCAAGACTAATCCTTTAAGTCTTTCTTTCTTTACAATGTCAGACAAAATAAGACTATGCCATATTTCTGTAATCTCTGTTGTATTATGAGAATATTATGATCTATAAAAACGACAAAATCTCTAAACTGCAGGATTCCCATTGGCTCTGATAGGCTTAGTTTCATCTCTTTCTGTCAGAAAAGATATTTCTAAGTCTGCATGATTTCATTTTAACAGACACTATCTGGCTAAAAATCACATTATTAAGTAAAAAGTTTTCTTCTGCTTAAAAATCAGTATTTCTGCAAAAATATGATGTAATACCTGAAGTTCTCTTTCTTCAAGAAACTACTTAAAATGAAAGTTAGTTTTGAAGAATCAGGGTATCTACTGCCACTTTTTTGCTTCTTGGATATGTACATTTAGATTAATCTGCTCAAAAGTAGTTTTTGTTCTCAGACAACTTTACTTCAGCTACCAAGATCTAAAAAAGATTCCTGCAATGCTCTGCTGGCAAATTACAGGGGAATTTCTTAAGGGAGAATGGGAATTTGAATTCAAAACTAATTAATTAAACCCACCAGAAGTAGACTTTAATTTCTTTTAATAGGATGAGAAAATAAATTTAAAAATATCTATAAAGGTGTATCCTCCTTCTGAGAGATCTGCTCTTTGGGATAGAGTGAAAACTTCATTCCATACATACCTATTCAAAAAGTTTGGGTGTATTTCTCTGCTGATATTTTATGATGTCTAAGCCACTAAAAACATATTCAGTAGTTTATCTCTTTTATAATTCCATCATTAAAGCAGCCAAACAAACCATGCTTTCAAAATGCAAAGCTCTTGGCAGTGTGGGTTTTGTTCGGGTTGGGGGCCTGGTTGGGGTTTTTCTTGTTGTTGATTTTTCAATAAGTTACTTCAAAATATGTTTAAAATCCTCAAAAAAACAGATGAATAGACAAATATTAAATCCCAGGATAGGAAGCAGAATAGATTTTTTGCAGGTGCAGGACACAAACTAGCTGATTATATAAAATCTCCTCTCCCAAATAAGATAGATGAGTAATGCTTCAGGTCACAGTGCAGTTTTTTTAGAAGAGGTTGGTAGAACTAGAGACCTTTGATGTGTTGGAATAAAGCCTAAACACATCCTAGAAGTTGTGTTAGGAGAACAAGAGTGAGAAAAATATAAATGGAACAGCAAGTTACTGAAAACAGCTTCTTCTGGTTTTTGCTCTCAGGTTCTCTCAGAAACAAGGTTTATTTAACCACTTTTCATCTCATGTCACCCACAATAACTTTGGAGCTTATTGGCAACTTTCAACAAAGGGTTTAGTTCATGAAAAATGACACCAGTGACCCTCATAAGTCTCACCTGTAGGAAAAGCCTCGGTGTGAGGTGAATTTTGCTTACACACCAAAGAATCCACTCAGGAGAGATGCTGTGAGTGCCCTCAAGGGAAGAGAGTTCAGTCAGTCTGACACTTCATTAGACAAGAAAGGAGCCAATCTCAAGTCCTAAGTCTCATAAATCTGATAAATGAGATTTTTTTTTTAACAGTTTAAGATCTCATTGAGGACTGAAAATGCTGGAACTGTAGGAAGGCAGGCTTTGTTGGCTTCTCTGTTGTTACAGTAGCAACACCCATCCTATTTCCAGAAGAATCATTTGGGAGAAAGGCCTCTGGGAGCAGGGAGCTCCTGCATTTGCCAAGGCAGGAGAAAAGTGCAAGCTAATAGAATGGATTCAGAGGAGATGGCAGAAAAGTGAAAAAACTGTAGACAAAACAGACTGAAAAGTAAAAAGAAGTAGAAACAAGTTCTACTGTCTCATAAGACAACAAGAGAATGTAGGGAGGCACCAACTCAGTGAGGCAGGAGGAATGCCAGTGTTCCAGATCAACCTGTGTTGTCTTCAATGACACTTCCTTGGACTAAAGAAGAGAGATACAGGATAAATGTCTATTACAAGTTAGGGCCCCTTCTTAAAACATTTTCATTCACACACAGCGTCCTGGATTTTTGAAGGACATTTCTTTGTTACTTGGCTTCCTTTCAGTTTATTCTTCTGGTTGAATTACAGCAGAAAATGTACACCACAACACTAAGAGGTCCCTCTGCTATCCATCCTGACAGCTGCTGTTCACATTCCCTGTGTTTGCCTTAAGAAAATGCAGCTCTGATCATGTCATCTGTTAAGTTAACCACTGCTGTGAGGGTCCAAGGCAACCAGCCTCAGGCCATGGCTATTTGCTCCTGTGATTGAGGAGAATCAGGGGTTTAGGCAGGATAAACATTTTTTATATATATATTTTGGTTCATTTTCTTGAGTTAAACAAGAAATGGGGCCTTTAAAACTTAAGGTGGACAAGTGGAGAATTTGTGTGAGTGAAAGACCAGGCTCCATTTTCTGTTTTCTAGAGCTTTCTCTGCATACTTAGGAGTCTAATATGAGTACTTATTCTCTGCTTCTAGGCATTGGAACATACAGCAAAGTCAACTGTCAGGGAAGGAAACATTTAAGCTGAAGTTAAGCTGAACTGCTGTATCTGAAAATAGGATGCTTTTCTCCTTGAAACCCCTGCAATCCCAGAAAGCTGCACCCAGTCTACACAGCTCCTATAATATATATTTTAAAAAAACCCTACATTTTTTCTTCTATCATAAGTGCAGAGCTTACAAAATTACCAAGTCCCATCTGCAAAGCATAAACTTCAGAGAAACCCAATGAAGTCAGTGTTGCATACACTATCATGTTTGCTCTATTTAAATATTCCACACAGATTCATCTCATTCATGATGAAACAATTAAAAAGTACTTGCAGGAGCCAAGAAACTCTCTTGGAGACTGATTTCTACTCATGTTTTGTCTGAGCTCCCCTAAGAGGGCAGGACTGGTTCTGGATGCTGAGCAAACTTGCCCAGAGCATCACCACTTGTGTGTGTTATTTGAAGGCAGACACAGAAGACTCACCCTGACCATTCCATTTGGAGTTCACGTGTGTTCACTCACCCACCTTTCATCTGCTTCCAGCCTGGCTCAAGCTTCAAGGCCGGGCAAGAACCCACTCCCTAAATAGCATCAAGAACAGTCCTAGACTAGAGCACAGCCCTGACCCAGCAGAGCATTTCTTATGCTCTTACAAGGATAAAAACCTAAGTTTGGTGAAGAGATAAGATGCAGATTTCTGTGAGTAGCTGAATGAGATGTGACAGCCATTCCAAACAGATCAATATGGGCAAGGCACAGGGAAGAGTGCACGGCCTGAGGGATGGAGCAGCCCTCAGAAAACGCTGAAGGCTTCACTGGTTTGATGTGATGCACTGATCTACGTCCAGTTGCTGGTTATGCAGCAGCAGAACAGTTTAAGGATGTTAAAAAAAAATTAGATTAAGAAAGTTAACACATGAGCTGTCTCTTCATTATATGAACAGTCAGGAAGTGCTTCATGCCTTTCTTCAGTTCTAATCACAGGTCGACATTCCTGACCCATGTGTGATTACAGAATTACTGTACCACAGAAAACAGGGTAAGATCCCCTTTGATTCAGATCATCTTACTGAAATATTTATGCAGACTCAAGCATGGAGCTATTGACCTGCATCTAGTAGGTATATGATGTCCTCTCTAGGGCATGTATAAATTGTGTATACATTAGACCATAAATCAACTTGAATTTCAAACAAAAGTATGGGATATAGTGGGCACAAAGAATCCATTGTATTACATACAAACTCTGCCTCCATTTTGCAGCAAAATCAAGGTATCATATTTAGCTTTACTTACCCTTGGTATTTATAGATCTGACCTGCTTAGAGAAGCCAGGGTAATTAATTCTACCTATTAAGTTTTAAAAACAAAAAGCCACAAATTTGATTAAAAAAACACCATGTTAAACATAAATAAATGGTGTAGCCTGTTCATTACAGCACGAATTGGGCAGTCTTGAAACAGAGTTCCCAAACTAAAGATTGTGAAAGATTAACACTGTTATTTCACTATTCACTAAAATATAAAGTTACATTTCCAGATAAATACCACTCCCAGCATTATGTAACTCATTCAGTTTTCAAAGCGTGGTGCAAACATTAACTGAATGAATAATCTTAAACCATCTTCATTCATTGCTAAAGGGAAAATTTTTCTATTATTTGACAGAGAGGACTTTATTTTATTTGCAAAGAGAAGCAACTACTTGTGTGCACAAGTTCTTACATGTGTAAATTAAGTAATATGTACTCAAGGTATGCAATCAAATTTGGGGTTTACTTTTGTTTTGAAATAAAGCTTGTATTAAAGAGACAAACATAAAACAACACCAGGCATTTCTGATATGCTGACCTCACTCCCATAAATCCAGTCTAGGTTATGATGGTGTATAATCAGTATTTCCACTTCTTGGATAGAGGTTTTAATGGTTTAAGTGTCTTTTCATCAACATTCAAACTACCTGCCAACTTGGGATTTAGGAGAAAAGACAACTGTAAAACTCTTTTTCCCAATTAAAGGTCTGTAGTTCCTTTACAGAACTCTAAGATTTGTCTAAATACAAATCTCCAAACACTGGGAACAGTCAAACCTTGGAAAAGCCTAAAACCAAGCCTCAACATGAGTAGCATATTTATTAACTGACCTCATTTAATTCCTGCAAAAGTAGCATTAAAATATAACTTCCCCAAACTCTTTTTTGAATCCCAAAAAATAAACTAAGGAGAGTTTCAGCAAGTAAAATGCTCAGGCAAGCAGCATAAAGCAGTTTGTGTTAAGTGTGCAGAGTGTAATGATACCCCAGCACTGTCACCAATCCAAGAGGGTGCAGGACCAAAATTATGCATTTGGAGTAACATAATCCCCATCTACCAAGTCCCACCTATGTAGGTTGCCAGAATACACTGTGCCCATTCTCCTCTCCAGAAATGCAGAGATTCCTCTCTCCCCTCTTGGAAAATGCTGGAGAAGAACTGCCAAGTGTATGAGATGAGTGATGGACCAGGGAGGAGTAACTGCTGGGGTAACAGGAGATTCTCTGCTGCAGGACAGAGAAAAAAAGGCAGTTCTGTGCTTCCAGTGAAGTTCTCTGCATCTCTTGGGGTCCAGTTAGATCAGACCAGCAAGGGGCTGGGAATTTGATGAGAAAGGAAAGACCTTCTTAAGAGCACAGTGGACCCTTCCCTAAAATATAACTCCCATTGTAGTACTTGGTAATATGGTGATTTTACAGGTGCTATATTATAAAAAATTCTACATTCACACAAATGTCTTGGGAAGCCTTACAGGACTTAAATTTGGATTTCAGTGTAAAAGGAAATGGGTTATTAAGTAATATCCTGCATGTTTCTTGTCTCTACTGAGTATTCCTGAGTATACTCCCCACACTAAGTTTCTATGGGGAGCCCTTGGGTTGAATTTGAACAGGAACATTCTGACTTTGGGTGACAGAACATCACAAAGTTTAATATACATTAAAGACAGGGTTCAGTTATAAATTGGAGCAAAAGCACTGACCAGCTTATTTAATTTTGTTCATAAATTAATAGGGGAAAGGATGTAGAAGACCTGGGTATACTTCTTGTCTCAGAAGAAATACGATGCAGGCAAAACAAACTGTTAAGAAAATAGACTTGTTGATACAGGAAAATGAAGTGGAAACCAAATTTTATGGTGGAAAAAAAACCCCCTAACAACTTTTTATACGTGGCCTGGCTCAAGTGCTGGGATCAAATTTGAAAATTTATGCAACAACTAAAGACATCACAGATAAGCCTTTAAGTCCCTGATTAAGCAGCAGTGATCCAAATGACTGCAAAAGGATGAGAGCACCACAGCTGACAGGCAGGGCACCAACAGCATCTTTCTCTGTCCCTCTGCTATCAATTCCCTTGTCTTAAGCACATATTTGAAGTTCAGCACACACAGTTGGAAGATTTTCTGAATTATGGGCCTGGAAGGAATAGATTTGCAGCAAAAAGGACTCAATCAGATTCAGAAAACTGGCACAAATCTATCTGCACTCCAGTTGTATCCCTTGCTCCTCTTTGCCTTCCTTTTGCTCCCTACAAGCATCTGCAGCCCAAACCTCTTGTACTTCACTTTTAATAAGCTTTTGAGTTTCCAAACCTTCCCTGACAGTAGCTTCCAACATCTCTGAGTCTTCCAGTGCCCTGATGGCTAAAGGGGAAAAGCACAGCTTCCCAATTGCTCCCAAGCTCCCTAACACTGCACAAGACTCAAGCTGAGCAAACTTGTTGAAGGAACAAATATGTCAGTAACGAGAGTCAATTAAAATCTTTAGCAGCATCAATCAACCCCAAAAAGGTAAGAGAAAACAATGATAGGCATATGGAGTGGCACAGTCCATCCGGGGTAGGTTACAGCTCTAAAACAGAAGAAAGAAAAAGCTGTAGTAAAGAGTATTCCTATACCTGCTGTTTATTGGCTCAGGATTTTCCATGGGCATTACTTAGATGGCTGAGTCCTTACACTGCCTGTGAGGCTCTGCTGGGTTCAGATCAGCCTTCAGCCCAGAGAGAGATGATGTAAAAGGAACAAAACACTTCTTAGCATCCTAGAAGAATACTTACAAGGATGTTTCCTGCTACAGAACTTTTGAATTATGGTAACTAGAAACAGTGAGGAAGGAGCTTTAAGTCTTATGCAGTTGTTCTCTCCTTGAGTTAATTCAGAGCACAGTGCTGCTGATCACATGTGGTATCAATAGAAATAAAAGGGGAATTAGTGTCTGGCACAGACATAGTTGTACATCACTAGAACGAGTATTCTGAAATAGCTTTAAGTTGTCTGAATTTGAAGCACATCACAGCAAATAATATAGAGGCTGAGGGGCCCCCTCATCAGCCTTCTCCAAGGAGAACAATAAGAAATTATGATGACAGAGCTGTTAACAACATCTAACACTACTAATTGCACCACAACAGCTCCTTGCCTTGGTACAGATCCTGCACTGGAGGAGAAGGAACACACAGCAGACCACTGGCAAGGTCTGCTGGAGAACTCAGAAATGCCCATCCTGAAAAAGCATTCTTTGCTTGCATGGTGCCAGGAGGGAAAAGTAGCAGCACAGAGAGCAAAACGTGATGGCACCAATGTACACTTACACAAATCCAAATGGATTACCCCCAAATTAAGGAGGGGAGGGGTTGACATTTTCACACATTGTCATGGTTGTCTGTATCTGCTCAAGTAATACAGAGTTTTGACATGGTGTTCTTCTTCAGTCTGTGCAGCCCTCTCTTTTATGACTACAAATCAAATGAGATTGTCAATCTTTCCTGTGGCCTGTGCCTGCTGGAAGGATGTAATGAGAGCAATATTTTGGCTTTGTGCAACTGTCTCTCAATTAGATGGGGATACTGAAATCTGTTCTCTTTAGACTCTCCTTTCTCTCTTGATCCTTATCTGGAAATATGAAGGAGGGGAAAGACATATGAGATGTAAGATATAAGGTAATTCTTGACATCCCTGGAAGTGTCTGAGGCCAGGTTGGATGGGGCTTAAAGCAACCTGGTCTAGTGGAAGGTGTCCCTGCCACGGGCAGCAGGGGAACAAGATGATGATCTGCAAGGTTTCTTCCAACCCAAACCATTCTATGATTCTATGAATAAGAAAGATGAAATTCACTTTCTTAACAACAGTCTTTTTAGAGACAGCCTATAGATAAGCAAGACATGAGTATTTTGATGTGTGCTCCTCAAGCTGAGGACATATTCCTTTTTTAAGGCTTGCACTCAGTGTGACAGTGAGCTTAAACAGACTCAAATATGAAGTCCAGTCTTTGTTGTACTCTACTAATTCTCATAAAATTCTGCTCAGTGGCCATAAAATAGTTCACTTAAATCCCAGGCTGAAATGTATGATTTTATCTTAAAGGAGAAAATAGCTGCTCCAATTAAAACAAAGACACTTTTATTCCTCCTTATCTTTCTTATACTATTTCCAGCATTCTCCACAACACCAGTAGGAACCCTGGGCACCATTTATTACCACATTTTCTACCTCCATATACTTTCCTCAGTAGACGCAGCCAAATGAATTGGTGCAGAATAATCCTTGACCACATCATGCACTCAAAAAAAACATTGCAAGACAAGAACACATCTCCAGCAGGAATTTGGCATCATTCAAATGCCACCTAAAAGCAGGGATGGTTTTTGCAGTGATCCGTATTTTGATATTGGTTTATTCATCTGTAAGATTTAAATGCATGACTTAAACATTAATAAAAATTAATTTTTAAATTAACAAAGAATCCTAGATGTTCACAGTCACTTCTCTACATAGTTTGCCTGAGAGCAGGATTGGGATGTAAACACAAACTTTGTCCCTATCATTTCACACTCCTAAGTCTGTCTTTGGACTTGTAGTCCGTGGATGGTTATGTTGGTAATATAATGACAACATTATTTTCCAGGCTAATAAAATAAGCAAAAATTACAATTATGTCATCTAGCATACATAATTCTTACAATAGAATAAATTTTATTCCATGTTATGAAATTGCTCATAATGATTACTCACAACACTGCAAATTTTATTTAAATTAAGGAATTTATGTTCATTTTATTATCATTTTGAGGCATACAGATGTTCAATACTATTTGACAAACAAATTTAAAACCTGAAAAGCTCACCAAAGTGAGCTAATTCTGCTACTGACCTGGACAACAAACATATGTATTTATCACCTTTTGTTTCTCTCCACATATTGTCTGTATAACACAATACTATAAAAGACATCCTTTCTTGTATTTTAGTTTGGCTTCTGCAATGGGACACTGGTTTATCTCCTGATGTCTGTATTAGGGGGAAAAAATACTACTTAGTCTCGATAGTTCTTTCTCCTAACAAAAAGTATAATAATGTTTATATCTTTGTCTATTTGTCAGACATGTTGTGTAGCTTCTTTGTTGCATTTCACGAAGGCCAAAATAATTAATTAGCAGAAAATAATATAGAGGAATTAAAGCTGAGATTGCATACGCCTGCCTTTCATTAGTCACTTCTGCTTCCAGAAATCAAATGGCAGAAACATACATTCCTCTTTCAGTCAAGATTGCCCCTTTGGGAGTGAGTCGAGCAGTTCATGTAAGAAGAGTCCTTTGTTCCCTTCACTTGTGGTATTGGAACAGTTGGTAATCAGAGATAAATCATCTACTGTTTGCCTTAATTTAATTTGTCTTTCACTCCAGAGCAAGGTGCTCAGAATTGCTTGATAAGGCAAATAAATAGAAGAACGTAAAATAGAAACAAATATTAATATCCTCATTGGCTCAGGAGGAAGCAATAGAGCAGGTGTGTGAATAGAGCCTGGAATATTTTATTTACTCAGTAATCCGAGAAAGGCTGGAATAAAGTTCAACCCAGAACTGTATTCAGGGACTGTCTCTTGCACGCTCATAGTGCCTGACCCAAACCCCCAGATTCCAGGCTTAGAATTCACCGTAGTGGGCAGTGATGATCAACACCCCATCCATTGTCTTTATGCTGTTTTGGTTACCCCTTTCCTTATAAAGAAGCCTGCCAGCTCTTGTGTGACCATCATCTATTCTGAGAAACTGAGAGCAAACTGGCTCTTACCCTTTGCTTCCAGCGTGTTGTTGTGCCTTCCCGTGCAATCACATCACATCAAAGTGATGTAGCTGTTTGTTGGGTTTTTTTTCTAAAGGTCTCATCATTGCTTAGATTCTGACAATCTGAAATTACTGAGTCACCACCAACAGACATTTAGAATTACTCCTCAAAGTGAAGTTAAACTGAAAACACCATTAGAAATTGTTAAAGAAGAAAAAAAAATCTCATCACAATATTCTATTTATATCCTAAAGATTGGGCTGTGTCCCCTCAGCACCACCCTCTGTGTCTCCATAAAGAGATTACGCTTCTCCCTATGAAGTGAAAATTACCTTCTTGTGGGCAGAAAGCGTTTAATTATGACTCTGCTTCCCTTGTCTCCATGGCGATCCCATGCAAACAGCCTGCTTTATTAGCCCTCATTTCCCCCACCCCTCCAAAGTAATAAATCATCCCTGCGGGGGCTCGAGCGTTCCCGGGGACCCCCGGCCGGGACGCGGCTCCGGCCGCGCCCCCCGCGCTCACCCGGCGAGCGGACACTGCGATCGCCGCGGGACGCGCTCCGCTCTAATCCCGTTTGGAGCTGAGCGGCTGCATCATTTCAGCACTTACCGCAGGAAATATGTTCCCAATCCCTGCCCGGCGCGCTACAAATTGGCGGATGATCCCGGCGCGCCCCCGCCCGCCCCCCGAGCGCCGCCGGGGCCGTTACCTGTGCGCTCCCCGGGGTCGGTGAGGATGCTGGGGTCACTCTGCGACCTGCCTCGCGGGAGAAAGCAGCCGGTCCCTTCTTCCGATGCAGCCATGAGGTGGAGGGCGGGAAGCTCAGAGGAGGGGGGAGGAGGAGGCGCTCATGGAGCCGGAGGCAGCCGGGGGACAATGGGGACGGGGGTGCGGCGGCGGCGGCGAAGGGGCGTCAGCCGGGCAGGACCAGCCGCGGCAGCATCTTCCCCGGCGCCGTCGGCAGGGCTGCGGCGGGCGCTCCGCCGGCACGGGGAGCTCAGGGGGCAGCTCCGGGCGCCTCACGGGGGTGGGCCATGCTGCCAGCCGGGGTGGGGAAGAGCAGGGGCGCGGGCCGCCGGCCCGGCCCCCCGCCGCCGCCGCCCCCTCCCGGGACGCCCCTTCCCGGGACGCCCCCTCCCCCGAGCGTCGCTCCCGGAGTCGCCTCAAGCAGCCGCGCTGCTGAGCGCATCCGTTGGAAAACATTGGGATTCTCCCATGGTGCCCCGCGAGCGGCCGTGTGACGTCACGGAGGGGGGGTGGGCGCCGCACCTGCACTGCACAAAGGCGGGGGCTCCGCAGGTGCGCGGGGGCCGCCCCGCCCTCGGCAGGGGGCGTGGGGAGGGGCAGCCCTGCCCTCGGCGTGCGGGGGGAACCCCCGGGACCCCCAGAGCCCTCCCCGTCCCGACCCTCGGGGCGTTTCGCGGCGGGACTCTCCGGCACCGCGGGGCTCGGGGTCCGCTGCCGCCTCCACCCGCGGCTGGAGGAGGAGGAGCAGGAGGAGGAGGAGGAGGAGGAGGGTGTCCTGGGGAGGGTCGGAAAGCACCGGTTCCCCCACGGCAGGACGCTCGGAGGTCGCACTGCCCGTGTCCGCCCCGCCGGGACCCCGCGCAGCCCAGCGGGACCTTGTGGGGGGCTGCGGTGGACGGGCGGTGAGCTCTTAGCAAAGGAGGTGTAGCACGGAAACCCCGGGAAAACGGGGTATTCCACCTCGACTGAATAGCTCCGTTTGGAAATTTGTTTAAAGTATGTCGTTTCACGGGTTTTTGCTTTAAATGCAAGGTCACTCCTACCCATCCTGCGCAACTCGGGGCTGCTTTGCCGTTCCCGGTGATGCGGGTCGTGTTTCCTTGGAGTTTTGACCTGTAAAAGCCAGGGATACATTTTAATCACTATCCCAGTACTGTACTGTAGAATGCTCAGACGGCACTTGGGATCGTGTGGGTTCTCCCCTCGTTTCTTCCAGCGGGGCAGTGCCTTAAACACTGCTTTTGTCTTTGCACGGAACTGGTGCTAAGGAATACACTCAGCTACAAGCACATTCCTTAGGCTGAGTCGAGCAGTGGTTGGATGTGAAGCTGAGCAAGCTCCTGGGGTTAGACAGGTATAAGTTTGTGAAATTTTAGGGATGAAACTTTGTGTCAGAAAAAATTTCCATTAATGCCGTCCCTCATTCACGCACAGAGTCACCGAATGAGTGACGTTGGAAGGGACCACAGTGAGTCATCTGGTCCAACCTCCCTGCTCAGGCAGGGTCATCCCAGAGCACATGGCACAGGATTGCGTCCAGGTGGTTCTGGAATATCTCCAGTGAGGGAAACTCCACAACCTCACCTGCACAATAAAGAAGTTCTTCCTTATGTTCAGGTGGAACTTCCTGTGCCCCTGTTTCTGCCCATTGCCTGTTATTGTGTTACTTGGCACCACCAAGAAGAGCCTTGCTCTGCTTCCCCAGAAATACATGGAAATCATTTTGCTTATTTTATATAAAGAAAATATGCTACATTTAATGGTCTACATTTAATGGTGGAGCTTGGTAAGAAAATTCTTTCAAGACTCCATTTGAACAAAGGCTGAGTGTGGCTGTTGGGGTAACTCCACCCATGGCTGGGGTGAGGTGCTGCATCTAATGAGTGGGAGTATTGCCATGAGAACAGAAACTGAACAAAAGGTTTAAAGCAAAATATCAAAGAGCTTCTCTTTCAATGAGAACTGTCCCTTCTTGCTGTGTATAAGGTAGATCCTGAGGAAGAAGAAGCATATGGTGGTGTAATCTAAGCTGTGCCATCATTCAATGGAATACACTAAGGTGCCAAGTGAGATAATGAGCCAAATCTATTTTTAGTCCCAAAAAAGAGAGGAAGTAGCAAGTTTTAAATGGTTTTTCTTCATATAGCTTTTGGGTCATGCTAGAAAATGCTGATGGGTTTTTAGTGAATTCAGTGAAAGTCTGTTTGCACTAACCAATAAAGCTGCCTTCTGAGATGAAGAACAATACTGATTTCTTGTTTAAAATGTAGGGTTGAAAAGCTCCATATCAGATTTAAACATTTGTACAAGGCTGAATATACTAAAATATTTTTCAACCCAAGAAAATATCTCCAAGACAGCTTTAGTAGCTATAGAAGCACAGAAGATGAGATGGATGTATTTTTAACCAGCTGACACACTGGTTGCCTCTATAAAGGACACTTTGCAGGGTTCCTTTGGAACAAAAACATTGTCTGGTAGAAAACAGTCAATTCCGGAATCTGCCTTGCTGTTTTCACTTGGATGAAGTGTTTCATTTTCTCTCCCTCCTGCCAAACCAGGCACCAAGAGACTCATTCTGGGAATAAATCCCAGGTGGGTTCCTGCCAGCTGAGGGAGCTGCTCCTGGGCCACCCTTGCTCTTCCCAGATGAACCATCATCATGTGTGGGAGAGGGTTTACCAGAAAAAAAAGTGTTAAATTATTTAAACCTATGGTGCTAACTAATCTTGTGTAAGAAGTCTGATTATCTGCATGTCTTTTACTTTCAAGTTGCATAATGATGATGATGATGATGAAGAATCTATTTGCACTTTTCACTACCTTACCTTAAAGCAGGCTCTGCATTCCTCCTGGGACAGAGCTTTGGAGAGGAAAACCCTGTGTGAGGCAAAATCTGGTCTTCATGTTGAAAGACCAAAAGGAATGGAGCATTTTCACAGACATAAATCAAAGCTGACAAAGGCAGACACTAACCAATGTATTCCAAGGATATTGATTTGTAAATCCCTCTGAAATTGGAATGAAACTAAGCCTGGTTCTTCCTGTGGGTACAAAGCACCTGAAAAATTGTCCTCAGGTTTCCATTACTACTTGATATGATTCTGTAAGTGTCACAACCAAAAATATTTGTAGGATCAGAATGGCTATTAGTAGAAACATGACCCTCCTTTTATTTGGTTTATTTTCTCACTCTAGCAGTCTTGTGGTAAACAAGTTTGCAGCATTTTCCCAGAAAGTACAATGATCTGATATGTTTAGTTCTCTCTCAGAGGATTTCTAGCCTTTGATATTTATGATGAAAAGTTATGATGAAATTTGTCTAGCTTAGTAGCAGATATTTCTGCAACTGGCATCCGTTCAGTTACAGGAAAATACTTCTTAAAATGAAATATCCACACAAGGAACACAAGAGGGAAAATAAAATTTATTTAATTATATTTATTTTGATGCATAGTCCACAAGCAAACCAATGCATGTCCATTTGATACGACTTTCCTTGATAAAAACTTACAAAATGCAACGATATAAATGGTGTGCATGGTTTGATTAATTTGTTTTCTCTCAGACCTGATGGTCTGTTTTATAACTAATGCTAGTTATATAAAGAGAAAACCAAACTTGTGTTAGAAAGGAATGATTCCCTGAGGAGAAAGAAAAGAGGTGAGTCATGTCAGTGCTGTTTTTCTCGAATCAGCAGAATATTTAAACAGCCTCATTTTCATTAGTCTGAAGCTGCACGTGATCTCTGAGCAGAACTGATGTTTCTTTTCGTGGTGTAGTTTAGAAAAAAGAATTCAGGATGCATTTGGACTGCCAATATCAGCTTTCATGTTCAAATTATTCTGATGGCCAAGGCACAAGTAGCCTTGCTAGGAGCAGTTTCTTAGATGCAGCAACAGAGAGCACTTGTTCTGTTGTTTGTGAGTCTTAACCTAGTTTTTGAGATTTTTCCTGCCAGCGCGTTGTAGTTCAGCGTGCTCCCCGTAACAATAAAGAGGAGCATTCCCATGTTCAAAAGGCTCTTGTCTCTATTTACTTCGTGGGGTTTTGTGGTTTGTTTTTTTTCCCCTCAGATGCTTTCTTTGTAAAGAGGCCACGGGGCCTATTTTGAGCCTGCGTTTGTCAGGATGATACATGCGTGTCACTGAGAAGAGACAAAATGTCACCCAGCACTCCCAACTTCGGGACTACAAAGGCTTGAAACGTCTCCTCCAAAGCACGGTGCTGTTCTGCTATGGCAAGCAAATGAAAAATGAATAAGCATCAGGCACTTGTTCATTGGTGGCCTCGTGTGCACACTCACACTGAACGTCTCTGATGCTCCTGAGCTGTTCTAGGAATCGCCAGGTTCCACGTTTGCTTCGTTTCACAGCTCCTGTGCTCGCTCTGGCGTTTCACAAGGGAAGGAACAGGAGAGGAAGAGGTGGGGGAAAATGGGAAGGAAGACCACCAGAGTCACAGAATATGCTGACTTGGAAGCGAACCCACAAGGATCATCGAGTCCAACCCTCAGCCCTGCACAGGAACATCCCCAGAGTCACACCCTGTGCCTGAGAGTGTCATCCAAACACTCCTTGAGCTCTGGCAGCCTTGGTGCTGTGCCCACTGCCCTGGTTCAGCACCCAACCACCCTCTAGGGGAAGCACCTTTTTCTAATATCCAACTTAAGTTTGGATAACTTGTACCTTATCAGAGATGCCATTCCTCTTTATTATGTATCGCATGCCAACGGTACATTCTGATTCAGATCTCATCTTGCTGCCAAATCTGGAATAATTGTGACATGTAATTTTTTCAAATTAATTCAAATAGTGAAGATCAGTTGTCAGCAGAAGTGGAAAGGGAAAAGTGTTCTGTGCTAATTGGATGAGAGCTGAGGAATCTTTGATGCAGAGTTGCAGGGCAAAATTCTGATTCAATTAATGTTGGTGTTTCAACATTTACTTCAGTGGTATTTTGTTATCACCATCAGTTTCATTTCTTGGGTAACCCGGGACTTCAGCTGGTGTTTCACACACTGACCATGATATGCAAGAAATTCAGCTGTTGGCAAGTTAAAATACTCTAGGGGCCAGTGAAACATGAAATGAGTGACACAGGTTCCTTCAGTAGGTCACAGTTTGCAGTTCCTGAGGACCTGTAATCTAATGAAGATCATAATATTCAGGATTTATGAGCATCTCACAGAAGGTACAACCTCATATAATTGGGAGATTACTTGGGCTTCAGTCCATGGAAGGAAATTTAGGAAGTCTAGAGTTGATCAGCAGCTGAAGACAAGAGGATGGAAGACCAAATTGATTAGAACTCACAATAAACAAGGTCCAGGTTAGCAGATCAATGTCTTTTTTGAGACTGAAGTCGTGTATCACATGACTCCCCAAAAGTCATGGTTCCAGTTCCCATATTATTATTATTCCCTAGTAAAACTATTATTTAGTTTTATATCCATCTGGAATAGAGTAATCTTCGGGATGGTTCCATCTATTCAACTTCTTGCTCACCAACTCCTGAAGCAAGAATTCAGACAGGAAGCAGAACAGCTACGAATTAATTTCAGGAATTTTTAGTTTAATTGTAAGGAAAACTAGGACCTAATAACGTTCCTACACAGTAAAGTTACTGCTTTCTAAGAGATGAAGTCAGGATTTATGTAGTGCTTTACATCCTCATTTAGGCAAAATATGTATGTGCAGTAAGATCACCGCTGTGGGTGTTGTGCTTCTGCTCTTTTGCAGATGCAGAGAGTCTTTTTGAGAAATCATTCTTCAGCAAAGACTGAGCTAACTTGTTTTTCTGTTGAAGTGTAAGTTTTTGGACAGCTGTGTCACGACAGCTCCTCACCTGCTGTATTGCAGCTCAGTGTGCTGTTTCTTAATGGTGCCAATGCCATCTTGCTGCAGGCTTTGGAAGGTCAGGCTGCTCAACAATTTAATCCCAACTCACCTGGTGGACAGAGGCAGTGGTTGTTTCTCTGAGGTCAGTCCTACTGGTGAACTTTTAGCCTGAAAAGTTAGCCTGAGGCAGAATTAGATGGATCTTCTGTTCCATGACTCAGGGCTGGAGACTGACACTATCATAAGCAAAGTCAGAACAGGTTCATCATGGACATTTCTGTGCTATTGCAAAATACACTTTGCTTCCAAACAGCAGTAAACTGTCATCAGGAGAACACCTTCAGACTGTGCAGCTGGGATCTCATGCATTTTGGAATCAAACCCTTTAACATCTTTATCCAACAAGTACAATGCAGATCTTGCCTAGCACACTCTTCCAGTGAGGCCAAAAGTCAGATGTTTTCTACAGAGTCCCACTGTTTTCACTTGTCCCTTATATGTGCTTCTCATTTTTATATAATTGTGTCTTTCTAGGGCTGGACACAAGAAAATGCATTGGAAAAGAATTCCCAAGGTGAGTTTAATATCATCTGTGAACCACCCAGATATTTTAAGCCTCTCTCTCCTACAAATTGCTTCTGCAGGGCCAAGTCCTTCAAGTTTCAAGGACCACTTGCACAATTAGATTTTTGTTTTATTATTAACACGTAGTCTAAAAATGTTTTGTTCTAACCTAATGGGAAATACAGAGACTTGGAGCACAAATCTTTGCTAAATATGCCATTAATTATTTACAAGAATGAATTCTCAGTAATCTTCCTTGTCCTTTGTAAGCATGTGTTTTGGAAATGGGTGTCTCTGAGCTAAGAATTGTATGACCGTGGTATTTAGAATTAGGTGGTCATACTCCTGTTTAATAAATTGGCAAACGGGGTTTTTTGCTGATGTTGGTTTTTTTTCCCCCCTCCTAGAAAGAATAAACTGGAAATAAGTCCAGTTAGATCAGTCAGGGAAGATGCCAGTAGGTTTGCTGCTTCAAAATCATTCCAAAGTCAGGAATTATTTTAACATTTTGTCTTCTTTCTCCCTTGGCTTCATGGCTGTTACAAAAATTCTGTTTATTAATGCACCATGAACTGAAGCTGTCAAAATCAATCTCTTTCTCCATTTGTAAAGATGTTATATATGTGCATCTGAATGGTGCAGTATGTACTTGTTAAATTTTCATGTGGGCTCTGACTGGATTTCCTGAAAAGGAGACCAGAGACACTGTAAAAATGCCACAGCTTGTGCATTCTGCCCAATGCCAATGTCACCTACACATTGTTTACAGAGATATATCCAACTCTGTAAAACACAGTTCCTGGGATCAGCTTTGGGTCCATTTTATATTGGTTTTTAACCTGTGTTTTCCTATCCAGGGCAATGAGGAGCTCTGCTTAAGACCACAGGGAGCTCTATTTAATTATAATTGGCAGCCTGCAATCCTTTGTGCTGTCAAGGAAATCCTGGAGCTAATGGATGATGCTGCAGACCTTTAGTAGTGGTTTTACACTCAGCAATTTGTTCTTTATTTGGCTGAATAAATATCTGATGGAGCTGAGAGAATCCACTGAGGAAGCATTGAGGAAATTCTTGCTGTGCCTACGAGAGAGCCACAGGAATTACTGAATTATTCTGAAGGGTAATTTTGCCATCCAGCCTTTATTTATGCATCTGAAGGAACAAATGCCAATGTATAACTTCTCATTAGTAAGACATTTTACAAGAGACTAAATCTTTAGGCCTTGATCCCACATAAATACCATGTTTAACATAATGTGAATAGTTCTCCCTGCAGCTTGTGTTCTAGACCGAATTCATGTTTGGTTTTTTCTTCAGGCTTGATCCTTTAGTGCTATTCCAGCCAAGGGTGCAGTTCTTCCCAACATTTGATGCACAACTCTGGGGTTTGCAGTTTCACTTACAAGGTAGGTTTTGATGGATTATTTTTTTTCCCTCTGCTTTGAAACATTTGTGTAGCTCTCCACACCCTTTCCACTCCTGGAAATCATACTGACGTGATCCTTGATTTTATTATCTTCTTGGTCACAAGGTTAAGTTCAACACTGCTGGTAGCAGAAAGCCTGTTTTTGGGGTTTAGTGTTGTGCCACTCTAAAAATAATCAAGGGTATTTTTTTTCAGAGTACATCTCCCTGCACTCCCACTCTGCCTTGGCAGTGTCTTGGAATGTGGGTCAGTTGTTGTCTGGGCTGCTTCATATTTCAGCACTATGGTTGGCTTGGATGCTCCCAGAATTTGCTTTTCCCTCAGGCCATTCTGACCTGTTGTATTTTTGTACTCAATACATATACCATGGAATTCTTAGAGACAAATATTTGCCCAATGAGTTTTGAAAATGTACCTTTTTTTTTTTCTTTTAAAGAATCCCCACATAAGATAAAAATGCAAGTAAGAAATGTAACAATCCCTTTTTGTCCTGCTTTCTGATGGGGTGTGGAATGTGCAGGTTCCAGGCAGCTGCATTTGCTGGCTGTGTCCTGCTGAACCTCCTGGAGAGGGTCAGCCCAGTGAACCACAGCTCTCCACGTGCATCATCCCTGCCCTCACCCTCCCAGGACTTGGGATTTGCCCTGGGCTCTGCACTGTCCTCCTGTTTTATGACTGGTGTTTTAAGCACAGTAAGACAGTTTTAACAGCCCAAAATAGGCACCCATTTTGCAGTGTGATAGTCCCAACTGAAAAGTCCAGATGGAGCAGAAGGGAATGGTTTTCCCTTCACACCACCATTTGTAGGATGAGGAAGAAATCTGGCAAAGCTGGAGTTTGTTCAAGAGTCAAAAGGTCCCACGTTTTGATAGCCATTTGTGAGACACCTCATACACTTAATCAACTATGTTAAATTTGTTCTATTCACATTCAAAACCTCAGCTCTGATTAATTGTAACTAACGGTGCTTCAAGCCCGTTTTTAGAAGCTGTTGCAGAGGGGCTCCCTGTGCCCTGGGTTTGATCCTCTTTGTCAGGACCACCGTTCTTTCAGGGAGACGTGGCTGAATACAGGGGCAACGGAATATTTATGGTTATTTTGTGTATTTTTAAACTTGGGAACACAGCCTACAGAGATTTTTTGACTGGCAGCCACTAGAGAGCACTCTGGGATTGTATCTCTTCCAAAGTAGGGTGTGGTGAACTACAGTGTGAAGTTAAATATGAAAAGCTTTTTTTCCCATTTCTAAAGAATCCTAGTGTGTTTTATAGAAAATAGAGTGTATTAAACCAAGATTTTAGCACCTCTGGCATTTCATTTTACACTATTATTGTTATTAGTGGTGACTTTTTTTCATCAACATTTAATTCTTGCTCAGGAGAGTTTCACTGGGATCTCTAATGTAGCCAGGAAAAGTCCCCTATAGTAATTAATGTATGGGCTGTTTTTACTGTAAGACTGAATGCTGATGCTTTTCTGCATTCTGTACAGATAAGCTGGGAGGAATCTAGTTCTGGTTTAGCTTAGTCCTTAGAAAAACTTTTACCTCAAATCATTATGATTCAGCAAACGATGAAAGAAGTGGATCTATGTAAAATACATAAGCCAACTCTGAGAAATGCTGATTTAAAGGCAAAATGCTGCATGAATGAATGTGTTAGTTTTCTTAGTTGATGATTTCTTATGTGATTGACACTGTATTTTTCTAGATATCATATGGCCCATCTTCCATATTCCCCCAGAAAAGAAAATTGCATTATTTTCCTTTGAATTACCTGTACCTTGAGGTGGGGTTTTTTTCTCTCTTTTCATACATCCTTCTGAAATTAGCTGTCAGAGACCTTGGTCTGTTTGTGCTTAGTCCTTTTAAAGCTCCTGTGTGCTTTTGGGGAGGACTTTCTCAGCAGCATTATTGGAATCTTCCAGTTTATTGTATGAGGAGAAGATGGAAAGGCTGTAGCTTAAAACTTGGCAGTGATTGCAGAAGAAAATACACCCTCAGAAGATAATGAGCAGCCCAGAAGTCCAAAGTTTTCCTCATCTGCCATTCTATTTACAGGGAGTGATTAGTGCAGCTGTGGTCAGTGAAGGGATTGTCTCACAATGGTGTTTCCTTACTTAATAAATTGGTGCTGAGAGGCAGAGCCACTTGCACTGGAGTTACTGTCAGCACTGAGTCAGAGCAGCTGGAGGGGACTGAACTGGATTCTGAGGAGATTAAATGTTGGGGCCAGCTGTGTAAATGGGATATGTGGGGATGTGACAGACCCTATTCATGACAATGGTATTCATCAGATTAGAGCTTAAATAGACCAGACTAAAAAAAAACCCTACCCCGAGTTGCAGATCCCAAAATTAGTTCACCAGTCTGTTTATGTGAGTGCTAAACTTGAAATCTTAACCCGGATTGGTTTGAAGTACTTGGTGACAAAGCCCACATTGCTTCTACGACAGTTGGACCAAACTGCTTTAAAAAATAACTCACAGGTGTCCCTGTACATTTGTTTGGGGTTTTCTGTAGCTCTTCTTCATGAGTAATGAAGAAACTTCACCAGAGAGACTCCGTTTCTATTTACCTTTCCAGTACAGGAATGCTCAGCTGGGAAGTGATTTGGCCACGTGGAAACTGTTACTGGCTTTAAGTCAAGGGATGAAATGTAAAAATGTACATTTTTAGTAGAATGTACTAAAAAAAGTAGAAACTTTTCTGGAATATCTGGAGATTTCTAGGAGTTTTTTCTGGACTTTCTGGATCAAGAGCCTTCCCAGGAACACCTAGATTGAGAGCTGTGCTCTGACTTACTGTACTGAGAAATTCTCAAAGAATTTCCTAGCACTTTCTTGGAATCGACTGTCCAGACCTTTTTTAGGAATTTCCCTGACCTTTGGAGGTATTTCTGAATGCATAATCATTCCAGGAATTCCTGGACTGAGATCTTTTCTACATTTTCTCACTTTTTATGGTGATTCCTACATCTAGATCCTGAGGTACTTCCTGTGCTGTTCTAGTAATTTCCCTTCCTAAGAATTTTCCCAGGTTTTCTAGGAAATCTTGGATCTAGGAATTGCCTTCAAAAGTCCTTACAGGAGCTGCAGAGTTCCTCACATCCCATATGCCCTGATTTTGCTTCAAGGTCTAGAAATAGTTGTTACCATTTTTTTTCTATCAGGATGAGCCTCTGTCATATGCAGAGTAGCTGTAGGCATTCTGAAAAAAAAAAAAAAGTGCTTGAATTCCTGTTTTAAAACTAATTACCACAAAAGGAATTTTTTTCTCTCTCCTAAAATTCACCACAGTATCCATTCCTTCCAGGAGTGATGATAGAACAGCTTGTGAGGGATGCATTCCTTCCTTCCTCTGACTCCTGTGTCCCTCTCACAAAGCTGCTTCTCCACAACTTTTTCAGGGCAGCATTTTTACCAGAATTTGGAAAGAATTGTAATTTAAACCCGCACCCTGTCAGAAATAGTCCCCCTTCCTGCAGTGCAGTCCCATCAGGCAGACCCTGGGCAGTGACTTGAGGATCTTGGGAGTCTGTCCCTCTTCTGCCAGCAAGAGGAATTTGTGCCTCTGAGCAAAGCACATACTTCAAGTTACCTGACAGGAAGAAGAATATATAACACTGAGGTGTTAATGCATAACAACACAGCATGTAATACATCCCTTGAGGTCAAGTCTCAGCAGTAGGAAAGTATCAGCATGCCAAATTACAGACTAGAAAAATGACTCACATTGGCCTTATTAGTTAATAAATGAACTCCTCATAGGTAATCCATGCAAAAGGCAAGTTATAAAATGTTTACTCTTCTCCTTCTGCCAAACACTGGGAGCAAAAATGTTAATTGGACTTGAAAAAATATGCTTATATTTATCCCTTTAGGGCATTGGAGTTTTAAACTGGTGCATGGCTATTGTCCTCAATCCCCAATTAACTTTTGTGGCCTAAGTGAGAGTCAGTCCAGTCTGCCCAGAATGGGCTGTTGCAGAGGACATTACATTTTTCTGAGCAGGAGAACAATGCTCAGGACACAGGATGTGTCTGATCAATGGAATGTGTCAGAGCTACCTGAAAAGTTTTCATCTTAATGGCTTTCTTTTAGCACAAAAAAAGGTGAAAATTCATAAATATGTGCATACTTTTGCACAGGTCTCTTACCAAGCAAGGTGTGATCTAAAGGTACATGTGTTCTGCACCAGGAGGTGCTGGTCCCTTATGATTCCAGCAAGAAAGGCACTAAGCTTCTCTGAAGTATCCTTAAAATGGTATTTATTACAGTTAAGAATCAGATAATTGAGTGGTCTGCAGCTTGAGAATATAGGATTCAGTAACAAAGTTGGAAGGTTATAGTTTCTCCATTCCCTTCCTTTTTTCCTTTTCATGTCATTTTGTTTTACATCACTTTAGGAAAACCAGCCAAAGCACCCATTGCTGTACCATCACTGAAACAAAGCAGGTGTGGAACCATTTGTTATTTTGTCACTCTTGGAATAGAGCTGTATTTTTGGAAATGATAGCAGAGAGAACAGTCTACATGAGCCAGTTGTTAAAGCTTTGCACTGCTGTGAGTTGAGTTTATGACTTGAGCATCTTTCAGTCATGGTGTTGTGTTGAACTTACCTTGCTGCCCACTCTTCTTGGTTAATTCTGATAATAAAAATACATATTGGAAGCCCTGTAGGATGAGAAACAACCATTGAGGCACTGGAGGAATGAGGGAGTCAGCTGTCTGTGTAAAATACCCCTTGGAAACTACAAAATGCCTTTTTCATAATCATTGCACAACATTAGTAGCCAAAAAGCAGCATTTGAGAAGAGCTTGAACTGCAAAACCAGCATGACAAGTTAGAGAAGCCACTTCTTTGTGCCTCCCAGTGTAATGTTACATTGAATTGGTGTTATGTCAAGAGATTTACTACAATCAGAAACATGAAGAATTTAAAATTAAGAACTAAATGACACTGGCTTTGTAACACTTGTAAATAATGTTACTCAGGCTGGCTGGCTTTCATCAAAACTGTACTTCATTTGGACAAATTGCCAACACATTTCTTTTCACAGCTTCTTTCAAGCCAGCTCTAATTATAACTTTAGCATCTTTACTAGCAAAAAAACCCCCCAAAAAACAAAAAAAACCACAAATCTTCAGACAAGACATGTGAAAACAATCTATTTCCCTTAGCTCAGATCCTTATTTAATTTTTTTTTCATATTTCTTTTACCCCAAGAAAAGTACATGTTTGCTGAAGTAGATGTTTCAAACAGGTGCTTCATCTGACTGATTTTTTTGGAACTTCTTTGGCTAGATTAAGATTTAAAAGTTACAGTACATGAAAAAAATAGTTCTTTCCTTTTATTCCCATTTTATCATCTAGTGTTTTCTCTTTTACTTGCTGCTAGCAGGCAATATCTAGCAGCAGACTGGAAATTAAGATTCTAGAACTCTCATTCTTGCTTTACATGAGCTGTTTGGACATGTCCTGAACCAAACAAATGAAACTAAAGGGCCAAGCAAAACCTATATGCCCATATATTATAAAGGGGGGAAATATTAAAATTGGATAGGTCTCTACTCTTTTTGATGTGGATTTTTTAACCAAACACTAATGGTGCTGGGAATTTCATATTGCAATTAACTGCTGCTGATCAGTCCAGCTGTTTTACTCAGCTCTGCAGTATCTGCTTTAATATCACTTTGCTTGCAAATGTTGAACTTTTCATCTTCAAAGCTAACACAGATGATTTCCATAATTTTCCATTTGTGAAAATACTCTTTGGGATGGAGCTTTTCTAATGGCTACATTTACATCTGCCCAGTACTTGGAACTTGGAGGGGTTTGCTGTGAGTTGCACTTCTGTTCACTCTCAGGCATGAGGTGGTTGTGAACACCAAAGGAATAAAAACTTTGCTCAGAATGTTGTGGCTCAGTCCTTTCATATCTGAAACTGTATCAGTTACCTGAAAACCTGCTATTAGTGTCTTCTGGCTGTAACTGAAGTGAGAATTTTTGATCTATTCTCATCATCTGCCTGCATTTTACTTCTTCATGTTCTTTCAAAATGCATCTGAGAGCTGCAGAATGTCATTCTTGTAGGCCTGTGGTGGCCTGGAGCCAGTGATTAAAGAGTATTTCTTTCTGGTTTTGAATTCATGACACCGAGTACAATGTTTAGTCAGAAATGAGAAGAGGTTACACAAAGTTAACAACTGAATGTAGTTACTGCTCCAGATTTGGTTTGGTCGCAGTTTTTAGCGTGTGGAGTGTTTGGACTGGGAGATGTTTGTACCTGGGAAGGTTTTACACCGGGTTTACTCGGGGGGAAGGAATCAAAGAGCATTGACCAGGAAGGGTTTAAAGCTCCTGTGCTTAGTGGGCTGACCTGAAGCTGTCAGAGGATATGATGGTGTCTGTAGAAACACAGGGGAGACATAAAAAAGAAGGGTTATAATGACACTGAGAAAGCAAGTTCAAATAAAAACCTGAGCAGACACTTTATTTCTCTTTTAATACCAGTATATGACGTGTTTGCTGCAGTGAAAGGTGACAATTTTATGACCAGGTCTTTCCTGGTTCTCTCCGGAGTAAGACGTAAAACATGGAGGTTTAAACAGCTTGTGGAAAAAAATTCCAAAGAAACAAGTAGGTGTGACCTCAGGATTGAGTTTTTGTTCCCATTATGGTATCCAGGGCCTAATTTCTGCAGCAGAAGTTTTTGCCTTGTGAGGCAAAGGATACTGAAGTTGACACTTTTCACATAACCTAAGACAACTTATCATGACTTTGGGCCAAAACCTCTGTAGTGCTGAGCTGTGTGTTAAGTGCTAGTTTAGACACTTGGCCCTTTTTTTAAGAGTTGACAATGAAACAATTTCATTTAAACCTACTTTTCAAAAAGCTAATTTGTTTACTTTAGTACTCTTTATCCTCCTTTTCCATATTTTCTGTTCTTTTCTCCATCCAGCTGTTGAAGCTACTGGAAAAGGGATCAAACACCTCAAGAGCAGATTTTTTTGTATCATTTATGTTATTTTCTTTTTATAAGATCCCTACTTAAAAATCTGTGGGTTTTTTGGCAGTAATAAAATAATAGAGATAGGAATCATCTGATGGCAATTGAACTAATGATCTGCAAAATTTTCTATCCGTCGCAAATGTCCAGTAAGGCAATTGCTACATTAACTACACGTCTGTGCTGCTGGTCTGTCATATAAAGTATCTTTGGCATTTCAGTTTGTAGGTTTATATGTAAAATATAATTTTAAAAATTATGCATTAATTAGGAATTTCAATTAAGGCTAATCAGGCAACTTCTAAAAATAATTATTTCTGATTGCATTAAGATTTATATCACAAAAATTTTCAGTTGGGTGAGTATGAACTACATTGACTAAGGCTAAAGTGATGGAAATTTTACAGGCTCTTGGCAGCCTTTTATTGTGCATAAAATAAGAGATACATCTGTAAACAAAGCTTTAAAAATACTCCCAGATAATGCCGTAGGAAATGGTCTCCAGTGTGATGATGAGGATTCTTGAAATGTCCTGAGCTGAGTATTAAAATTTCTTAAAGGCAAATGAAACCTAACTGGTGTTAGTTACATTATTTTCTGGGAAAGCTGTTAAAAAAGAAATTGTCAGGTAATATTGATGAACTCTGTATTAATGCTTTTAAAACTGTAATATTTGACCCAGTGTTGTGAGAAACATTCAACGGGGCATGGGACAAAGGGGCAGATATCACAGAATCACAGAATGGTTTGGGTTGGAAGGGACCTTAAAGATCATCCAGTTCTACCCCTCTGCCATGGGCAGGGACACCTTCCACTATCCCAGGTTACTCCAATCCCCATCCAGCCTGGCCTTGGACACTTCCAGGGATGGGGCAGCCACAGCTTCTCTGGGCAACCTGTGCCACCCTCACGGGGAAGAATTCCTTCCCAATATCCCATCTAACCCTGCCCTCTGGCAGGGGGAGCCATTCCCCCTTGTACTGTCACTCCAGGCCTTTGTCCAAAGTCCCTCTCCAGTTTTTTTGGAGTCCCTTTACACACTGGAAATCTCCTTTAAGGTCTTCCCAGAGCCCTTTTTTCTCCAGGCTGAACAGCCCCAGATCCCTCAGCCTGTCTCCACAGTGGCTGCCCCGTCCTGTCCTGGCTCTGTCACTGAGCTGGGACAAGTCTCTTTGATCAGGGACACACAAACAAGTCACTTCAGGGCAAACTGTTGTGTGAACTTGAAATGCATCAGCTTCCCATCAGCGCTGCCAAACAGACATTCTTACCCCAGGACAAGGAGATAATCCACCCCACATTCACCTCCTGAGGTAAGACAAGAATTTGCTACTTGTTAGGATAAGGATGTGCATGTAACTCTTTCTCGTGGAAGAAGTGGAGCTCTTCAAGATAATACCCTTCCTTGCCCTGCAGAAACGTCTTTGTGTGTTCCAATCCTCTGAATCATTTTTGTGGGCATAAAGAAGAAATAATGTTTTTAATAGTTCTATTGAGTAGTAGTAGAAAATCGCCAGATAAAAGTGGAAGAGGTGTAATAATCCTTTTTTTACATATAAGCTATAAATGATTTATCAAAGGATTAGGAATCAGAACAGCACGCTAGGCTGGCTTGTTTCTAGTCTTGATTTGTTATAACTAAAGCTGTGGGAATAACTTTTTTTTTCTGGTTCCTCAGTTGAATGGGAAGATCAGAAATCAAAAGTACATTGTTTCCAGATCACTTAAATTAAAGGCCCTTATATTTTTTCCATAAATTGCTTTGCAAATTAACTTCTGAAGGTATTTTTTCTAGAAAAATAGTTTCAATATCACTTTAAAAAATATTTTTCCCTTACATAATTTCCTCAAATGAATACAGATTCTTCAATAATTCAGTGAACCTAACTTTATTTATTTCATTCTGTTCTATTTCAGAAGGTGAAGATTAGTCCTTTTGGCTGAAACTTAGTGTTCAGTTGATGTAGCAGTATCATGCACCTTCAGTTTCTCCATTTGAGAGAAAAAATGCATTATTTAGAATCTGAGATTCCTTTTATGAAGCTTATGTGTAGACTGAATGCTTTTTGCTTATTTAACCCAAGCACAGACTCTATTTTAAGAAATTACAGATGTAAACTGTGACCTAAGCAGTTGGGGTTCACATCTTTGTGTGTCTTCATTGATATTTGCTTTATTCGTGTTCTCAGAGAACCTTTGTTGGTTTGGTGCTGCCATTTGGGTGAATTCCTAGAGAAAATGTTAATGGAAGATCCTAGAAATCAGAGCTTTTGTATGAAGGGGAAAGGATGGCTGGAATCCACTGCCCCTCAGTGCCCTTGGCCTTGAGCCTGGCAGGTCTGAGGATCAGTAAGAGCAGGACCATTTCCGTGTCTTCTCCATGGACAGGAGTAGGTCTTTTGAGCACAGATTCCATGCCTGGCATTTTCAAAATTTGCTGCTACATTAAAATAACCTTCTGCACTGAGTACACATTATGCAGGTATGTAAATGAAGATAAAATGGAAAGTAAAGTAACTTGGTAATGTTTGGATACCACAGAAATGTATGGGCTGCACAGTCTCACCAGAAGCATGTTATCTTTTCCTCTGGGCGAAATAATGTGTTTAAGCTTCTAGTTAATAATTTTTAATCCCTTCAGTCTGCATGGCAAGGGAGGAGAACATGTTTGCAGCAGGATAGAGCTATTAACCGGCTCAGATTTCATGTTACACCTGACCACTGATTGCTTGGCAAAAGGAGCATATGTAACATGCCTTAGCCTGCTGGGTCTGTACAGCTTTCTCCCTCTTCCCTGCCTTTTCCAGGGAAAAGAAGGTTACGTTGGTGAGGAGACCAGTGGAAGAGCCTGGTCTGTTTTCTGAACTGATCTTAATTGGGGGGGGGGGAGGTTCGCAAAAGGGAGAAGTCACCGAGCAGAAAATCACTCAGTGGAAACTTCTGAGACATTTCTAAAAGCATAAATCTTCCTTGATTGCCTGGCTTGGTTTTAAAGACATGTAAATTTTCAGCTTATCCAGGCATCTTGCAGAAAACCCAGTTCCTGAAGTTTCTTTTTCCTCCCAGTGTTTTCATCCACAATATAGATTTAGTCCTATCCTTCAAGAGCATTGTGGAAAAACAGTGGGTTTTTTGTTTGTGCTCATTCTAGGGGAGTAACAAAGAAACCAATTTCACCTGTGCAGGCAGAAGTGAATTTTGCAATCCAAAGCCTGAGGGCACCTCTAATTACCCCTGGAGGGTGGGGCTGGCTGGGGCAGCAGCGCTGCATTGGGCTGCTGAAAGAAAATGGGGGGGAAAAGGGAGCTGCTTCTCTTTCCTTCTCCCTCCCATCCCCAGTCACTGCCCCCCATACACTCAGAACCCTTCTTCAGTGACCAAAGCTGTTCTCCAGGTCTGCAGGAATCTGGTGCAGTGAAGTGGGGCACAGTCCCCTCCCAGGCCAGTTTTGGTGTCAGCAATGTGCTGTTTTAGCAAATACCACTGACAGCCATTCCTGGCAGGAGCGTTGTACCTATATGGTACAAGATGAGGAGCTGGCAAACCCAGGGCAGGAAAACAAGCTGTCAGGGAGAGGTTTTGCTGGAGCCTGCCATGGCAAGGCTGCTTCCAATTCTCAAGGCAGGGAGGGGGAGAACAAGGAGTTCCTTAATAATACAATTTTACAGCAGTGATTCTACACCAAGCTGGAAATTTTTTCACAGTATAAAGGGTTTGGGATGATCTGTGTGAAAACAGAAGTATGAGTGCCATCATTTCATCTGAATGCTTCACCAAAAGCTAAAAGATTTGAAATCTTAAATTGAAGGCAGGGTTGGGATTATTTGTCACTGGGATTTTGAATTAGCATCTATCCCACTGCTTTTAACTCCACCGTGAGTGTGACCAGCTGCATCCTGTGATTTGGTCCAAGTGGCACCTGGATCCAACAATTAGGTCTTCATTCCATGCCCCTGGGCACGTGATAGGTGTGTAAGGAAAACAGAGGAGGAGGAAATGAAAAGAGTGTCCTGCAAAGAGAGCTTGAAAATATGGTGAAAAGGAACTCTGGAAAGATGTAATGAAAAGTCTAAGGCAAGTATCTACCTCAGAGAGTGGCTCTGCTGACAGGAGGGCCTGGGTAGAGTAGGGTTTTCCTGGGATGGCCTGGAGCCTGCTATCAAAGATTCCCTTACAGCTCAGCTTCAGGGGGAGTTGATGTGAGGGCCAACTAAACTGCACACAGAGCTTGGAGAAGACTTTGAGGTATAGTAATTTTTTTAATACATTTTCACTTCGCTGTGGTTGGTGTTTTTGCTCTTGTCTTTTGATTATGTGCATGATTAAGGATCTAAATGCTTGTTGTCTTTGTGGGTTTTTTTGTTCATTTGAAGTTTATTTTGTTTGGTTTGGTTTCCATTTGTGCCAAGTGAAAATTAATACTTATATGCTTGTAAATAAGATTTAAAACCAAAAAATGGAAGGGTTTTGTGTCCATGTCCAGCTCCTTTAGGAAACTTTGGTTTTATATTACAAATTCCCAGTCCTTTCTTGTAATTTGGAAGTTCAGTACAATAAAGTTGACTGCCCAGAAATCGTGAAGCACAGTTTGGCAGAATCAGTCACTTCCAGTTACTCTTAAAAGGTGTATCTTTGCAGAAGAAACTAGTAATTGATGTTAAATTTAAAAGAAAAAATGGGATGAACTATGTAGTTTGTTTTTTTGTTTTAATCCAGCCTTATTATATTTGTTCCTGTCTATGTTTTCAAGTCTTCCTTGCTCTGACTGAAAGAGTAACAGGAGCAGAAATTATGCCTAAATTGGATTGTCTTTCTAGGGCAACTAATAATTAAATCTCCTGCAGCCTGTGCTGTTTTATAGGCACTGGAAGTAATTGTTAGGTTTGAAAGAAATACGCTAATTTTGAAAATGTTTGCAAATGTCACAGACATAATGGAGATAAAAACCAGCAAGAGGTTGTTACCCTAGACAACATAACCCTGATATTTCATTTAGCTCCACAAACTGTTTAGATGATTGTCTGAGGAAGGCTTCTGTTCGTCACTTTTAATTTGATTTCACTGTAACAGAAAACTGGCATTTTAGATGGTTTTGCAGATTGCTGCTGGCAAGGTTAGGAACTTGATTACCACCCTTGTCTTAAATGGGAATTTTTTAGAAGAAATGTTTATCAATGCTTTTCCTTCCCTTGGTGTCCAGAACTATTTGATATAAGTGGAATTTTTCCTTCTTTGTATTTTTCCCTAAGTCATATCTTCTGGCTTGTTCCATGAGCTTTCTTTATTCAACTGGTGGTCTGACTGTTCACAGTTCTCATCTGTCTGTATCTGTTCTTCTCAAAACAATAAAATTCTCACTATGAAGAAGTTTCTATTTGAAGTGGGATGGCAGCATTCCTCTTCAGTGTCTGTTCTCTGTGTTCCAGCATGGCTTGCCTCTGGCTGGAGTTCTTGCATGTCTCCAAGGATATTACTAATCCACTTTGGAAAGAATGGAAAGTCTGTTTTACAACCATTTTAAGTCTCTTAAACTGATTTTTGTTCCAAAATGAGTCCAGTCCTTCCAAATTTAAATTCTTTTCTTGAAAGAAAATATTTTTGTTTTCCACTCTGATAGGAAAAAACTACAAATAAAATCCCTATCAAGATTAACAGTGATGTTCTTAATTAGTCTTGAATGAAAGAAGATTTTTTTATTGCATAGTACTGGAATTAGTAGCAGGATTATTTTTTCCCCGCTTGGAAAAGAGAGATAAGTCAGTAATATTTTGTCTAGTACTTTAAATTTAGCAAAATTACAGTAAGTACTAAAGAATCAGTCCAAGTGGGTTATTTAACCTTGGTCTCGTTACCCAACCCTTTTGTCATTTATTATCCAGTTATATACTTGCACTGTTATTCTACTTCCCTCCAGCCCAGTCTAAGCCAACTTCATTGCATCTCTTTTCAAAGCACAATATTTTTTATATGTGTTCCAGTTTGACTAAAATTTTTAGCTTTTTTGTTTGGTTGAGGAACATTCATCTTTTTTTTTTTCTTCTTTTTCTTTTTTTTTTTCCTGGCTATGAAAGCCTTGTAGATTGGATTTAACCCTGAAGTAAAATATTCCAGATCCATCCTCCCAACTATATCTGTCAGTGGTTCTGCTTTATCTTAGAAATAAATGCCTTGGAGTATGAAAATGCATCAAATTAATTCTTGAATTGTGAAACTACAGTGATCTGTATTGGCTAATGATCCATGCCCCAGTGTGTGGTAGGAATCTGCTCATTCCCTTTCAGTCTTGGAACATTGAACTCACTTTACTTTGAGGCAATTGCCGCACATGCTTTTATTTAAATGCACATCTATATGAGTGCACTGACAAGTATTTCTGTTTCATAATATCAGTACTTAGTTTTTTCAAAGGAATGTTCCCTCCTCACCTTTAGGTAGAGATCTCTTTATTTACAGTAACTTCTATTGATTGGTGTTAATTACTTTTTGAAATTATTCCCATGAATCCTCGAGGTCTGGATTTTTGCAAAGACTAGTCGAGCAGACTTGGTGCTTTCTTATTCCTCCCTTACGTGCACAAATTCTTAGATGTTCTTCCCTCTAGTCTATATAGGGAGTAAAATAGGTAAAGATCCCCCTGAGCTGATATGAGGCTGGATTTCTTCTGCATGAGTGAGGAAGTCGAGCCTGAGCTACTGAAATGCTGGCCCTGCTGGAGTCACTGGAGTTCACTGGGATTTCACCATGGCAAGGGTTTCTCTGTGTCTTAAGGCAACACTTTGCATGTTACAGCCCAGTACATGTTCTGCTGTGCTCAGTCTTTGTAGCTGAGTCTGGACACGTTGGCTGTCCCTAATTAAAGTAATCTAGGAAATTTAAGCAGCTGAGCTTAAAAGTTAGCCTTGAATGTGGATGTTGCATACAGATAATAAATCTCCTGTAATAGTTATTTAGATACTTGCCAAGAGGGATGCTGTCTGAAATTGTTTGAACAATATATTTTCTCGAGACCATAGAATTTCTTTTCTTCCTTTTTCTTTTTTTTTTTTCTCAATTTTTTTTCCCCAAATGGAAACTATTGCACATACTCTCCCAACAAGTAAACCTCTATCTCTTATCACTTCTGCATCTCTCTTCAGGGAAGGGACCTAAGATGGCAATGATGCTGCAGAATGGTCAGCTTGGGGGGTAAAGAAAAATAACTCTTGCTTATATAAGAGAGAAAAAATACTTTTCTCTTTATGAGACAATAGTAATAGTTCTGCCCTTTTGCCTTGTGTGGCAGAAGGTGACAGTGAAAGTGGAGTATTGTTCTAGTAATAATGGAACTTCTTTTTAGCCCAGGAGGTAAGGAGAGCTACATGTAACACATATATTTCTTTCAGGAGAAACAGAGAGAGTCTTTTAGACAAACCTTTGTTTTTTCTTATCTTTGTTACCATATGTATTTTGGGAAAAGACTAGGAAAAACTCTGATGTATAGCTGTAGTCCAAGTTGTATTTGATTTCTGGATTAAATATCTAATTTACCATATAAAAAATATTAAGGATTTGAGTTTCACAGGAAAGAAAAAGAAATGCCGTGGTTTTCAGATCAGAGCATTCACAAGGTGACAAAAAGGCACCTGAAAAACACAATGGAAATGTCATATTTAGAAAGTGCCTTGCCATGTTGGTGATGAATCCTGTGGTTTCAGTCCCTCGTTCCTTCAGTGACCATCTAAAGAATTGCTTGATGCCTGTTGACAGGTTTTACTCATGTAACCTTCATTTTTTAATGTTGAATTGCTCACAGACTATTTTAATGTTCTTTAACTCATCCTAATTATTCTCTTTTGGTGGTGATAGGAATCTTTAGTCTCTTCTCTGTAATACTTACTGAGACAAGTACACATCCAGCAGTAACAGATAGTGATAATGGAGAAAATAATCTAAAATCTTTGGTTAAAAAAAAAAGGCAGTAACAGCATTATTTTTTCACTCTTGAATGTGCTATATTCTATGATACAGAAAGCAATTAATATTTCATAAGTGTGAAATTGTACCATGCAGGTGTCATCAAATGCAGTAATTAAACCTCAGCAGAGTAGTTCAAACATGCTGTTACTGGTGTGACCAGTTAGTGCTGAGAGAGATGGGGGAGAGAGGCTGACTGGGGAGCCCGTAGGCAACTGGGGTTAAAAGACCAATGTCAGCAGCATCTTAACTAGCTGGGAAAAGGCTTTGTGCCCAACATGCTGCTTCTTGTGCTTTAATAACCACTCATCACCTGAGACTTCTCCTTTTGACAACCAAATGTGTGTAAAGGTGATAAAAATATGAACTCTGAATAAAGTACTTCAGCCACAGTTTGGGAGGCTTCTCCTCATGTTTGAGGAGACTGTTTATACAGTAATAGCCAGATCATGTGAGTTCCAGAGGAACAGTGTGGACCCCTTGTGCAAGAACCTTGGGTTTATAAGAGATAGTTTGGCTTCCATTCCACTCTGGTTGGGAGTATCCAAGAATGGTTATTCTGGAAAGTCAGACAACCAATTCAAAAGATTAAAAACCCAAATAAGACAAAATTCAGCTTTATCAGAATCTGTCTTATCTTAAAATCAGTGGCAACATTTGTATATGAAGAGAGTATACGTGATTGCTGGGCTGTGATTGTGGACTTTGGATACAGGAGACAGGCAAAGATAATATTGAAACACTTAAGATGCAAATGATACTGGATATCAGGGACTCGCCTTAAGAATTGCTCAACCATCAGCCCTAGACATGAAGGACTGACCTCTACTCTCTAAAGACTTATTTAATTTTAATTTTATTGTACACAGTTTTCCAGGATGACCCTTTAAATCAAGTCTTAATAATTTGGCTAGAGAATGGGAAAATCAAAGAAAAGAAACACCCTCAAAAAAAAAAAATCTCAAAATTAAGTGGCTGCTGGGTAGAGGATGGTAAACCAAAAAAAGATTGCTTCTAAATTGGCAAGAGAATTTATATGTTATGCCAGATATTTGTATCTGCTCTGGTGAGATGAGTTATGATTAGGAGAGTGGAAGATGAGAGCCTTAGGACAGACTGGAATATGGAGAGGCAGCTGGGAATTTTGGAGGATTTTTGTTTCAGGTGGAAGGTGTTGTCTCCAAAAGGCAAGTGAAGACTCACAGGTGAGGGAGGAAGCAAACGTTTGGGAAAGCATTGCAGAATTAGAGACCAGGTTCAAGGTGGCCACTGGGAAGTTCCTCTGAGCCTCTGCAGAATTGCTGTTCCCTTGTGTGACAAAATGCCATCACCTGTTTTGTGACACCAGGAGAAAATCCTTCCTGCATGTAAGTAACGATTGGATTTAGGTCTGTAATGTGTGAATGCATCAGTGTTGTTTCTTTGGGAAATACCTGGGCCAACTGAGCTCTTACTGGAGATCCAGTTCAGGGAGAGCTGATGTGAAACTGCAAAAATATTGTGGTGGAAGAGCTGGAATCAAAGCTACTTGTGATACAGCACCATTTGGATTATGATATTTTAAGTAGGTAGCTTGGAGATGTTTAAATGATCAGTTAGATCTGCAGAAACCTTGTCTTACAGGGTGCTAAAAATCATAGATTTTCAGTATTTGTGACTCCTTGGCCAGAATACTGTAAATATTCCATAATCCTGTTTCTGAAATGGAAATGAAGGAGCCAATAACCCACATTAAGTGAAGGCCCATGGGACCTGCTGTTCCCTGCTGTGCAGTTCAAGGGCTGATAAAGGTTCTAGGCCTGGCACCTTTAGGATGAAGTGGGGGGGTTGGGATTTTGTGCTCCCTGATAACACTTGCCCTACCTTTTAAGAGGACTTTATGGAATGCCCTTATCTTTTCTGGAGCAGCTGAGGCTTTTGTCAGAATTGGGACCAGCATATGCAGTTCCTTGGAGTCAGAGCAATTGGCTGTCTAGTTTTATTCTGGAAATACAGGTACTATTTAAAATACGTGGATTTTTTTTTTTAAGCTGTATTTCTCAGCTGTATTTTTTTACTTGAAAGTGTGTCAAAGAGAGATGATGCTGCTGGTGTAGATTTTTTTATTCATAATGGAATTTACAAATTTACTCAGCATTCCTGGCTACTAAGATAGTATTGTGCTTCTAAAGCTAATGGGATTTCCTCAAGGCACCAACCAACCAATGCCACCTTCTAGTGCTTCTTATTCTCGAGAGAAAATAAAAGAGACAAAGTATAGATATTCTGGCACAAGTGCAAAAATATTGCTAAATAGATCCCAGCAGAACTTGCTTTATGTTATGGCAGCATCCTGGTGCAAGACTTGCTGTGATTACTGAAGCTTCACAAGAACAGTGTGTGCTTTTACCTGTTTTATTAATTATGATGTTTTCCAGCTGCTGCTTTTGATTTGTTTAAAACATCTGCTCAATCATCTGCAACACTGCTCCTTTTTATAAAGTCACAAAACCCTGTGAGCTGTTCTTTGGCCCAGATTTAGCCATGTTACATGTGTAGCTGACAGGCCAAGACCTCAGCCTGGGATACATCAATAAACATCTTTTCCTTGCATCACTTTCTCATAAAGCCTATCCTTTTGTAAGTACATGTTTCATTTGGGACAATTACCTTCATAAGTAATGTTGGTTTCACGGGATCTAAGGAAGCAAACAGACAGGTTTTTTGGGTTCAGGTCCCATAGAACTGAAATACAGGGGAAGTCAACTTTAAATCATGAAATTAAACAATTGTTTTCTGTCTATGTTGTTGTATACAACTGAGTCATTGGTAGTTAATTCAATGACTTCTGGAAAAATCACAGTACAACAGTATTTTGGCTCTGCAAATGTAATTTTGTAGGTGTAATATGTTGTGGGGTTTTTTCCTGGTTCTTGCTATGAATGTTAGTCTGTGATATACTTTGGGCTAGGCTGCTGGCTTTATATTTGGTTGGTTCCTGCTTTCTTTACTGTAATTCAGCATTTATGAAGGTTTCACGTGCTATGGCTTCTTTCCACGCTCCAAGCTTCACTTGTGGTAGTTGTTAAGGATAAAATATAATTGTACAGTAAACTAATTGTGATTTGAGACAGAAATGCTGCTAGGAAAGAAGCTACAACATCCACTGACCCATCCAATCTCACTTCCCTCTTAAAACTTAGACAGGAGAAACCAAAGGCCAAACTTGTCCCCGTGCCAGTTCCATTACAGGCTGACAAAATATTTAGAAAAAGTTGTTCCTAAGTAAATACACACGCTGGGAAATCAGATGAACGTTTGATGAATCTGATAATGAATACAAATGAAGGCCCCAAATTGCTGAAGGCAGCCAAGGAACCCTCGGGCCAAACGAGCTGCAGCACGACTGGAGACACGGATTGGAATTGTCTGGTGGCTTTTCCCCCACACACCTCTCAACCGCTGGAGCTGCTGGGGCCATTTGTCCATTCCTCGTAAATCCAACTTTGCTGTGTATTTTCTGCTGTTATCACTCATGGCAAAGGAACTCTTCTTGATTCTGCCTTAATATTGCTTTGCCTTTTAGAGCCTTTACACTTGTCCCTTAGCAGTAAGTGAAGATGGCAAATATCCTGTTTTCTCGCATCTCCTTTGTGAGGTGATTTTTTTTCCATATGCACAGAGAGATAAAGCAACAAACCAGCTTCACAAAGGAAGTCTGTCTATGTTGAATCTTATTCAAGTGTTCTTGTTGCCATCAATGTAAGAATTTCCAAGCTCATTTTCTCCACTGGTAAAATGCCATTCACTTTCCTCTGGAGAGGCGAAGATGAATGATAGAAGTGAATCAGAGGAGGTAGAGATGAGAAATAGGATTAAAAACAATAAAGCAAGGGGCAGTACGTGGCTAGAATTATCTTGGGTTTAATGCTGTGACTCAGTCATAAAATGTGTGTTGACTATTGCCCTCCCTCTAGAACTGAGGACAAAGATCAAAGAAGACCCCCAACATGCACACAGAAAAGCCCAGAGGGCTTGCAGAGTATTGCCAAGGTAAATCCTCCAGGGAGTAATGAAGTTGGAATTGCTTTAGCCACAGTTGAAAGGTTAATCTTCTTGTGATTAATGATATGACAGCATATAAATTACTCTGCTCACTTCTCAGTGTTGGGTGTTTTATTGTCTAAATTGGCCAACCAGCGCAATTTCTTTTGGTTTACTGACAAACGCAGAATTGTCTGGATCTCTGTCAGTGCTTAGGCCTGGCCTTGGTGTGTGTTTAAAGAAAAACGAAACACCAAACACACAAAAAACCCAAACAAACAAAACCAACCCACAAATTGCAGAACTGTGGAATGAAAAGCAGGAAAATACTAATGTCTTACCTAATTTTGAAAGGGTAAAGTTTAATTTACTGGGATATGCGCAGGGTAGTCTGTGTTAAAGGGAGAACAGTTAAAGGCAATAAACTTGCTTTGTAAAACTCAGAATTTATTTGCTAAAGTTGCATTCTAAGATAATTCTCAGATCTAATTTCTCTGTCATTTCTCTAGCAGATCACCAATTCTGTGTATTACACCTCCTGCCTGTAGAACTGATTCACCTTGTTCTGGTGGCACTTACCCAGTTTGCAGCCCAGATCCCAACATGGTGAACACAACAGGGAATTGCTTCCAAACCAGCAGTACTAGCACAGGCCAGTGTCTTGTTGAGTTTTACTCCCTTCATTTCCACACTGTCTGCACTATTGGAATTACCCAGATCTCTGGCCTCTCATTATCAAATGCTTTTCACTTCATTGACAAAAACCCCTCCTGTTTTCTTTGCTCACCCACAAAGTATCCCCACTGTATCCACAGATCCCTCTGAGTTCCCAAACCAGCAGATGGGCAATAAGCACTGGCTGCTCTGCTTCATTCCACTCTGACCTGCCCATACTGAAGTGTTCTTCACGCAAAGACCACACCAATTTCTGGCACCTACACTCATAAATTGGTTTCTGCAAACCTTTAGAAACAAATTTTTTAAAAAAGTCTTTAGCACTACTCTTTAAGTTGGCCAGAAAATCCAAGGTTGATTGTGGGTGGTACATATAGACAGCAGGATTGGGTACAGTTTTTGAAGGGCAGCCTCAAGTTTATTTCATTCTTTTATATATAAACTTTACCACAGTGGCTGGCAATGAGTTCCCTATAACAAAGAATGTTATCAGTGCTGTAGCTGTTTTGAGTTCACAGTGAGGTGTTTCACCATTTGCCTTCCCTGTGTTCCATCTTTAGCTCTGAGATTCCCTGCTATATTGTCTACCATTCTGGATTTATTCCTTTCTTTACTCCCATAAAGGAATATCCCCAATTTTTCTGGCCTCCCAAAAGGGTTGTGAAAGCTCATGAGGCATCTGAGGGATGGCAGTGGCTTTGTGAAGTGCATTTCACTGTGGCTTTGTCTGCTGTTCTTTGTTTCTGTCTGGGAAGTAAAGGAGTCCCAGGAATTAACTGATACTGAGGTTTAGCATAAGTGACTCTCTCAAAGCGTGGGACACTCAGCCATGTTTATATATCATGGAGAAAAGTTAGCTGGAATAGTTTATCTGCCAAGCTAAGCTAAAAGGTTTTTTTAATAGGAGTTTTTGTTTTGCTTTAGTGTTTTGGTGCTGATGAGTGATACAGAAAGTTTCCATTAATATGTATGTGCAACACCATAGTGCTAAATTACCCTGGTACTGTCATGTCCCAGGGTGAAGAAACATTTGTATTAGCAGTGCTTTTAGCAGTGTTTTTTGGCACAGTAACCAACCAAATCTTACTAATTTCCTGTATTACATACCAGCACTAACCCTTTAAGTTCTGATTACCTAACCACAGCTACTTAGTTCATGCAGAGAAAACACTGTTAGTTTAGGAACCAAAGTGTAATAGAAACAAACCTGTTAAACTAATGACTTTTCTGTAGATTGGTCTCAGCAAGTCACTGACCTGATGAATATAAACATTTTAAATAGACTGATGAGTAAAGAGTTTGGCTTTTAGACGAATTAAGAATTTGGAAACAGCAACACGTTAGCACGTTAATAAAGAAATCCTCCGATTTTGTTATCAGAAAGTGAACTTGAGTAATTTTTAATTATGAAGTAATCTAACACACTGATGGCTTGTGCTTTCATGTAGCACCTTTCTCTATTTACGCATTGTGCCCTTTTGCCCTGTAATAAAAGGGTAAAGAAAAGAAATAAACGCCCTACAGGTTTTCCATGTGTGATTGCAATCAAATTTTTCCATTGTTAGTGCAAAGGAAAAGAGGGAGAGTGAATCCACAATAACGATTTTCATCCCTGGTGTGTGCAATAGCTCTGTCCTCGTTATAAGAAATGGCATATACCATTCTTTATGCCCAGATTATAAATCACTACTTGCCTATGGCCAAGAACATCTGTGTTTGTCCATCCTGGCAGACTCTTGTGCTGAAACAGTGTTCATACCTGTACATGGAACTGCAGGAACATCCTCTGTATCTAAAAAGACAATAAGCCTCTGCTTTTAAAAAAATAGCATCTGTTATGTAAAGGAAAGGTTAAGAGGTGATCTGTCATTTCTTGTTCTTAAAATAGTCGAATACACTGTGTTTTGAAAGACTTTTGGTGATTATTTACCTATAAAGAACTATGCTTGGGCAGTCTGAGGTCTCATGCAGAGAAGGGTTCTATGTTTTAATTGGCTCTCATTAGTTCTCTGAAATGTAAAAGCAGCAATGTTATGATTGCGTTTCAAGGATCTCTTGTATATATTTTTTTTTTATTTAAATCTAATCCCTCTTTAGAAATCACAGAACCCTAAAAACATTTAGGCTGGAAGGGATTTGTGGAGGTTATCCAGGCCTTGATCTTCCTGCTCAAAGCAGGGCCATCTTGTAAGTTAAATCAGGTTACTTGAGACCATGTCCAGTTGTGTTTCAAAAATCTCTGAGGGTGGAGATTCCAGTCTCTCTGAGCAACTTTAATCAATTTAATTCTGATTTTTTTTCCATTTAGTCAATCAAAATATCCTTTACTGCAACCTTTATCATGTTCTTTCACCATGGACTTCTAAAGAAGAGTTCAGTTCCAGCTCCTCTGTATCCAGCCACTTTAGGCACTGAAGGCTGCTGGCTGCTCCTCAGCCTTGTTTCCCAGGCTGACCAGAGCCACTTCTTGGCCTTTTTACACCATGTGCTCCAGTCCCCTCACTGTGTTAGTGGCCTCTTCTACACTGGTTTGTTCATCTTTGTCTTGTAGTGAGTGTTCCAAGACTGGACATGCTATTCCAGGACCAGATGCAGCCTCACTTGTGCCAAGCAGAGGGGAACAGTCATTTCCCATGAGTTGCTGCTACATGTGTCCTGCTGCAGTTATCCTTTGCCACTGTGCCAGGGTTCACTGCTGCCTCCTGTTCCTCTGGGATCCAAAAATCCTCCTCAGAGCTGCTACTCAGTTCAGTTCCCACCCTGTCCTTAAGTTCTTCTGGTTGAGGCCTTGTTCCAAAATCCCCTCTCAGTTCCTTCTCAGTGCTCTTGCATCTTACTGAAATCAGTTTTGTAGTAGTGCAAGTCAGCTTTTTGGGAACGGCTGCTTGAAAGAGATACTGCCTGTATGTTAATTAGGGCCAAATATTCAATAAGCACATGGTGTCACTGGTGGCAAAGCAGCAAAATCAGCAGATGTCATGTGGAGATTTAATCTGTTCATTCCCTGCTCAGCTCATGGGTTTGGGTTTATGTTCTGGTCTGTCTCGGCACTTGCACGTTTTCTTGGAACAGTTGTTTTACTTTCAAGTCTCTGATTAATCAAAGTCATCTTTACAGTTATGTCTTTTTCTCAAACATGAGCAAAGAGGCTGTTTCTAATTGAGGTGGTGTTTGTGGGGCGTTTAGTGCAAAGGACACATAGATTGGCATGAGTTCAGTTTTTCTTAATTTTATGTGCTGTACTGTGAGTATAAAAGCACCAGTAATAACAGTAAAATAGAAGCAAATGTTATTAATATCCTGTTACATTTTACAAATGAAAATATAATCTTTTTATTAACAAATGGAGTCTGGACTCTGTGCATTAAGTATTTTAAAGCAGTTTGACACTTAGCCAGCAAGCGGATCACTTAAAAATTACACACAGGAACTGAAGGCTTCAAGAATGACTCTCTTTTATGTGATAAATAGCTTCTCAGCCTGATACACAGCTAATGTATCTTCAATCCATCTTTAGCTAATTAACAAATAAAAGTGCCCACCAATTAGGAGTTCTGTCCTTCATAGGTCTCGGTGTTGTGTCATATCAGCATTCCCATTTTGACTGGAATAACTCTGGTCCAGCAGTGTGAAATAACCTTCCCAAGGTTTTCCAGCAGCCCAGTGGTAGAACAGTTTGCTGCCACAGGGCTGGACAATGTAGAGTTTGAGCTTCTGCTGTACAATTAAATAATGATTATGCAATGTACAGTCCTGAGTATTGTGATGTAGTTGATGTTAAAGACATAAAATTGCCAAGTGTTGATTGCATTCACTCTTCATCTATTTAGAAATTAACATAAACTAATCCCTCTGAAGCAATTAGTATCCTAATGTAAGAACTTCAAAGTGCCATGAAAAAATACTGATTTTTAAATATATGCCAACAGAATATTTAAAGAAGCTGAAGAGTGGGTGAAATCCTCTATCCATGTTGTTCATTATTTAAAACCAAATAAACCCCAAGCACCAAACACAAAACCCTACAAAACAAAGCCCCTCTGATTTTTCCATTTACTCCCAAAATGCAGTTCTCTGTCCAGTAAGAAGTTCAGTCTTCAGCAAAAATCCTTTGCTGGTTTTGGACTGAGTTTATTTATATTTGTTTTATACATGTTTATCCTTGGGGTGGGCCCGTCGGGGATGAGAATTCCAGACTTTGTGGAACAAAATGCATTTCATAACTGGACAAAGCAAAGCCAGGGAGAGAAGGCGCTGCTCACATGCCATTTTAAGCCCCTTGGTACACGTTTGTCCAAAGCCCTCATGATCTTTAACACATTTATCATCTTTAATGTTAAACCCTCCGTTCTGAGGCCTTAAAGATGTGTATAAGTGAAATGAGTACGCTGAGTTATTCAGGGGACTTGACTACTATGGGCTTCCTGCCTGAAAGGAGAGATGAGTTTGTGTATTCGTTAGCCAACGTGAAATTGTTTCACTAGAATAATTTTGGTAAACTACATGTGCATTTTATGCTGTTTTCATGGGTAAATGCTTTAGAATCAAAGACAACAATGAGAGACAGTGAATAATCATTATTTTTATATGTAAATTACTATATACAGGTGCCAAGAATGTTGTATTGCACAATTTCTACACAGCTCAGCACATAAGCCTTTCAGTCACTACACTTAGTGAAGTAGAAATCCATTCAGAGAAAGGGGATGGTGTTACATTTTGGCTTAGCTTTTAAGGAGGGTAAACACTTGAAAATCCTACACATTAATTTGTAATCATTCCACGTCCATCCTGCACATTACTTTGAAGCATTTTGAAAGGTCTGTAGCCACTTTTTGGTTTAAATTGTGAGCAGCAGCTCTGCTTTTCCAGCTTGGAGGTGTACAGAGTGTGAGCCATTCAGTTCTGTTTTCAGGCTTCATTATAGACAAACGGTTTGATGACTGTTACACACAGGATGATTTAGACCTGGGATGTTGTTTTTTCAGTGCACTGTGTCAGTCATGAGCAACTTCAGAATTTGTGTCAACAGCTTTCCTGCCTTACAGAGGTAAAAAGGTGGAAGAATTAGGAAGGGCAGGACAGTTATGCAAGTTTAGTAGGTTCCCTATTGAATAGGGACCTAGGAGTGATTTATAAAGTCTACATATAGAGAATGAAGGGTTGCATTCAGAAAAGTGGAGGAAAAAAGACTAGAAAGTGTTTGATTAGATGTTTTAAGTACCTTTTGGTCCTGAAGACTATGAATAAAAGGAAATTCGTTAGCAAACATTCTTGTCTGGAATATTCAGCTTCTCCTCAAGCCTGCAGAAGTCTTTAGTGTGTTAATACACAGTTCCAGGATTGCTGAAAAATAAGGATCAGTGGTGGCCTTATGGTGAAGAAGTCAGCAATTACAGTCTGTAAAGCAGACAGAGGAGAAAGCAAGTCTGAGCCAAAGGAAATCTATCAGCTGTTAATATTGGCATTAAATTGTTGAAGGCTTAACTGAGAGTGCTCAAAATACTTCTTGGTTCAGTATGTTTCCAAACTAATCCAAAACTTGGTAATCAAGGTAATGACTAGGGGAGGGATTTATTATAGGGGTTCCCCCTCCTTCTTTCTTTCCCCTCCCTCTTCTTTTTACAATCTGATGAATATTTCATATGGAATTTGCTTACAGAGCTGAAAAACTGTCAGTGTGAAGCAAGGTGTTCTTCTGCTTTTTGAAGTTTGGATTGAAAATGGAGTGTCGAGGGAGAGATGATAATTCAGGAAAGGGGTTTAGAGCTCCAAAATATGAATATACACATTATACTGTTGTCAGATTTTATAATTTTCTGTTTTCATTTTGTATCAGCTTCATTTCAGGAGGGCCAGAAAGCTCCCTTGTCTCTGTCCATTCTGTCTGGCTGAAGGGATGAAAAACTACCCAGGGCCAAAATGATACAATTTAAAATCTCCTGCTGCATTCAGTAGGAGAACACAACAGGAATGGATGTGCCCTTGGTGCTAAAGCAATGGAATGTGTCTCAAGAGCCCTCGGTTTGGTTTCCAGTTTGGGCTCCAAGCAAGTAGATCACTTCTCTGTGCCACAGTGTTGTACATGTATAATGAGTAATTACAGTCTAGAGACAGGCAATGGCAGCAAAGGCAAGACAGGTCTTTTATGAATTTACGATGCTCCTTGGAATGCAGCTTCAATCCCCTCTGTGATAGCTGAGCAGTGATGGCATAAGGTAATAACCATGTAAATGGTTGGTTTTGCTGGCGCATTTGTCATGGATTTGCAGGGCAAAAGTTATGGGCTTTCGGTATCTGATGCAGAATTTAATATTTCTTCTTGTCTGTGTCCCCACAGAGGGGTTCAGTGTGGGCCTGGAGCATAGAGGTGTGTTAGGACTGGAATTCCCTGACCTTCCTGTGACTTCACAGGGAGAGAAACAGCTGCCTTTCCCTTCCCTAGTGCTATGCTTGGCCAGCTGCTAATGCTGCCTAATTGGAACAACTGCTTGCTAGATCTAATTAACCTAGAAAAACAAGGAGAGGCAGGCCAGTGAAAGTAAAACTTGAGAAATGGCATCTACTTTTCTCTCTTATCTGTAGCATCCATGGCTGGTTATCATTGCAACCTTCTGAAAAGGAGTTTCGAGTTGCGAAATGTCAAACCTGTGTAGTACAGCACAGTGACTCGGAAAGTAAAGGGATGTGTGAATAAGGTGCAGGAACCAAATCTTTACAAACAAGTTACTGGGTATAGTGGTCTCTATTGTTCCTGTCTGTTTGACCTCTCCTCATGGTATCATGATAAAAATGTGACTTGAAGTAGTTTTTGGTGGTTTTTTTTTCCTTGGGAAAGGAAAGAGTAGGTGACCTTGCACTGCTGCAGGCTGCTGATATGCAATGCCGTGCTTTTTGTGTTAGACTACATGATAAATTTGTCATTTGGTATTAGAATTTTACTATGCCAAAAACACAGCCCAGTCAGAAAACTGCGTGTCTCAAATCTGGCTTTGTGATCTTATTTACATTAACTTGTGCTCATGAGTAATCCCTCTGAAGTCAATGGTATGAATCCAGTCATAATGAAATTATTTGTTGTTTATTTTTTCTCATCTAGTAATTATACTTTGCTATCTGATTCTGTTGTGACCCTTCAAGCAAAAGACTCAAGAACAGAAATAAATTCTTTTTAGCTTCTGCACTGGAGCCACTTCTGAAGAAATGAAAAGTTCTTGTATCTTGTTCTTCAAAGCAACACACAGTGTTCCTATGGTGTTATGAAGGTTGCACAATGAGGAGGGAACAATTCCTGATCTCCTGGTTCCAATCAGTAGGGTTTTTTGCTCAGCAGCAGATACTGACTTGTCCATCCAGCTCCAAACGGCTTCTGCGGGAATTGCACGCTCGTATCTGAATGGAAAACGAGGTTTTCTTTCTTCATCGCCCTCGCGCCACGGGAGTGGCCGCTGTCCCTTCCCTGACCCCTCCGCGATTGTCCCCTCGGGCTTTGCGGGTGCGATTCGGGGGAGGCCGCGAGGTGGCGCTGCGGGGTCGCGTTATCCTGGATTAGGCGCGGGAATGGGTCGGGATCAAAGAGTGGGGATGGATCAAACCGCGCGTGCAGTTTGTTGTCTTGCTTAAATACAGTTCTCTTTCATAAATAGATTTCTTTTCTGCCGTTCCAGTACTGCCAGTTCCACCCTCTCCTGGGGGACGTCTTCCTTTTATCAGATCAGCTGAGTTACCCCACATATTCTGATTGCTCAGGTCCAGAAGAGCTGCCTCTTTGTTTGAGGTCACGTCACCTTAGACGGCAAGGTCAGCCTAGATGTTGAAAAGGGTGGAACCTCTGTAACAGCTAAACTCACACTTTAAAAAGCTGTACTAAGCTGACATGTAAATCCTGGTCTAAACTCTTGTGAAGTCACCCCTTGATTTAACTGAGTTTGGGCAGTTCCTTAATCATGTGGCAGCTATTGGAGGGTGTGCTTTAAAAAAGGCCAAAAAAAACCCTCTCAAAACCTTGGCTTTGTATTGCTTTACCAGCCCTGGATATTTCCAGGGCTTGCCTCCCATCAATTTTTGCCTGCTAGAATACAGAGTTGTCCTGGTGTGTTCTCCCAGAAAGCTCTAATTCCGTTTTGCATTAAGAAGTTTTGTTTTTCTTTTCTTTTGAGTTTGTCAGCTTTGATCAATATTGATGATGATGTTAAAACTGAGGGAACTGTTGCTGTAGGTGCACTTCTATTTTTAATCACACTCAACTTCTGCCTCAGTGCACCTTCCTGACAAGGAGGGGGTTATTTTCAGGAGGCACTGATGGTTCCCTGGGAGTCCTTCCCACAGCCATGGAGCAGCAGCTGAAGGCTGCTCTGTTGCAGAGCACTGGAGGGAATTGCTCGGTGACAGGCAGAGTTTAACACGTTCAAACTGCCTGAAGGGATGAGCTGACTCTAAAGAACTGCACAAATCCCAAAACTCAATAAGCAAACAGGGCCTGGCTCCATGCCTACGTTACAGAGAGGCTGTGTGACCTGTCAAGGATGGATGTGCAAGGATGCAGCATGGGAATTCCTGTTTTATACAAAAGGACAAAATCAGGAAGGCACACATCCAGTGGGGATACCCAGAGGGCACACACATATTGCAAAAACTCTAGCTAACCTCATGAAAATATGGGAAAAAACCAACTGGCTGCTTTCCTGGACACCTGGCAGCCAGCTATTCTGAAAGGTGGGAACTCCTTCAATGAATATTGGAATTTGTGTGTGGTAAAAGGACTGCACTTGAGGAGGATGTAAAGTCAGTGGCCACTTGCAGGTTTTATTTGCCACAGAGGCTGCTCAGTGCTCTGCACATCCAGACTCTGTGACATGGCCACGTTCATTCACTGTAGAAATCCATCAAAGAGAGAAGAATATTCCAGGCCTGAAGAAAGTAAGCAAGAGGGTTTGTTATGAAAATAAAGGGAGGAGGATTTAAAAATAAATATCAGAATGCTCTGGAAACACATTTCCCAGAGCAACAACTTCCTCAAGGCCCTGCCCTCAGCTACTGTTTCTGGGATGCACAGCCAGGCTTCTCTAGGTACTTCTTACAGGTATGGATTGCCAGAGGGAAAACAGCAGGAATATTCCCAGCACTGGCATCATTTAGAGCATTTACCTTCAAAGAAGATATTTTATTCAGTTGTCAGAAATCTCATGATCTGAGCAGAATGGGGAAAAAAAAAATAGGTGGGAAAAAATTTCCGGCAAATAAACTGTGAATATTTTGTTAGTGAAGAACTTCTCTTGAAAGAGGACTTTTTAAAGAAAAAAGTGAGGGAAAAATCAGAATCTAAACATGAGAAAAGATAATGCAGTTAACAGGCTTGGGCAAAAGAAAGATGAATTAAAGATAATAAGCTTGTAGAAAATTCCTGTTCCAGACCTCGTCCACCACAAAAAGAGAGAAATCTCTTCTAAAAGCCAGATATGAGACCCAAGAATGGAGAAGCAACTGTTAGGACATGGTTGGAATTATAGCTGATTTTTTTTTTTTAATGTTTATCATTGCTATCCTCACAAAAGGTTGAAACAAAGTAAAAAAAAAATCATTTAAGCTAAACACGATTAAAATCAACTAATTTTCCTCTTCCTTTCTACCACTGAATTCTACTGAAGGATTGTTTGGGCAAAGCACTGTCTAATTTCATATTCTCAAAATAATTCTGTGGCTTCTCCAGTTCTTGGATGATGGTCCAGAAAGTAGAGAAAATTCTGATGGATGCTGTACAGACAATACTACACCTTTGGTTGAGGTGAGGCGAGTCTGTTCAGGGCTTCTCAGAGACATTGAACTGCTCGAATTATCTAGCAGTGATTCTGACTTTATACAGTTTGAATCAGATTTCCCTGGCAAGATCTTTCTCCTTGAATCCATATGTCGTTGTGTCCATAGTTCATAAATACTCGCACAACATAAAACAAAAACCTATTTTCTTTAAATGCAAAGAAGGCCCTGGATTTCATTATGTAACAAATGTTGCCCTAGGTTATGTGTAGTCTTTGAAAGTGACTGTAATGTATTCCAAGCTTTTAATATTCCTCTGTAATGTTTCTTTTTATTATTATACTCTTTTTTTTGTTTGTCTGAAGTGGGAGAGATTATCTGTACTCTAACATAAGCCTCCAGAATATCCAAGTCTACAAAGGTTATGGGACTGAGTCCTATTTTTTCCACAGAATAAATAACTTTTGAACAAAAGGCTTCATTATGTTGTTAGGCAGATTCCCTTCCTTTCCTTGCACTGCTGTTAAGCTGAAATGGATAATGTTACCTTCAGTAGTCAGAGAGAGGCAGCAGCTTGAGATGTGGCCAAAAGTATCAGAATTAAGAAAATAAGAATTCTGCAGTTAGCCAAGGAAATTATTTTCCTGTAGCAGTGGGAATAGCAGCTCTCACAGCTCTCCCAAACTTTGGCAAAATGAGGATTCTGAAAGCAGTTACAGAGCATTTTCCAACAGCAACATGACTCAGGGTTTCTGTAAGGATGGAAGGGCTGGTTAAATGTGGCAGCCTAATAAAAGGGCTTTTGGGGTTTGGTCTCACAATAAATTTAAAGATAAGCTCCTTGAGTGTTTGTTGAGGTGCATCTGTAAAAATAATTGGGATGGAGTCTACAGGACAGGTTTTTTTTATTGTTCTATAATAATTTTCTGACCCTAATTTCCTGCTTGCTCATTTGGTTTGAATTGGATCAGTTCATGAGAAAAGCCTTCCCCATAAGGCATAAATTCTGTGTGTGGGAGAATTCTTGGTAGATATTTGTTCTGTGAATTGGAATAATTAACTATTATAAGACTCCTATGGATCTGAAAGCTACTTTGTCCAATTGCTGCAAATTTGAAACTTTTCTTTCATTATTGTCCATTTTTCAATTAATCCCACTGTGCAATTTCAGCTCCTCTATTTGCTCTTTTTCCTTTGGCAAAATGCAAAAACTTTCTTGCCCACCACATACACACCATGGACTTGTGTTACTGGCATGTCTGGACTTTAATGCAAGCTCTGAATCAATGATTTTATAGCACACCGTGGATGTTTTTGACATGTTTCATAAATGTATTTGGAAATCACAGCACAGATGATTCTTGGTCTTGAATCAATGAGCTGTAGAGCATCCTGTTCCTCACAGGTGTCCTCACTTCTTGATGCTCCCAGTTACATAAACTGTGTTTATTGAGTGAGCAGATATTGTATATATTAAAAAAAAACTAATTCTAACTGCAGCTGCTTTTGGGGCACAGCAGGTTTTTTAGGCTCCCTTCAGAGGCTCTGCTGGGGAACCTCAATGCACTGCCTTACTTATGATGATAATGTTGTAGTAACACTGGCTTCAGGGGAGGGACTTTTCACAGCTTCCAGCTGCTTAACAGCACAAGGAATTTCTGCTCCCAGGTTCTTTAGCTGCTTTTGAATATCCCATCACATGTATGAAGGGTAGATACTTGCTTGGGCCATCATTTGGATTAAATGGACATCTTAGTGCAGAAGGAGACGAAAAATGCAGACAATTGCTGGAATTGAATTACATTAAATACATTTACTAAGATCTAAAACTTGTTATTACTAAGATCTAAAACTAAAAATTGTTCGAACTATGAACTTTCCTGAAGAGAATTTAGTTTTCAGATTCTGATCTGAAGCCCACTGAAGTAAAAGGAATTTGGACTCAGCAGAGTCTAATGCTTGGGGTAGTTTCTGAGAGCCTTCCTTTCACTGAATAACTCAAGTAGTCTTAATGAAGTCTGTGAAATTAGTCATTTAGTGCCTCTAGGGCTACAGTAATGAAAAACATCCTGGAAAAGCAAACTAAACGTTCTTCTCCGTGGTGCCAGGTAATAAGACAAGAGGCCACGGGCAGAAATTGATGCCCAGGAATTTCCACCTGGATATGAGGAAGAAATTCTTTACTGTGTGGATGTGACCATGCTCTGAGGGTGTGGAGTCTCCCTCACTGGGGATATTCCAAAGCTGTCTGGACACAATCCTGTGCCATGTGCTCTGGGATTGACCCTGCTGGAGCAGGGAGGTGGGACCAACCTCACCCATTCTGTAAATAAAATAATAATTGTATCTTCGTGATTAACAAAGCATATGCTTAGATATAATCTTCTGGAGGGAATTTTCTAAAACATCTGTTCCTGCAAAATTAGTCACAGCCAGTCAAAACATTTCAGAACCAAAAACTTGAAAATAAGTTTTATTTTGCATTCATCCACGAGTGCTTTTCTCAGTGCTTGTGTTTGTTGGTGACTCTCAGCGGACTTGAAGTCAGATCCCAAGTATGAAAGAGCAAGACCTTGCATTTTGCGTATTCTGCAACATCAGGCATTGGAAAAATAATAAAACTGTTTTCAAGAGACTTGTAAAATTGTTACATAAATTGGTACTTTTCCATCATTACACTCTATTGACAGTGTTCTTGCTGATTGCTTTTTTAATGAATGCACTTCTCAGTTCTGAGCTAGGGTTAGTCTCAGGATTTTAGGAGGGGCAGAGATTGTTAAAAACACAGGTGGTTTTGGTTCATCTCCAAAGTAGAATCTATTAACTAAGTGTTGGCAGCTGCATCTACCATTTTATATATATTTAAATACATTTTCTGGTAAGAGTTATTTGTGTAGATATAAGGGTGGGAACTGCATCTATACCTTATAACCTAATCAGCCTTTCAGAGTTCAGTGGAAATCAAGTCCTGGAAAGGACATTCTGATGAGAGGTTCTCCTGTGTCCTGTTAGAACAACGGCTTGGAATTGATACAATGCCAATACCCGTGACAAGCCTGTAAATTCTTCTGGATTTGGTTATAATGCTTTGTAGGTTTTCCATAAAACTGCTTCTCATGGCCATGCAGGGCAGTTCTGGTGCTGTGGCAGAAGGGTGTTTACAAGCGCTATACTTGAGAGACTTTGAACTGCCAAACTGGTGGGGAATCTGCTCTACCCCCTGCCAAACATTGATCAATAGTGTGACAATTCCTAAACAAATTGCCTCACTGACCCTGCTCATGGTCATCCTCAGGGTGCCCCATTGCAGCCTCCTCATTCCCACCCGAGGCCTCAGGCACTGACCCTCTGCTCACTGCCGTCTCCTTCAACAGGTCAGGTCAGCACCTGCAGCATTAGAGTGCACATCTTGGTTTGTAAAACAATATATTATTGAAAATTAAACACTTCAGAGAAAGCAATATTTAAAAGAGCCCTCGCTCTGATGTGTCTCCACAGTGACCTTTCTCGAGTCACTGAACAAAGTTAAATCCCTCCTTCAGCTCTCCTGATTGGGAGTGAAATACTGAAAGACTCGTCTCCTCTTTTGTTGGTATCACCATGCTTTGCATATCTCAAATGTCTTGGTTTCCTGAAGAAGTCTGTCTTTAACTGTTTGGGAAACAAAGACAAATACAATACATGTTCCTGTAACGTTCTTAGAAACTTCCTGTCCCTGAGGGGAGGGATGTGGCTCTAAGGTCTTCCTATGCTTTCCAATTTAATTTATTTCATGCAGATATCAGGAAGATACTTCTTTATTCAAGATGCTAATCCATTTGTATGCTTAAAAAAATTTAAAAGGGGGAGAAAATGTAATCACAAAAAATCGATACTACACCACTAATTTCTTTGGAGTTTTATGAGGTTTATCACTCTCTAGCACAAATTTTGACTGAATATCTTCCAATATGTAGGAATCAACAGACAATATGACCTGTTGATTGGTTCTTAAATTGCAGTCTCATAAATACTTTCTGTTTACCTGAAAGCTTATTCTGAACACTGTTCCTTCTGTTATCCTTTTTGAAAACCTTGTATTTATTTTTTGAGTGGTTAAGTGGTTCAGTTTTTTTGCAACAAGACATGTTACAGAGCTGTGCTTAACTGTCCTTTGTTATGCCTTTAAAAATTGATATGAACACTGATGTGAGTTAATATATTTGACAATTTCTCCTAATTTAAAAAAAGACTACATGGTAGAAGACGAAAATACCATAACTGTAACCTGATGTTGTCTTTAAATAACTTTTTAAGTGCTTGCCACTTCATGATCTTCATGTACCCCTTCTTTTTTCCTGAAAAAGTACATGATGATGCTTCTGAAAATAAGCAACTTTCCAGTGGCTTTAGAAGGGGGAAAAAAAAAATCTTCTTTACCAGATTGCATTTATCAGTTTTCAATCTCTTTTCAAGATGAAAGGTGAAACAGTCTGACTTGACACAAAGAAATAAAACTCATCTTGCCTTTGAACTGTTTGCCAAGAAGTAATGAACTTATGAGCTTTACCTGTGCAATACTGAATTTTGCTGAGAACAGCAGCTTTTCATGAAGCTTATAAAAACCTGTGAAATTCCGTTTTATCTTGGCATTGGGGGGGAGAAAAAGGATTTCTGTTTGAACAAACTGCAGTTCTGAAATGTGTTCTGCAAACACCTCATCGTGGTGCACTGCAAACACTGCCCCGTTATTCCAGGTGTCCCTTCAGGCACTCAGTGTCTCCACAGGTGGATTGAGCACTGTCTGGCTCATTCCTAAACCATCTTACTTTCTTATTATGGAAGGCTATTGAGATGTCTTAAAAAGCTTAATGTTTTAAATGCTCCTAGACTGGGATGCTCCATGATTGACAAACCTACTGTGATTAGCCCAAGTCTGCAATCTCTATTCCTTTTCTGTTTGTGAACTGAAAGGCTTCATGCCAAGAGGAAAGCACAACAATATAGATATTTTCAGTTTTCCCAATACATTGCAGAAATCCTGTGAATAAAAAAACCTGTTTGTAAATTCTTGGGGTATGAGAAGCTTTCTAACATGTGGTGGCCACATTAGTTTTTTAGACCCAGAAGCAGCACAGTGCAGAGTGAAGCTGTACCAAAGGAGCATTTATTAAAGCTTCCTCGTGATTCTCTTGACTTCATCATCCCAAGATTCATCTTTCTTGCTCACTTGTTATTGGCATTGAGGTTCATGAAAAGAAAGAAGCCTTGAAACAATATTTGATGTGAATAATATTTATTGTAATTTAAGACTATTCTAGTAGCCAACAGAAAAAACAACTACTGCCTTTCTTTTTGCACTTTGGACATAGCTGAAAACTGCTGTTCTTTGCACTAAACCAGCTTTTCTCTGCCTGCAGACAGTTTGTGAAATAATTGTGCAGACAATAGCTTTTTAAACTGCATATGCACATATTCATGCAAGCAAAGCACTATTAATTAAACTTAAATTAATTAAAGGTTAGACTAATGTTTATTTGATTGAAAGTGGAGACTAGTATGGGAACACTGCACAATAAGTCCAAGAACCTCTGGGTAAGGACTGGAAAATGTGGAAAAGCGTGGGCAGAGCACCTTCAGATTTTGATGTTTGCCCATCTTCTTTGTTCTTCTGGGCTCTTTCTTTACTTGCTGAGCATTCTTTTTAGACACAGTACTGCAGAAAAGGCAGGATTACTTCATGCATCTTTCAGGCAAGACTGTTATCCAAACTCTCCATGCTGTTGCTGCTGTTGTGGTGTAGGTGTGGTGTTGTCTGTGCCAGGTTCAGTCTGTGGCCAGTTCCAGTCCCAGACCCTACGTTTTAACATCCCAACGTGCCCAGTTATTTCCCACCTTATGAGGTGGCAGCAACACAAAGAACTGTAGAAACCCATTCTATCCCTTCTCCAGTGCCTTCATATCCCTAGGGAAAAACCCACGCCCTTTTGGGGAAGTAGGATTTGTGGTAGAGTGAGGACTGGTGGTTCATTTTGACACATTTTGATCAAAGCACTTAAAAAGTACTTCTTTTGCTTTGTGATGCATCTTGTTCTGAGTTAAAGGCATTTGTGCACATAAGCCCCAGGGTGTGCAAGGACTTGGACCTAGTGAGGATCCAAGTGAACACTGGGTAAAGGCAGGAAAGATTCTGTTCTTTTTCAGTGTTCTGAATTAAGTCTCAGTGGAAACTTAAATCCTAGGCATCCCTACTCTGGATTTCACTGCTCCTTGGTTTCTGTCAGGGGAGCTGAAGGCTGGCTGCATGGGGAAAACTGCCAGGGGGGCAAGGAAGTGATTGTAGCCTGTATTCACTTGTGAGATCACGTTTTGGGGCTTGTGGGGGGAGCCAAGCTCAAGAAAGATACTGATGAACTCCTACAGAGTGTCAGCTACTGCTTGGAGCCCTGAAATCCTGCACATTCCCAAGCCAGAGCCTGGGAGCCCTGGGTTTGTCCAGTGCTGTGTCACTGTCCCAGTGACCACAGGGATGGTTGTGCAGACAGTGGACTGTGGTGGCTCTTGGGGACACCAGCAACAGACACAGGTTACAGCAGGGAAAATTCTGTGTAGGTAGAAGGAAAAAATTCTTCCAGGTGAGAGTGTTCAGTCACTGGGCTAGAGCCTGAGAGAAGCTGTGGACATTTTGATTGGGAATTTTCAAAATTCAGCTGGACAGGGTCCTGAACAACCTTGATCTCAGCTTGAAATTTTCTCTAACCTTCAAGTTAGCTGTGAAATTGGACCAGATGATTTTCAGAAGTTTTCTCTAAAATATTTCTCATTTTATCATTCTACAATGAGCAATTAATGATAAAGCATCTTCAGAGAAGCTTTTTCCTTCTACTGATCTGGTTCACCATGTGGTCCCACAAATAGCTGTATAAGCACAGACAGAGGTACAGTAACTGTGACATGAAAAAAATAGGATGAAAAGAGGGAAAAGTAGTAATCAAAGGAAGCCTCACACATAGGCTGTGATGCTGGACCCACCACAAGTGGGAGTGAGACACCAGGCACTCCTGGCATTTGTCCTTGACTTTTTCTTTGTGCCAAAAGCACCACTACACCACTAACAGTTTGGGGATCACTTCTAATAGACACCATGTGGGAATGGGAGATCAGACTAAGATCATCCCATGCAGTACTAATTGCTTAAATCTGGGTAAGCAGGCAGGGACTGAGAGCTCTGTATGGGAAGTCAAGAGTGGTGTAACAGATCAATACCATGTACAGAGACCGGGGTGATCAGCAACAAAACTCTGAGCTTTGGTCCAAAAAAATCAAAATCTTAATCCTGACTTCTGATAAATGTTTCCTTGTCATGATTCTATCATTGGCACCAGTACTTATATCTTAATTAAAGCACAGCAATGTGTAATCCTATAGCTCTGTGTTTAAAGGAGAGACAGAAAAAGTATAGCAGCAATCACATTTGAGAGGGGAAGAAAGCACATATGGAATGCACATGTAGGTAACTAGTTGGGAAGGCATATTGAGATTCTTGCAGAAATAAGGAAATAACTGGGGAAAACTGTTGTAAATACTAAAAGCTAGCAATTCCCAATATGAATCTTAATTATTTTTTAAAAGGTAATAAATCAAGGGGGTGTGTTCAATCTTTAGGTCGTTCTTGAACTATAATAAGGTTCAATGCAGGACATGTGGAGTCTTCTTGTAAGTAATAATAGGACTCATTAAAAAGCCTCCACAGTGACTAAAAATTATAGTTTCTGAACTATTCTATTCCAGATGTCTTTACTGGTATGCCCATGAGCACAGTCTACAACAGACCAGTGTTGGGATTTTGGTCTGCCTGTGCTTTTGTCTGTTATGGGAACAAATGTTTGCATCTGGACAAAGGCTGTTCCACTGCTGTATCTCAGGGAGGAGAGCAGGATTGCTCCTAGCCTTGCTATTAAAAAAAAAAAAAAAAACAAAAAAAACAAACCACCAACAACAACAGAAAAAAACCCACCAAACTTTTTCCTTAATTGAAACAGTTTATACCAATTTTTAAGTGTATGATGGACACTTCTTTTCTTCCTTTTCCCCATTTTTCTCATCCCTCCCATCTTCACAGTTAAAGAAAGGCCAAAAAGAGGGTGGTTTAGAAGAGCAGATGAAGTACCTGTTTCCTGACCCAAACCTTTGGGATACTGGCAGTGTCAGGCCTGGGAGCATTACATTTGGAGTGGAGCAGCTCCTTTATTGCACTGGGACAGAACTGCTGTGGATTGATAGCTCTTCCTATCATCTGTGCTTTCGGGGTTTGACGTTGTCCCTAAAATTAGCAGTACCAAGGGTGATGCTTAGCAGAATGACAGCTGAAAAATGCAACTAAATGGTTATTTACATCCATGTGCTGTCAAAAGTTGATAATTTCTTCTTCCTCCCCCAAACCAGACGGGAAGAAAATGAGTAGGTAGAAAGAGGAATGACAGAAAGGCAGAGGATGATAAGTGTGTATTCTCCTCTGTTCCCACTTCCAGTCTGTCACCCCTGCACAGCACAGCCACTGAAGTCCCTGGTGCTTTAAGAGAGCACAGAGAGGGTTGGGTGGCTGAAGGAGGAGGTGATGTCCGTGGTAAGTCAGAGGATCCAGACTCAGTTTGCTCTTGGCTGTGGTGGTTTGGTTTCCGGTAATTCAGGCTGTGCCCTCCCTTGTGCGTCCGTCAGTCTTTCCTGCTCACATCTTGTTTATCGGATAGTAAACACCAAAGATTTTCTCAGAGTACGTGTGTGTGTGTGTGTTGGGAGCAGCCTGGATGCTCTTGTGTCATTCCATGCGGGATAATGTGCCCTTTCCCCCTTTCCCAGTTCTGTGTTACTAGCTAAGCCATCACTCTCTTTTTTTTTTAGTATAAAACTGGAATAGGAATGCTGGCTTCCTTTGCCATTCCTTAACAAGTAAAACTTGTGGATAACAGCACTATATAAAAACCTATTTTGTGTTCTCTTAGCTTCTTCGAAAGAGAAGGAGGAGAAAACTGAAGGATTTCGGCTTTGTGTGATGCACTTTTTGGGAATGCATGATTTACAGATCTTGCCAGGTTATGCAAATTATTTTTTTCCTCCTTTATCCTCATCTATTTTGCTTGGTAATTCCCAAGTCTGCACTGAACCTGAACGTAGATTTTGATACTCAATGTGTAAAGGGTGTAAGCAATTTCAACTACTTCATTTCAGAGGAATTCTTCCAGAAGAGTCATCTCACTCCTCCTGAATGACAGATACATATTTGTTTTATCAAGAGTGCTTATAAACACAGGCCCTCCCTTCCAGTTAGGGTTACTCAGGAAATTAGTTAATTAGTGATGTCTAAATCTCACTACGTTCAGTGAAAACACTCAAAGGGTCTGTGTCTGGCCTTAGAAATTTTTATTTAAGATTTAGGGAACTATTTATGGTAGGTACAGGCTGGTATTTCCTGTAGTGGGAAAGATTATTTCATGGAAATCACCAATAAGGCAAAATTGCCTAAACAGCAGGAATAGCACTGATGGCACTAACACTGACTAGACAAATTACTGTTATGCTCGAGTGCTCTCTTTCTGCTGAGCTCCTCTGTAACCCTGTGGAAGTGCTGCAGGTACAGTGCCACACTTGCTGCATTCCTGAGGAACATTTGCAGGCAGAAGATTCTGCTCTGGAAGCTAAAAAAGCTGTTTGGAACAGCTACTTTCCTTTGTCTTTGTGCACTGCTTTAGCAGATGAGTAATGACACGCTCTTGTTTATCCTTCTGAAGATGCTCTTCTCGAGAGCTGCGCTTTTCCCATGCCGTGTAGTATTTGTGGAGTGTGGCCTTTCCTAACTGCATTCAAGAGAGGCCACATAAACACACAAGTATTGCAAGCTGGAATTGAATTCTGCAAGATATTACCTAATAAAAACCCAGTAGCAAGAGGGATCTGATCCCCAGAAGGCAGCGAGAGCCTCATAGATAGAGGTGAACAGTGTGTGGGGAAAGGGTTGGGTTTCCAGTTGAACCTGGGGGAGGCATTGCCTGTTTACAGCCTTGGTTTGTTGTTGGTGAAGCAGAAATGGTGATATTGACTGCTGTGAATTGCTCTGAGAGCTGTGGATAAACTGTGGGATGTAGGAGTGAGATAATACTGTTCTCCCAGCCTGTACAGTAGACTCTCTGCAGTTCCCAAGGGAGCTGACTGGGTTCACTCCTGGCAGCATTTCAAAAGTAAACAGCCGTTTCTGCTTCCCTCTGTATATCCCTGTCTGCTAGAAAAGATATTTAACATCAGGTACTGGAGTAGTGCCATTGTTTCCAATAGATGTTGTGATTAGCACGGAGTATTTTGAGGGGAAGGTGTGCTACAAAAACTACTGAGTGAAGACTTAAGGGTTGGCTGCGACTGTAACTGAAGATAATTGCCCTCAATAGAAAAATGCGATACAGTCATTATTTTTATCCTCTTCTAGAGACTAATCTCAAATGTACCAAATTGATGTTGACAAAAATATTTTAATTAAATACCGATGATAAGGGGGATTTTGGTACTTAACATCCCCTTCCAGTTTTCTAAATTTGCACTTAAAACTTCAAGAATTACTGCAAAAGCTGCAATTAAAAAAAAAAAAAAAGGTGACACATTTTATATTAGTTTCCTTAGATTAAAAAAGATATAGTTGTGGAAGGCAACACAGCCAGAAATTTCAGCGTACCAGAACTTCGTTATATAAAATCAAGATGTAAAATTCCTGAGAAGCTCTTACTACTAGACAGCTACAGACTGTGACCTGCCTATCAGGCATTAGAGCTTAAATCTAACTCCTTTTTTTATTGTCTTCGGTGCTCTTTGAGACTTTTTTGCACGCAAAAAAAATGTAACAGAAGGTGTGAAGTGGTATGTAACGATTTGTGAAAGCAAGTTCCACGAGCATTCGGATTGCTGTGCTTCGGGCCAACCTCTAAATCAATTCCAGTCCAGATCAGATCATTCATGAATCACAAATCACTTCCATATGAGGACTTCGTGAGTCCGATAAATAAATCTCCATAATCAAAACCGGGACTGCCACTTGCCTGCAGTGGTGGTGTCAGAAGGAAGGGACAATGGAAGAGAGAAATTGAATTATGTTCACATGAAATGTTCTTTCAGAGGGAACACTTTGGAAGAGCAAGGACACCCTGCAGTACTTCTGCTGCTGCTGCCACACAGAGGGATTTTTGTTGTCACACAGAAACTTCGTTTAACACTGTGAGGGGACTTTGTCTGTCTTGCAATAAGGAAAATACCCCAGTCTAGGTGCTTTACCTGTAGGAAGGTATAGAGTAAAAATGCCAAGACACAGATGGTCAAACAGTGACAGTGGCATGTTGAATTTATGGGAAATTACAAGAGTGAGGTCTCTGGAAAACTGCAGCTTCAGTGGAGTTACAGAAAAAAAAAACCCTGGCTTGGATATTTTTTACAATGTGTCTCAACCATAAATTCCTCCTTTATGTCAACTGAGCTGCCATTTTCCATGAAATCATAACTGGAATAGATGTATTTGATTACAGTTGTGAGATGGACTTACTATTTTTAGAAGGGAAGGACTGCATAAAAAGCTATTTAATTAGGTAATATGTTACACTTTTAGTTTGGCACATTTCTGAAATTCCAAGGATTTTTGGCTTCCTGTAGAAAGAAAACTTCTGCCTTTTAGGCAAATGCTGTGAGTGTTTGAACCTTTCAAGCTTTCTGCTGCTTATGACCACTTTTGACAGATTGCTGAATGAGTTAATAATCTTAGATATCCTTAAATGCCTCGTTCAGTGTAAGCAGGTCATCGGGCAACAGAAAGTTCATTTACAAGTTTGTCCTAATGACCCATCCACCAAAGTTTGTAATCACTCAAGGCAGCCTGCCTCTTTCTACCCAAATCCTCTGAAAGACCAGGGTTTTCTAGGGGAGGAAAGGAAAGAATTGTATAAATATGGGAGGATTTAACAGAAAAAATGGGTAGTTTGATTTTAAAAGTTTATTTCAAAGATTTAAAATATATAGTCAGACTTCTTTTGATCTGTTTTCATAGAATTAACGTTTTAGTGTTCCTATTGCTGTAATACATAAACTTGGAGTGATGTCACATAGGGTTTCCTCTCCTTAATTATATATCAGGCACTTTTTTAGTGATGTTTAACCTGTATTTGAGCAAGGTCTCTCTTTGTCTCTATAGAAGAGATACAGCAATGGGCAGCAGAATTGGGTTTGTCTGTACAGTTTCAAAAACAGTGTTTTGTATTTGAGAAGCTGGAACACAGACTGGAGAATTGCAATACCAATCATATGATGCTGGTAACAGAAAACATGAATAAATAGTAGGAATAATGTCTTCCTAATGGGTTTACATCTAAAACAGCTGATTATTTAAAAGCACACTTCAAGTGCAAACAACACTTCAAGTAAGGTTGATAATTGTTTAATCATGAGGGATTGAGCTAATGTGCACATTTGACAGAGAAATTGAAAATTTCCAGAGGAATTTTTCAAGGAAGTTATGTTTTGTACAACCTGAAATGTCCCTGTGGCTTAAGTGAAAACCATGCTTGACTAACATCTGAAGGCTGTTTTCCAGAGATGAAATCTGGCAACAATGGAATCTGCAGTAGGAGAAACAGATGAAGCACAAAAAAAGTGGTGTGCAAACTCTTCACTATTTACAAACAGAAGAACACTTGAAAAATAAAAGCTGACTGGCTTAGGAACTTTTTGGATGGCTGATGTCCCAGTTCATACTGTTAGACAAGCCCACTCGAAAAGTGATATTACAGACTTTAAAAAAGAAAAAAAGCCATACCTTGTTCAGGCCAGCTGAGGAGAGACACTCTTATCAAGAATGCTGGCAGTTGTGCAAAAAAAAGTTTGTACTGCAGTTCCTCTTGCTGCAGCAGAGGTGACAGATGCTGGAGGCCTCTCAGTTCAGACACTGTAGATGTGCCATGTTCTGTCTTCACCAGCATTTCTTGAAAATTAGGAATGGGGAGTGCGAAGCTCATGTTTCTTTCAACAGGCGGTGTTTGTTTTGAAACCGGTGTTTTTCACACAGCAAGACAGGCACAGTAGAAGGAGTTTGGCAACAGGCATTGCTTTGTGAAATAAATGATAGCGCTGCATGTGGGGAAATAAAGGCTTTGAGACCTGTTGATGACGCCAGTGCACGTGACTGGTAAAACGTGTGGACTCAGTTTGCTCCGTGGTGTTTGGGAGAACACATTTGCAACATCAATGAAATGAATCAGCCTCGCAGTAAAATACCCTTCTCAGGAATCCTTTGCTCCTGGTGTTTCATGTCCCAGGACAGAGGCCCCAGTGCCCACACTGTCTTCTCTGGAAAGCATATGGTGGAAGAGCTTGGCTGGGGCTCTGTGGTGTGCTGCCCTTAAGGACACATACAAGATCCTACACAAATTTGTGTGTCAGGATTTGGACACAAGGAAGTGGGGTCTGCATGTCAATATTACTGGTACGAGCAGCAGTTGCACTATTGAGGCATTTCTGGGCAGCTCAGCACAATGAACTCGTACAATAATTTACTTTCTGGGATTCTTGCAGGGACTGTACATTGCCAGTGAGTTGCTTCATGCCCCTTGCTTAGTTTTCTTTGGGTTTTCCCCTAAGACTGCAGTTCCTCAGTTTAGATGAATGTTAATAACATGTTAGTGTTCTTCTAACCCTTCTGGTTGAAAGCATGTGTGGGGACTGGAAACAACCAGCCAAAGCAACAGTACATTGTTCCAGGACAACCAATGTGTGCCTGAATGCACAGACAGCCATAACCAAAGCAAACAGCTTTTCAGACCTTTCATATGCCCCAGTTCTCTCCTGAATCATCACCAGAACCACTCAGTTCCATGTGTGCCTGATCCTCTATGTAGTGTTGTGTAGACTTCTTGTTTCACTTAGGCAATAGCTGACCAATTCTTTGCAAATGTTCAAAGAGGTACAGTGACAGTTCCACGAGAAGGCATTGATCCTTCACATGTTCTCTAAGATGACCAGAAGCACTTATAAGTAGAAATGTTACTTAGAGAGAAAAATGGCTTGGAACTGGGTCCATAAGGATCTTAACATGGACATTGGCTTTGGTCTTGCCCTTGTGTTAGTGTTTGCAATAAGAGCAATTTGCCCAAGATCCCAGAGTGAGATAGCAGAATCAGAACTCTCATTCAGGGGTTATTGAACTCTGATGCAGGATTTCCTCTCCTTAAGTCATTTTTTTGTTCTGTGCTTCTTCAAATAGAGTATCCAATCTCTTTGGAACTTCGCTTAAAGAAAAAATGTTAATCAAAGACAAACCTCGGGATCTGGCACAGGTGTTTTGAATGTATTAATTCATGATCAGATTTGTATAAAGAAAGGTTTTACACAGAAGAATTCAAATGCTTAGGTTCAATCTGGTTCTTAGTTGTAGTGTCTTAAATAAAACGTGACCCTGAGCTGACCCATGACTATCCAAATCGACACCAGAAGGGGATGTAAACTGACTTCATTGTGAAATTAATGGATTCCTCTTCTGTGATAGATATAGGGAAACAGAGTAGAGATTTAAAAAACCATCCCTTTGGGAACTGCATCTTAATGCTATCAGGGTTGCATAAGCATATGCATAGTTCCAGGAATCTAATGGAGCCTCTGGGCTTTGATTTTGCGTTTGCTTTTCTCTGGTTATGTGGCGCACCTAATGCACTAACCATTCAGTATATCTTTTATATTGCTACAATAGTTTGCACATTTATTTTTGAATGACAAAAGGCTCCAACTCTTCACATCTGCATTGAAAGTATTTGCATAGCTAAGGACCCACCCCAAAGGCAGCTCACTTTCAGAGCCAAATAAATTGTCAGGCCTGGAACACCAAAGGGGAGCACTGAGACACTGAAGCACTTCCACATTTAGTCAATTCTTTTTTTTGGGGGGGGCAGGGGTGGTGAGAGGAATAATTATAAAAACAAGACAGCTAAATCCAAATGAACTATGAAAATAAAAATCACAATTATTTAACCGGTTGCTGTAGAACAAATAATTCCTGGACAGGTATGGCAAAAGTACAATTAATGAAACACATAAATAGTCACTAACTCAAGGGAGAGGTGGTTCATGCTCTATGAAACAGCTTTAGAAGGAATGATTTGTTAATAAATGGGACTTGTTGTCTAATGGAATTTCCATTATAACCAGTAAAAAGGAAACTCTCATGTTCTGTAAGAGTATTTCATTGTTTAACGTACTGGCCCCTTAGTGTCTAAATTACCTTGTCCATATAGGATTTTTACAAAAATATTTAAAGGAAAAATGGGGTCTGAATGTCAAAGACTTGTAATCAAGTTGTTGTTGAGGGACTTGAACTTCAGTCAATTCCATTTATGTTGCTGGAGGCATCTGCAGGAAGTGTGAGCCAAGGTATCCATTTACCAATGCCTGATGAGAGCACGTGGTAAAGGTATTTAGATTCCTAAAGTAACACAGAGGTGCAGCAGGAGTTTGCAGACCTACACATCTCCTTGATTTCTGAAAGTGGCGCATTCAGGAAATGACCAGCAACCTGCTCTGTTCTAAAATGGACAAGAATCACACTGAAATAAAACAGAACTAATCCAGATCTGGGGAGGGGTGTTCCATGTGGACACTGGGGCCATTCTGGGCTACAACCCAGGAAGAGTCCAAGGCTTCAGGGAAGTGTTTCCTGTGGCAGAACAGGAGCCGAGACTTGAACCTCGCCGCAAACCTCTGGTGAAGCTCAGTTGTGCTACCAACTATCAGCATGGATCTGCAGAGATACCTTTGAAGTGCACATCAAGGCACATCTGCCTTCTAAAGCACTGCTGAAAATCTTGGAAGTCAAACTACTCTTTAAAATGTGCTTTTAAGGGAAGTTTGGAAAGATACTACTGCAAGAAAAACAGAGAGTGCAATATGCTCTGTTTAACTTGCTTAGTATTTTAAATCTCTCAATCCTGACATTTCTTTGTAGCATAAAGCTCTCCAGATCAGGTTATATCTTATGCATTGTAAAACTCTAGTAGTGAAAACAAACATTGTTTCCAGAGTCATCTGTTTGCAATTTTGTTTGATTACTCTTCCAATAGATTTCAAGCTGAGGATTGAAAGATTTAACATTCACATGGACAGAATTTGTTCCTTTTCTAATGATTAGTTTTAGCTACATTATTCAGCCTTACTTATGTTAGCCTGCATTTTGCTCTTATCAAGACACACAATTTTGTCTTCTTAAATCACCTTACATCAAATTGCCATGACTGTCCTCAGCATTCTGTCACAGCAGAGTTATTTCTGTCCAGCTCTTCTGAAAGCCAGCTCCTAAAAACAGCATCTGAGCATGTGTGAGATGCCAGATGCTGCCAATGGGGGATCAATATAGGGATGACACAACAGGATAAGGATCTACAGAAGAACTCACCTCCCAGGTTTTGCAAGTGTTTTGTGGGGGGTGGGGAGCAGCAGAAGCAGCAGAGTGGTGTCCCCAAAAGTGGGCACAGGAACAGGGAGCCACTTATTCTAATGCCCAGGAAGCGGGACGAGCTCTGTAGGAGGACGTGGCCCCTTCCACACTCGTGTCAAAGCCTGGGGCTTTCACGAGGCCCAGCCAAGGAGTAAGAGGTGGAGGTGGTGGTGGAGACCTTTGTCTTCATGGCACTCACCCACTTGTGCTGATAAATTTGCCTGAAGGGCTTTGCTGTGACATAAATCCTGGACTTCTTGTACTTCCTTCTGGAAACACAGGGAACAAAACAGGGCTCTCCCCTCTCTCTCTCTCTCTCTCAGCCCTTTGCATCTGACAACTGCACTCACATCTCCTCTCCTTTGAGGCTAAAAGCCTTAAATTCTTCCCTTGCACATTGTTCTCTAGGCCTTTGGTCATTTATTGTTCTTATTGCTATTAACAACTGCAAACTGAACTTTTGTTACTGGGAAATAGAATGAGAGCTATGGAACCCTGACAGAATTAGGGCACATTTGGACATATATGGTTTTACATCAAATAGAGTAAGAGCTGGAACTGATTTCTTTTACAAAAATAAATACAAAGTTCTATTACAAAAGTAAATACAAATGTCCTTAAAATATCCCAGACCAAGAATAACTCTGCAGTACACCTCACTATGCTAATGTTACATGTTGAAAGAGCATTTAATTCTAACTTCTGCAAATAATCCTTCTATGATTTATCACATTTTAAGAGTTGTTTCTTAGTTTAAAACACTTACTGATTGTATATGAAATTAATTCTTTGTATAATTTTTAAAGAATTATATTTCAAATTAGCTTAAAACCTTCTAGTTACAAATTAAAAGTAGGTAAACTGAGTCACTGAAAGTTGAGGATTATTAATACTGACATTTTCTATAAACATATGAAATTAGGTAAAAAGTATCTCATGGTTGTTAACTGTTCCCAGACAGAAAAATGGTAGTTCAATGCCAGAATCCAGCACATAGAACTTTCAGGTATATGCTGTGGCTTATGGATTTATTTGGAAACATCTGCAGATTTTTTTTTTTTTAGATTTTCCCTCTTTTGAGTTTGGTAGTTTGATATAACATTATTTCTCATTTTCATGAGTTTGTCCCAGGATTAGGCCAGTTGATGGTTACATTTATAGCAAAAGGGACACAAAATTGTAGTGTCACTTTTTGCACATAGTTATTATCATGGAATATTATTGGCTTTTTTCATAATTCTCAGACTGCTATAGGAGAACTAATAGTCTCTTGAGGAAGGCAAGTTGTTGTGTGACCTGGATGTATGAATTCAGAGGGGAAAAAGTTTCCAGTTTGTGGTCATAAAGCAACACCAGGACCATTATATTCTTCATAACGGAGCTTGATTGTTTCTTTTTAAATGGCCAAAATTATACAGTGTCTTTTAAAAAAATACGGGAAAATAGTATGTGAAGTAGTTTTATAAAATAAATAATCTATTTTCTATAAATGTACAAAATCAGTTATACAGCAAGTAAGAAACTGATACAAATGCAATAACTGAAAGATATATTTAATTTTATAACTGTAATAATTTATTTATGAAATATATCCACATATATATAAAATATATCATACGTTTTGGCAAAGAGCTCCCTTTCTTGTTGCAAAGAAAATCTATTACCACTGGTTTAAGCCCTATATAAACATTTGTACTGTTGATTTCTTTTCACTTCTCTTTTGGTCTCCATCTTTCTTCTTATAAAATATAATTTATTGTCACGGGGTTATAGTTTAACCTATGTGCCCTGGGGAAAGTCTGCATGAAGGTCAGTCAACCCAAAAAAAAAATTTGTCACAAGTAAGGGATTTCTTCTCTTTTTAAATAATATAGAACAGGATTTGCAAAAGTTACTCTCTTTTCCTTGCTTACTCTTGCATCCTCATAGCAAAAAGAAGTCCATAATTTCTGAAGACATCATTTAGATTGAAAAATGTCCAGGGTTGGGTTTAATCCTTATTGCCAAGTTTCCAGGTTATTCAGTGATGATGTTTCAATGAAGATAAACGTGTGATTTGTTGTACTAACAGAGACAAATGCATGAGCTGTGGATGGTAACGTGGGCAGGGGCTTAGAACAGCAAATACGAGTTACTCTGATTGTTTGAAGCTTCATTTGAAGGTCCACAGTCCTACCTTTGCATCTTTAGGAAAATTCTTGGGGCTGAATAATTGAAGTTCTGTTCACCAACTACAGTGCATCCTTAAATAATCACTGTGGTTTTGAATGGAACTTTGAAGTGCAGGAATAATTTGTGCCTAAATTAGGTAATCTATTGAATACTCAATGTATACTCTTAAGTTGCTATAGTTTATAATAATATTTATATTAGCCATTCATATTTATTCTGCATAGATACTGTCATTTAAACATCTGCCACGAAGTTACAATATGATGATTCAGGCTTGCATACATGAACAAGAGAAATATTTTGCATCTGTTTATTCTGAATGAGAACTCATGTAGAGGCAATCTCTCTCTGACTCACCACACTCTCCAGTTACAGTTGCCTGCATAAAGCTGTGGATGGATTCCTCAGACACAAAGTAAGTGGAACAGCATGTTTCTATTGTACTCTTTTAAATCACAAAGGGAAAAAAACCTCCCTGAAACTTTGCATTGCTGAAGTTTGGATGTGCCTTTGAAGTTTTTCTTCAATAGTGACACATTCCCTGCCAGTTCCATGATAAAGATTATCCTTTACTGAGACTCTCACGAGGGGAACACAGGACAAAGCTTCCTCATGCAGGTTCACGTGCCCTCAGAGTGGCACTGCTGAAATGGGAGTGGTGCATTGCTCGATTCTCCACTGGCATCACACTGAAGCATCAAGTTTATCCATCTCAAGGGAGAGTTGTAGTTTAAGTTCTTGTTTCTGAGCTCCAGCAAATAAATGTTAAAGCTTAAAAAAAAAAAACCAACAAGCAAAATGCTTAATATTCAGCACTAACTCCCTGTTACCTGATAGAATAGGATTCATCTCCTTGATTACATGTACCCAGAGTGAACAGTGCACAGTTGTCTGATTAGCTCTGCTCAGATAATCATAGCAATAAATCCAGCTTGAGGACTCCTAATCCAAGTGCTTTCCTTCATAGCAAAACATTTTGGGTAATAGTGTGACTTTTTTAGAAGTGGAAATATTTGAAACTGCCAGCTAGGTCCCAGTAACCTCTTTCTTATCAAAAGCAGATTTATTTTTCCCTTCAGATGCTTTTTCCACAGGGTTCTTTTCTGTTTCTTGACGTTGGCAATTCTAGTTTTACTGAAGCACTGCACTGGGACGTGTAGCTTAAGTTGCTGCAGTGCTAAATGAGCAAAAACGTGATAGACAGGAACAGCCCTTGCCCTTAAAAAAAAAAGAGCAAAAATATGTATTGGCTTATAGCCAAAGAATCCAACTTTTGAAGGAGTTAGATCAGCACAGGGAGGTTGTAGCAGTTCTGTGTATAGTAAAGGTATTTTAAAAATTACACATAAAAAACCCCCAAACAAACAACTCCTGGGCCAAATTCTGCCCTTATTTATAATATACAGTTAAAGGAATTAAAGGTGTTGCAAATACAAAGAACATTTACGGAAAATTGCTCTTTGTTTTCAATATTAAACATCTGTAGCATACCTGATTGTTCAGAATCCTCCGGACTCTCCGTGCTACTGAATGAAGTTGTGTTCCTCTTCCCTGCACTGGTCTTTCTCCTCTGTCTTTTTCATTGATCCATGATTTCTGGAGAAGAGAGATTTTCCAAGTTTGCAAATGTGCTCTCATCGAGTCTCCTTATGGAGCCATTCATAAAATGATGATGTGATGCTCTTTGTCAGACTGGCTCAAACATTGGGGAACAGTGCAATATTCAGCATGCCCCTAACTGGGCAGATCTGCTGTTTTCAAAAATACCACAACATAGAAAGGAACAGCAACATGAAAATTCCAAGCAGTACTGGCTGGCTCTGGCCTCTTTCCTTCACCTTCTAAACTCTGAGGTGACATTTGAGCTCTCTCACTTTTGTTCTTTCTGTTCACTCCCCCGTCCCACTGGAGGGGAAGTGAACAAGCAGCTCTGTAAGTGCTTGGCTGCTGGCCAGGGTTAACCCACCACGCTGGAGAGGGGAATTTTAGTTAAAATCACTGGGTTTTAGCCAGTTCCATTTGGTGAGTGCAACCTGATTAATTTATCTCTGTGAAATAGTCAAATCGTGCAGACAGGTGGCAACATTGAGATACTCACCTTCTTCTGTCTTGCATTCTTCTGCAAAACTGCAAACACTGTTCATCCTGAGCATCCAAACAGGAACATCGAAATGAAGACTGGGAAGTGCTTTGATTCTGCCCTGTAGACCTTTTGCCTCTAAAGCTGCCTCTGTAGTTAGACAGTCCATATGGCACAGTCCTCCTGTTGTGAGTCACACACATTGTGTATTTTAGAAGCCAATTAAAATGATATTCCATACCTTTTCTGTTTTAGTAAAGAGATCTATTGATGCAAAGCAATAAATAGTGGCACAAAAATCAAAACATACTCATGTAAGAAGTTCTGCCTATAAAAGATTGTAACTTCTGCTTAATTAGCTCAGGTTTAGGGGAAGTTAAAAAGTAGCAGACAATCAGCTCTGCTGGCAGAATTAATTGGCCACCACACAATCTAAAAAAATATTGAAATACCCAACAGCTGATACACTTACAAGCAAGGTTATTGCTTATTTTACTCCTAATTCCTGTGTTGTGTTGCTCACCCTCCCCCAGTGTACAATATTTGTTATGTCCAGTGCCATGGCTGGTGTGAAGTGACAAAGGAGCTGTGCCGATTTCACCAGACGAGTAACATCATGTAGTTGTGTCATCTTCATGATTCTGAGCCTGTTTTGCCATTAATTTGATAGTTGAGAAATGGAAACAACTGTCAGCATGATTAGTTCACTACATCATGTTTGGAACATGATCCCTGGAGTTGCAGAGGTGAGAAACTGCTGGATAATCTTCCCTGTATGTATCTATTAATACTTTTCTCCAAGAAATCGTATTCTGTACTCAAGCACACCAAGAAGTAGTATGAGGCAGTTCTCTGTATTTCCCTGCAGTCTGGCATGCTTTGTTTGCTCTTTAATGGGTTATAGTCAATCACTGCCTGCTGACATCCCCAAAAAGAGTTGGATGGTTTGGACTGATGTCATAAATTATTCTCCTTCAAGCTGTTAAAGAATCTCAAGTGACAGCAGCTGTCCACCACATGAAACTTCTGGAGACCCATAAAAGCTCCTGTGGACTGCTAAGCAACCCACAACTCCACAAACACTAAAAATCTGAAGGGAATCTCATGTTCAAAAGCAAAAAAGAGGAGTGGAGGGGGTGGGGAAAAAAAAAAAACAGGGAAGAGGAAGCAAGAGTAGATGTAGAAGGGTTACAGAAAGGTAACCCTTAGAAAGGTTACAGAACAAAGCTTGAATAATCAGTTTGCAACCACTACCTTCACATAGTTCTACTTCCTTCATTTGCTTTCATAAAAACATCATTAGGCTTTTAATGGGAAAGCTGCAAATTTTCCATTTTCCCACACACAGGGTCGGCTGAAAGGTTCAGAAACATTATTTTCCTAATGTCTGCAATAACTGTGGTGTAACATCAGTACAGTTGATGCAAATCATTTATTCAAGCCTCTGCACATATACAGTATATATGAGCTTGTCTTTCAGAGCCTGAGCCAGAGCACACTTGTCAGAGTTAGATTTATCATAAAATCATACTGAAAGATAGAAAATCACAAGCAATATTTCTGTGTTAAGAGCCTATGAAATGGTCTTTCTCCTCCAGATGCTGCTCTGCCTCACCTACATGCAGAAACTGTTGCATATTTTCCCTTTACTCCTATGCCCAGACATTGGGGGAGACAAGAATATGTATATTTGTCTCAAAACGCTTTAGGACTTGATTTTGCCCTCCCTTCTCTAACAGCCATTTAAAAAGCTTTTTGTTGTCTTTAGGATTAGGAGCTAGTCCCATTTTATAACTGAAGAGTATTAATGGTTCCATACTGCCATCTGCTTTAGAATGATGAATGTTGAATGGCTAATGTAGGTAACTTCTGGCATAAATAACTGCTGTATGGTTGGGGGTTTTTATACAAATACTTTTTAAAATTAAGTAATAGCTGGTATTTAGAGACAGGAACTGGTCTCTAAAAAAAAGTTCCTTTATTTTTAAGAAATCCTCTATGAAAACTGTCTGGTAAAATTCTATTATTCAACTTCCTGCTCAAATTGAGACTGAAATAGAAAGATTAATTTGGTGTGTGGTAGCCAAATGTGAAAGCCCTGTTTCATGACAGATAGTTTGCAAGGGAATAAAGAAGCTACTTGCAGCTTTTGCAGATGTCATCCCACATTATGCTAACAAGACATAAAATAGTGCAGTATGTTATTCTCATTATTTAAAGTGGTTCCTTGTTAAAAAGTCCATTTTTCCTAAATAAGATACAGGGTTGTTTTTTTTTTATTCTGATTCTCTAACCCAGAATCTCTGTGGGACTGAGCTGCAGTTTGCCCTGTGTCGGAGGTTCTGCCTGAATAGCTGGAGAGGAAGAAGAAAATGTGTTTTATTCTTAATTGCTGCAGTTTGCAAATTAATGGACCAAATAGAATTGCCATCAACTTTCAATTTTGCTTTAATACATCAGTATGTGAATTACAGTGAGTGAGGAATGGCCCCCCCCACCAGTCTGCTGGCTTTTCTAAGAAACAGTAAATTCCAGCAAACAGGGAGGGGTAGAGAATATAAATTAATTACAAGTGATAAGAGCCATGAATCACAGCCCTAAGCAAAGGAGGAAGTTGATATTTTAGATGCTGCTTCTGATCTTTCTAATGAGGTACTTCATGCTCTGTGAAACACAGAATACTTAATAGGAGTGTGGTTTGTAGCTTAGGAAATATATTCAAGACCTGTTCATTCTCAGTGGCCCAGAAATACCTGCCAGTGCTCTGACAAGTGTAAGAATTACCTGGAACATCCAAGTGAAGTTTATATGTAAGCTGATGAGCAGATTTGCCCATCAGAGACAGAAATGGAATAATGCTCCCGATATTCCTGGTTTTGATTTCTAATCCAGAAATTCAAACCCAAACCAGAGATACTTCAAGAGCAACCCAGAGTCTTTGCAACACTGTTCAGAAAGAGCCAAAAAATAGAGATGTTTTCCTGCCTGTCAGTTACTCTGATATAACTCATAAATCACAACGTTTAAGCAAATGTTAGTGTGTGTATGGTTATCGTTCCAGCAGCTGAAAATATTAGTGTTTCAAGTTAGTTCATGCCTCTTTCTCAGCACTTCAGAGGTGAGAGGAGATGCTGAAGAGATTCAGTTGAACAGGTATCAGAAGCATTTGCCTGGCAGCTTCTCAGTCTTAGATTGTTACATGTGATTAACAATTCTGATTTTTTATGGTGCTGCTCTTTTTTATTAGTTTTGTGGTGTTGCAAGGCTCATGTACAAAATGAAGTAGAATCACAATTTCGACACATTGAATGGGAATTATTGTCAGCACGTGATTGTCACCGAGCACTTGTGTGGCAAAAAAAGTCTCTCTGCTTTCTCTTTCGGGTGAGGCATCTGTTTTCTTTAGTCAGAGCTTGAGGACTTTAGTATACCCAGAGCAGTTTGTGTCTCCTCAATGAAGATGAGGATCAATTGGAGTGGGGCAGAGGCTGATTTGTTGGCTGGCTACCTGCTCCAGGCTTCTGGAGATCCTGAACAACCAGTGCCCTTACACTCTGTTCCTCATGACCCTGTCCCTGGCCAAAGCGCTGGCTAAGAGCCATTGCCAAACTTTTTTTGGGGAAAAAAAAAAAAAAAAAAGATAAAATTTGAATTTCTGACCTTTAACTCAGTAGGCAGCATTTCTTCCTTTAGGTGAACAAGCTTCTCCTGAAGAAGTGAAATGGGTTTTCACTATTTAAGAGCTGTGTGTCCTTTATCCCTTTCCTCTCTACAAAGTGGAGAACGAACAAACCTGGGCAACTCTGAATCAGCCTTTCCAAGGTAGTGCTTTGAACTGGTATCTGATTGGCAACACACAAATCTGTGATTTCTGTGGAATTACTCTCCTTTGTGGAGTTAAGGATCATGACTGCAGCAAGTGAGGGGGTGCATAAAAGTCTGCTCGCTCAGTTTTAAAGCACTTAGAGAGAGTCTGAGTTCAAGGAAGTAGTTTCTTCCTGAGCATGAGCTATTTGTTCTTTATTCTGTAAAAAAAGTGCTAACACAACTCTCCAGTACTTGGAATTATTCCATGAGTTGTAATTATGATTAGTCAGTGCAACAGATATGTTAAGTGAAGGTAAATCCATGTATAACAGAGCAGCACAAAACTAATCAAAGCACAGTGTGCTCTTGTCACCTGAAACACTTTATATTTCTGCAGTGAAAAGAATACACAGCAATCTTCAGGTCAGCAAATGTTCTTTCTAGAATTTTAAAAGAAAAAAAGTATAGATCTGCAGATTGGATAACAGATGCTGAAATAACCTAGATTATTTCTGTGCTTTGTGCCCACAAAACACAGTCATCAGAGCTGTCCCCCAAAAGCCAGCTAGCTCTTGAAGCAAGATTTGGCCGTTAAATTTACAGAAGTAGGGATTTTTTTTTTGTTGAAAAAGACAAAATTACTGAGTAATAGTGGAACAGACATTCTGAACCAGGGATATCAGGGAAAAATTCCCACAGAAGCAAACTGCCCACTGAATGATTATTGCTGCTTCAGGTCAAATGGGGAAGCATGATTTGCCTAAGTCCTGCTGTCCCTCACTTACAGTGAATTCAGGCAGACAAGTCTAATTGGTTTATTTTAATTTTTATAACATGTGGCTGAGTTTCTCATGCTATGTTATAATTGACCTATGAGGTGCTATTATTTTCTACTTTCCCAGCCACTTAAACACAGTAGATACCTCCAGGGCACTGGAGAGTTTCAGCCAAAACAAAGGGATGAGGGGGTTGCAGCAATCATCTTAGATGCTGTGATTTCAGTATTCAGCAATATATTTTCTGGCCTGCATCCAGGCCAGAGAGGCTCCCAACAGTCTCCAGTGTTTTCAGACAATACTGAAATGTATGAGATCCCTGTAAGGACCACTGAGAACAAAGAACACAGAAAGAAAGCAAAGTTTACCATCCTCCAAGTGAAACAAAATGTCTACAGAATGAAAGATGCTTTGGGGAAATAACAGCTATCTTTGTGTATGCTTTCATATAAAGCCACTGCAGTAATATTGTGTTGCTCTGTAGATGAAGAGATCATTGGCTGCTCTGAAAGTTGGTTCCAACTCCTTCTGTAACAGACATATTTTTTTAAGAGGGTTCACAATCAATGTACCTCCCCTATTAACCCTTCCTTATCATCATTATTTAAGAAGTAAAATACCTTCTTCAAAGAAGTGCCTGCCTTGTTGGTTTTGTCATCTTAAACACAAGCTCCATTCTCAGAAGCTGAACTTTTTCCGAGTAGCTTTTTGCACTTAAAGTCATTTTCAGAGGAAACAAACCTTTATCCTTTATAGCCACACCTTTCTTTTCCACATCCTCAATTTAGTAATAGTCAGTGTTCCTAGATACTGAACAGGCTACTAGGCCCAAATTAGCTTTAATTACTTAGTTACAGCTAACTTAGTTAATAAGGCAAGGATTACACACATCTGCTTCATTGTCCAGTGTCACTCACCCCGTGAGTTCTTTCATTCCCCTCCCACTGGGGATTTCATGGTACCCAAGTCCTGTGAGAATCTGGAGGCTTTTTATCCCTATCCATCCATCTCCTATAGCTGTCAAAATGATGTTACATGTTTTCGAAACACAATCAGAACAATATCTGAGTTCCTGAGTGAAAGGCTGGGGTACATTTCTTGAGGGAAGCAACATGAAGCAAAGATTGGGGTGAGGGGTGTCCATTAACACCCCAAATCCCCAGAGGGGCTGGGTAGAGCTCATCTGACTTAATAAACTGAGCCACTGTTTCACAGAAATACCTCTCTCAAAACAACTGTCAGCATATCCTTAAGTACTTCTTACCAATCCTAATCTGATCACAGTTCTGTGGCAGGATATATAATTTTTAGTTTAAGTAAATAAGTAAAATTTGGTGCATAATTTTCTTACTGTCAGGCCCAAACTCCCATCATTCCTTTTCTCCCTCTGACTCTGGCAGGGGGTATCATTAGTAAGTGCTTCTAACACAAAACCACTGAGGTAAATGCCAAAAGGCAGAACTGCTGGGAAATAGGGATTAAAGGAATCAACTGAAGTGTCAAATGGTAGCTTTTCAAACTAAAATTCAGAGTACTCACTGCTGAAGCCACTCTAGCAGTTCACACAAAGAACACACACTAATTCATGTTTCTACCACTCTCTACAGCCTGTGTAGTTCAAAATCCACCACAGGTATCAAAACAAATAAAACAAAAACCTGGGGAAAAATAAACACATGGTGTTAAAATATAAGACTGATGAAAGTGAGTGTGGTTTGACAGCCCTCGAGACTGTTTATCCTTAGAATTAGACCAGCATGAGCAGCAGTGGGGAAATCTCAAGGCAGTGGCCATCAGTGTCTCATCCCTGACCCCGTGTTCTGCAGGGCCAGCTCCTGCAGAGATGTGGGATTTTTAACTGCAGAGCCAAATCATTTCAAGTCTTTCTGGATACTGCTGTAAAACATCCATACTGTGGGTACTGTAAATAAGATTTATAGGATGACAAAGAGGATAGGTTCCTCTTCTAAACCAAGGAGGGCATGCAAGTTGTGCACATTTCAGACAGTAAGTAAGATATTGAAAGTGGGAATCAGTACACAGTTTAAATATGCAAGAATAACTCTTTGAATAAACAGGCCTAAAAGTCAGATCAGTTTGTCCATAATAAAATATAGCAATTACAGCAGAAGCCTGTTACTATGTTCAATAAATCTATTGGAAATCTATTTTGTGCAAGACAAATAGATTTCATTGAATATGTGGGTAGTAAAGATTGTAAAATCAGGGCAAATTTCATTCAGAAAAATAAAATCAACTCAACAGAAGGTGTATCACTTCCCTTTTGGCACTTGGTTCTGATGGTTAACCATGTGCACTGTTTAGCTTCCTTATTTGAGCTGCCTGGCTTGCAGCCACTGTTTTATCATCATGCCTTTGGCTACCAGGTATTTTCAATCTGATCTAAAGTTTATAAGCACCTGCTTAATTGTTTTGCTGAACAAGAAATCTTTAGCCGTGTACTTTTATTTCCAGTAGAATACAGGACGTCATCTATACATATTTAATGATGATTATGCAGAACTGGGGTAATTATAATACTTTGGAATATCACCTAATGCCCATAAGGATGAAATGCAGTCACCAATGAGGTGCAGGTAACAAAAAGATGTTGTGAAGGAAAAGTCAGCTAGCAGAGCAGCAGTTAGAGCAGGAGCAACCAACGGGTTGCCTGAAGTCTTTTTTGTAACAACATCCCAAGGAATCACTTCACCTCTATATATGTGAGTAAAACTATGAGCGAAGCGATGATAGGGCACAAATTGTTCCCGTTCTAAGATGACTTTCTGATGGCAACCTAAGCCAGTAATGAGCAGAGGTCACTGACTCGTAACTTCTGGAGAGCTGACTGCCTGTGCAATCGGCCGGTGTCTGTTCAGCTTCTGACAAGTCGCTAACAAACCCATCCGTCATCACCTCCAGGAGAGACCAAAACAGTTCAAGTGTATGAAAAGCCTTTCTCACCCCAACCAATGGTCACCTTAGGTCAGGAAAACACATTTCTATTGGGAGCTATCTGGAGCCAACCTAGTGTTAAAGGGTATCTGACCTTCATATGTTACAGAAACAAATTTATTAAGTGACAAAACATCAGTTCCTTTCAGTGTCACCATGTGCTCACACACCACAGAACACTCACCAGATCCTCTCCAATTTATCCCACACAGAAAAGCAACAGATACAAGTCGGCTCCTGCCCTTGTCCTTCCACAGAGGAAACAGAATATGTGTTAAGTACAGAGGATCAGAGCAGCAAACACAGCGTTAGATCAAACTCCTCCTTTCACTTTGTCCATCCATCCAATTTTTCCTGATTCAGAAATTCATGTAGTTGGCAGACAGAACTCTTAGATCATCATGTAAGCTGGTCTTTACATGTGGTCACAGAATTTCATTCAGTTACTCCTCTCTTGAACGTAATAGCAAATACTGAAATAAGACATGTCATCTAGGAAAAAAAAAACACTCTTGCTTTGATTTAAACCCTTCAAAAGAACTGTTCTTATTTTTGGTGCTTAGTTTGACTGAGGAGTTGTCCTCTGAAAATTGTCTGGATTAGTGCCATAAATTCTCATTGTAGTTTTATTTTAGTATTGAAGACCACTTGAGTATCTGATACTGTGCCCTCATGATAACACCACTTTCTTAGGTGTTGTCACCTTTTAATCTTTTACTGATCATTATGAGCATCCCAGACCCTGCACACAGCAACATTAATGTTAATTGAACCACATGCTGCTGTCACATGCACAAGTTCAGTTCATATTGAAATACAGAACCCCTTTGAAGAAGTGCAGATCTAAGTGTAGTCATCTACATTTTCTTCTTTAACTTACAGAATTAAGCATCAAGTTGTGTCTGTATTACCTCAGTGGATACTGTTTAAAAAACAATTCTTTCTTCTTTAGAATGTGTCTGTAGTTATAGATCAAGATAAGCATAATTAATCACTTGACAAAAAAATACATTGCAAACTAATTCCTTACTAATCAATCTTATCAGTGAGAACAGTTTACCAGCTTTTAATTATCTTTGTTATGCAAGCTTTGTTTACACCACATAATTGCATTATTCTGTTCTGACTTACCTGCCTGTCTTTAGGTCATCTTCTTTTCCACTTAAAGCTCTCACTGTTCCCAGCATAAAAGACTCACTATGTCAAAATAACACACTGATGCTCTTAGTGGTCTAGCCTAACAGCAGTGGTTCATGCACAACTATAAAGCAATACTCAAAACATGTGTGCAGAGATAATTTCTCTCTTAATTGGCACAAGCTGCAAGGAGTCAGAGGCTCCACACTCTGCAATTTTGTGCTTTTCTACAACTGTGCCCCTGCTGATCTAAGTGGTTTCTCAGCAGGGATAGAAATAGACTATCTATCGTCACTTTGCCTCCAACAGTTACAATAACGACTTCAACTGCTTTTCCAGAAAAGGAGGAGTGGCCATGACTAAGATTTGGGTTGAATGTATTACAACAATGCTTAACAGCATCTCCTGTTGGGAAAAGCAAAAGAAACCAGAGGAAGAAGTAAAGTTTGCCCTTGAAGTATGGAGGCAAGAGTAATATTGAGAAAATATTAAGGCATTTTTGTGGGGAATAAGAAAGGATAAAGTGAAAGAAATAAATTGGGAGAAAAAAAGAAAAAAATATAAGCAATTATAATATTTGATGTAGGAAATAAAACAAAAAGTACATAAGCAAGAAAAATACCAGAATCAACAGATGTCAGGAAAGCCTCTCCAAACTTTAACACTGTCTTTCCAGTGTCTCACTGTGTGTTTGATCCTCAAAGTTGCATTGGAGCCAAGTTTTTAGCAAATATAAGAACTTCCAACAGTGTGTGTACAAAAGCAACATAAAAATCCCATTTACAAACATTTTGCCAGTCTGTTCAGATCCAGGGGTTACTTCCAGTTAAACGCAGTGGTGTAACCTGCTTGGGATATTAAATTGCACAAGCAGGCCTGATTTCCCTCAGTCCCATCCAGAAGTACCTTTTGACTTGCTGAGACATTATTCCAGGTAGGACACCAGGGCAGAATTAGTGCCTGTTCATTCAGACGTGTGATAGGAAATCTTAATGCTGCTTCTGTTGCACTGAAATGGTCCAAAATGTCTAAAACCCTTAGTTCAGTGACCATCTCAGCTCTCACACATAAAAACATTCCTGTTTCAGCCTAAAGGGAGATTTGGACAAGTACATGGCCTGCACACAGAGCTGCTCCTTTCACTGCTCACCTTCCTGGCTCAGGCCAGAAACAGCACGAGGAGCAGGACAGCAAAGCTGCCCATTTCAGACACACACTCCAGAAAGCTCAGTCCCTACTGGCCTAATTCCCTGCTTTCCACCATCATCCACACACTCTTTACCAACCCCCGAGGGCTCCCAGCATCCCAATTCACCCAGTTCCAACAGTGTTATTAGGTTATACAAGTTGGTGTCTTTGGAGCACACTAGCTAACATATTCTGTATATTCTGTGTGAATGTTTAGTATTGACATTGAATGTATTCATTGCATAGTTTGCACAGAAATGTCCAGTCACATAAAAGTTATAAAAAGAGAATTTCCTAGGACTCACATCAAATTATTACAGGCTAATCTGTACCCAGTGGGGGTGGACTTAACAGAGCTGAGAGATTTGCTGCTATTTATATACAACTGACTTCAGTTAAGCAAACAGAGGCTTAGAGCCCCTACTGTTTAATATTTGGATTATTATACAAACTTCATTGCTAATGCTACAGGTATCACTAAAACATTAGATAACTCTATTTTCTGGTTTATTTTTGTTCTTTGTTTTGTGATGTTTGCACAAAACTTTCAGGTAGGAAAAAATTCTCCACATCACTGAATTGATGCACACTAAATACTTTTCCCACTGGAATGAAAATTGCAATTCCTGTAGACTTAAAACAGGGTATCCTAAAGAACAAAAAAAAAAAAAAAAAAAACAAAAAAGGAAAAAGAAAAAAGGAAATAAAAAGAGGAGTGTGTGTTTAAAATTAGCAGTGGTCTATTTATTCAGTGCGTAGGGGAAAAGGAATGTCATTCCCCCGTTTTCACTGGTGAGCTCTGACATAAATTTACTGAGTCATAAATATTTGGCTAAAATAACTCTATGTAATCCTGGAGTGGATTAATGCAGGTATGGAACTCAAAGAACTGAATGACTTGTGTGAATACATGATACTTACAGGTTGGTAGAAGTTCAAAAGACGTCATCAGACATGACCTCTGGCCAGGACACACGTGAATTTACAAATTAAGTGCCCTAAACCCCATTTGACTTAACCTATTTTACTGCTACTTTCTATTTTTTTTCACTCCTTTTGTTATTTTAATTTGATTAAAAGCTTTGCAACTGATTCAAAGGCAGATCTGAATTAGTACAACTGTTCCCAAACTTGAGTCACTGAGGTACTTGATGGCACATGTAGAAGTTCACAGTCATACAGCCTGAAGAACTTGAATTCCTAAAGTAATTTGGTTTGGAGTTCATCTGATCTCCTGATTATTTTTTTACTGAACTGATCACTGTGGTTGCTTCAGGACTGAAACCTAATAGCCAGTGAGGATCTACAAATCCCTAAGTCTGTTGTAGTTACTCAACAAGACAGGATATATACAATGGTGTAGAGGAAGGAGGCCTCAGACCTTTGGGATGTAGGCAAAGTGTCACCCTTCCTGATGATTTCTTTCCATGAAGCACTGTCAGTACCAGACCCTGCTTTTCTGCACGTGTGCTCCACCCCCACTGCCCTGTATGGGGCTCCCGACTTCCAATCCATGGGAAATGTCTTCAAAAACTGTTTTTATTATGACTTGAAGCATAATAATGACTTATGTTTGCCATTCCACAAAGTATAATTGCAAAAGGCTTTCTTTTGTACCGTCTCAAAATCTGGTATATTGAATTTTTTTAAGGAGAAAATCATTTTAACATCGCGGTATTTTTCCATAATAATTGTTATCCAAACAAGTACAATTGCATGTACAGACAATGTTCTTCCCTTCCTAATGAGCGGGTTATTAGGAACAGATTTCTCCTGGAAGATACCCACTGTTCCCTTATTTCACTCAGGCTGTGCCCAGCACATGGATGGTACCTGGACCGCGGCGGTGGCGGCGCCGGGGGTTGGCAATGCCCGCTGTGCCCCCTCCCGGCAGGTGCCGAGCTCACCGCGCTCCGGGGGCTCGGGGGGGCTGCCCGGCCTCCCGGGGCAGCGCTCGGGCTCCCTCGTCCCGCCCTGACCCCGCCGGCGGCGGCTCCGCCTCCGGCTCCCCCCGCCCGGGCCGTCCCGGCGGGGTCCCCCGGGGGCCGGGCAGGGATCCCCCGCCCGCTCCCTCCCTCCCTCCGTCCCGCTGCCGCCGCCCGCCATTCCCGCCGCACTCACTCGGGGGTGTTGATCCAGATGATGTCGAGGTGGCAGTAGTACACGCACTCCTTGTCCTTGTAGGTGTAGCAAGTGCAGCGCCGGGCCCGCGGCCGCAGCCCCCCGCCGTCCGCCCTGGCGCGCCCGCCGCCCGCGGCCGCCGCGTCCCGGTCCCGGTGTGCCGGGTCCCCGCCCGCGGGGAGCGCCGAGCGCGGCCGGGGCAGCGCGGACCCTGCGGGGAGGCAACAGCGGCGCTCAGCTCCCGGAGACTCCCTTCGTAACAGCACCCGACCCACCCCCGCTCCCCCGGGAGTTTCAGGGGCGCTTAAAGCACCGTTATGTTTTTTGCTGCCCCACAGGGGGATGCATCGCTAAGCCGGCGCTTTTGTTTCAAACCTACGTACGGCCAAATGATGTCTTTTTTGGAGTCTGATTCTCTACCACGCACTCCCGGAGTGGGCTGTTGGTTCACGTCCTTTTGGAAGGAGAAAAAAAAAAAAACCAACCCAAAAAAACCCACAAACCCACCCAGCCTTTCTTTGTGTGCATGCGTGGAAGTGGCAAAGAAAGAAAGAAAGAAATTCGCGTTACCTGCAGTCGACGTAATCGTAAGTCCAAAGAGGAACAATAAACCCAGCTCCATTAAACCCAAATTGCACGCTGGTTAACTGCAGGCAAAGGTGAACTGCAGGGGCGACTGAACCGTTCCAGGAGGAATCACTTCAGGTTGGAGGCAGGGAATATCCTGGGGCTGGCGGCGCACGCTGCTCCCCGGAGTTAGTTCCCACACGGAGGTGTGATTAGCAGTTCTCCCTTGCAGTTATTTTCCTCCAGTGCAGGCTTAGTCCTGAAGCGGGGAGAGCGTTGTCAAAAGAAGGGAAGATCCATCGCTTGGCTTTTCCCACACACACCTCCCACCCCACCCCCAAATCCGATCAGAAAGCGGAGCTGCTGTTTTCCAGCTGCAGACGCCTCCCACCCGGACAGCTGCCGGCCTCCCCCGGGGCCGGGGGGCGGGCACGGCCCCCGCTCCCGCCCCCCGCTCCCCACCCGCCAGGTACAGGCAGGGATAGAGCAGCACATCCTGCCAGAACAGCCCGGCCGAGCTGCTAATGCTGCTCCTGGTTCCTCGCTTGTCAATGATCTCTGATCCTGTTGCTCCATGTCTAATTCCAGGAGGAATCGCTTGTGTGATGAAAACGCAGCGTTTTGACTCAAAGCTGGGCTACGGCTTTTGGAATTGTTTGGGGCTTTTTTTCTCCCCAAGACTCTGCCAGTGATACCCCAGGTGAAATTAAGTCAGCAATTTATTAATACTTTCATTTCTCCAGTTACTTATGAGCACCTCTTTGTGGACAAACCTACCTAGAGTGTAACACTAAAGGCAAAAGGGGATTTCACATTGTGTGAAAGCTGGGCCTAGAAAAACACTCCTGCAAGTGGCCCCATTTTCTTTTGTAGTATCAGCTCTTAGGTAATACTAGGTAAGGGTTTCAGGGAATTGGCTCTATCTTTTCTTACAGTAGTATGAGTAGTATATCCTGTTATAGGAAACATGTTATAGACAGCACATGGAAAAAGGTTGCAAATTTAATTGTAGATATTTTAAATCAAAACACAGTGTTTAATTTAATAATATTTCAGTACTAACTGAAAGAGCTGCAGCCAAAATTTCTTTCATGTATCATGCCAATTTGACATATTCACTAAAATCTGATTTGTGAATATAAAAGTGGTTGCAGGATCACCCAGGTTACGTTATCCATGTTTTCTACTGCCTCACATTCTTCTCCAGCCCTGCCCCCAACTCCAGCTTCTGGTGTGGACTATCCAGTAACACTTGCAGAAAAAAACCCCTTCATTAAGATGTCATGTTTTGTCAGTTTGTCAAACCTTGCCTTCTGTCAGTCCCTGAAGATTGAGAGTTTTGTGTGAGAACTGTAGTTACCCAGCTAAGAACAAGAGAACAGTGGTCATCAGACAGGGTAATAGCTGGAAAGTTCCATTTTCTCAAGTTTTGCAGAGACCACAGTTCTCTATGGAAGCTTAAATTGCTTTTGTTTCACACAATTTGTGCAAATTACAAGGTTTGTACCCTCTGCAGTGAGTGCAGCTTGTGAGGACACACGAGTTTGCTCAGGTACTGACAGCATTCAAGCACTGAAGCAGAGCTGTGAAAGCACCTTAGGAGATTTTAGTTGTGCTCATTTTAAATAGTTTCACTGCAGTTGCTAATTTAAGGGAATATAGAGCCCATGTAAATGACTGAACTCAGCATTGTATTGAAGTTCATGCTGGAGCTCAGAAAGTAAGTGCTTACTTACCTTTGAGGAAGAGTAGCTGCAGTGACCTGAATGTTTGTACCGTTTGCTTTGCTGGACTGTGAGTTTGTGTAAGTTCAAGTCATGCTCTCCATCAGCAGAGTTACAGTTTGGCTTCACAGTTGTTTGGGTTCTCTACTTTAAAAAAATTGTGACAAAACATCCCTGAAAAAAAAGAATCAGTTTGAAGTTGTTTGCATTTCTTGTACAACTGAATAAAGTAATTTCTGCAGATCAGGAAGTTCTAGATATCGTACTCTCGTGCCGTTGGATTGATTTTGACAAATGCTTATGATTGCATTTTAACTTATCGGGGCGGGGGGACAAGAGATTTATTGTGCAGTTACTGTGTAACAGAAGTCTCTGCATTGAGTAGGAAGCACTGATTATATGTTGTGGGTGTGATAAGTTAACAATGACATGAGTAAATTCTGATTCATGGATTTAATTTTCTTCATTGCAACAGGGTGGGTTTTTTAACACTGATGCAAAATGATCGTAGAAATTAGCAATATATAACTGTATCATACATAGAGGTGCATTATAGCAAAAGAACAGTCTTGTTGTGTGTGAATTGATTTAACCACATTTTCCTAAAAAACACTGTTCTATTTTTTAAACAAGATTGTGAAGGCCTCTTCTACATTGCTCTGCTTTTTCTTTCATATGCTATTTAATCTCTGAAGAGCCAGGGGAGACCATATCAGCACTGATACCAAGTGCTGTGCAAAAAAAAGAAGTAATAAAATATATTCTGAAATTATCTATCAGGGTTCAGAAATTAAGAAGGGCAAGGGTTTGGTCAAATGACCTCATATAAGCTTTAGAAGAAGATAAGACATAGACTCTACAGGAAGAGAGACTGTCATCAAAGGAATTCATTCTCCTGGATACTGTAGGTCTGGTTCACATTTGCATTGATTATCAAGTTATTTGTGTCACACATTACCTAATGACTTGAGAACTTTTTGTTTCATAAATACAGCAGTCTCAAGAACAGTGGTTAAGCAAATAGCAACAAATAAATTTTAAAAATCCAGGGTCTCTTGAGTCTGGGTAGTACTAAAAGATGTCTGGGTATCAGTGTCAGTGCTACTCACACATGATGCAAAATGGTTTTGTAAATCTATTTAAGGATTATGTTTTCATTTAGTTGAAGAGTAGCAGCCATTGAAGTGGCAGGCAGAGATTGGAAGCCAAGAGATCTAATTCATAGTATTTTTCAGTTTTTCCTTTAAAATTCTTTTAACTTCATAGTTTCCTTTTTCTATCTCAGTTTCAAGGTCTTTATGGTGGACGGGTACTTTGCATAAATCTTGAGAGCCCTGGACAAAATGGGTGGAGTTAATCCTTCTCTTTATAGCTTCTAATCTTCCCAGCTCAGACATACTCCTTGTCCTTGTGCAGGAGCAGCCTGGCAGTGCTGTGAGATCCAGCTCTACTTTCCACAGACAATGGGAATTCCCCACTCCTGGGACACTTCCTCATTCTTAGGGCCACCCAGGCAGCTGAAGGAAGACAATCAGCAGATCTGCCCTGTTGCTGGGTGTAAATATTGTATATTTGAGAACTTCTAATTGACCAAAGGGAGAATATATCTTAGGGATGAGGTCAAGGCTGAAGGAGTCCTGGAATGTGGAACAGCTGAAACAGATGATGTTAAGGAAAGTAAGCTCAGATTCCAGATTTTATACCCAAAAACTCTGGACTGCCATTTCAATTAGGAACATAATCTGGGTTTTGTTAAGTGATCCTCTGCCCCTTGTATCCCTACTTTATACATACCCTTATGTGATTGTGGAGTAATCAGAGACCCCAGCAGTAATTCCACAGCATTTAACCTTCATTGTACAGGTGACTACACAAAGCAGTTACGAATTATAAAGAAGTTCCAGATGTGTTTAAATAAGGTTGGTTACTGAGAGAAACCACTTTAAAAGCCAGCTTTCTAGGATGTATTTACACTAGTAATAAAGCCTGTATTTAAAAGGTAGTGTAGGGTTTCAGCAGCAGTGGAGAATTTTTTGGCACTGATATCTTTTCTTAAAGCCTCAAGCATGCCAAGAGGAAAGCCTGATCGATACAGATAGGGTAGCAAGTAAAGACAACCAATCTATTGGTTTATGAACTATTCATATCTTTTATTTCTCACCCTCTTACTTCCTTCTTAATCACAGTGTTCTTTAGTGTTACTGAAAGAAAAGATCATCTTAAGCTGCAAACACTGTGTTTAGTAGCACACTCTGCATCACTCTCACAAAGCAGCTTCACAGTGGTGGCTGATGTTTGAAAAATGTGCTGAGATCAGGAGGTTCTCCAGAAAACCTTATCTTTTGATTATTATTTGTTACTTTTTGCTAGAGTTCTATAGCCAGAAAACTGAAGTTAATCTTGTCTCCCCTCCTGTTACAGACAGCCCCTTTCAGAGCCCTTTGATGTCAGTGCAAAGAATCCCATTTTTAGTGGCCTTTGAACCAGATGTAGTAAAAGGGCAACTGAGCATTTGTAGGGGTTGCAGTTGGGTAACTTGCTTGAAGTAGGGGAATTCTGATACCCATTTCTGTTTTCTCATTCTTTTTATTCCTTTTAATTTTTATATACTGTTAAGAGTAATATAGATACTTGGTAAACAGTGAAGAGAACAAATGCCTCCGCTCTGACCATATTCCACTTTATTTAGATAAAAGCAAAATAAAGAAGAAGCTCTGTGGCTGTTTTTCAGCCACAGTAATTTAATGATTCCTTCTTGTTACAACTATTGTGAAATTTAGGAAGGAGTTTGCATAAGATAACATATCCTGCTGTTGTAATATACTGGAGACAGGGCTCAGATCGCTGGATAAGGAATGCTGCAAAAATTCTAAGTGTTATTATCACTACACACCACTCTCCCCAGGATCTGAACCTGACCTCCCTTCCTTGATCCAAACAATCTCTGTCTTTGTAAAAATAACAGAATTTTACAGGAAGAGAATTTTCTATAATTACTACTTGAAACGGTTCTTTTCCTTGACATTTATTCAGGTTTGGGCACGTTACCGAACAAAGAGAATTCCATATCAAAATATGATCAATCTGAACACTTCTTGTGTTTGTAAAGAATGGACAGAGAGCTGCCAGCAAATAAGCTGGAGGCAAAAAATTCAGGTGGCTGTGTTGTCAGAAGAACTTTGAACATTTAAAAGGAGCAAGGGAGAGAGGCAGAGCACTTGGAGGGACAGCTGGTTTCTGGAGGTGCACTGGCAGGAGGAGGAAGACACGAATACCAAAACAAATCAGTTTGGGCAGAAGCCAGTCTGGAGGGTGATGTGAAGAGGGAGGGAGTGGTGTGCATGTATAAGGATTTGGGTGCTGGCCTGGTTTTCCTCCCTCAGCAGACTGGTAGGGAACTTGTGGTCACTTGTTCAAAGTGTGACTGGCTGGGTGAAGTCTGTAGTGCCGGGAGGAAAGGGAGGTGTAAAGATAAGCTGGAGGAAGGGGGCTGGAGACTAGTTATGGCCTGAAGACTATGGCTGACCCTCAGGCTGTTATATAAAAGGTTGAATTCATGTGCTTCTCTGACAGCACTTCCTTGGGAGCTCCCCTTCTTGGAGTGCACTGAGCTCAAGCCTGCCTGGATGCCTCTGAAGAGACATTTCTTGCATTTGTTGGGAAACTAGAAGACCAGAAACCCTGAATGGACTGTCCTGTCTGGAGCAGAATCTGCAGGGAGGGGCACACACACTGGGCTGCTGGAGAGGTGAGTGTCTGCCAGTGCCATTGCTGTGCTCCAGGAGCTGGATGGAGCAGCAACGTGAAGTGTCCTGGGGCACTGACACGGTGCGGCTTTGCACGGCTCCCTTTGTGCAGAGATGCAGCAGCTTGTGTGGAATAAAAACCTGAAGCTTGTGCTGCAAATCATGTGGTTCATAGCCCTGCTGGCTGTGAGGGGAGCTCTAAAGATCTGCTGGGTTTTAATGAAGAGCATGGATTTTGCAGAGATGGTTGGCCTCTTTGTGCAGTGATGGTTCCTGTTTGCCTGGTTAAGCAGTTTCAGGGATTTTTTTCTCATTGTGGCTTTGTGAGGTGACGTGAAGATGACTGCAGAAGTTTAAAATACCTTGTGTTGGACCACTGACAGACAGGAAGATCTATTTACAAATCCTTAGGTGAGATAGGTGTCTTCCAACAGCCAGTCTTGTTACATAGCAAGGGCAGCCTGGAACAAAGCTTAATAAATGTGCAGTAGCAAAAACCCTAATTTATTGTATGAGATGTGCCCAGGTGGACAACACTGTTAATGGACACGCAGCAGTGAGAATACTGTGTGGTAATAATTTATTCAACCATATAAAAACCAAAGAGGCTGGTCATAACCACCTTAATTCTCTGGCAGATCTCCTGTTCAAATTTGTACTTAACAACATCAGTAAGAGATTAATGTTTCTGGTGCTGCCTTGTAGGATAGTACAAAGAAAAGTTCTGCTGAAGTTACCAGCTACTAAGGAAGTTCATGTCTCCTTATTGCAACTTCTTGGTAAATCCAATTTTAAAGGCAAATACAGGTGGTACCATTTCTTTGGTACCAGGGGGTGGATCTACAGCTGAGACTCATCAGTCCAGCAACAACCTTGACACCATGTTTGAATATATAACCTTTCCTCTCCCTGAGTAACTTATCTCTCCCTAAGAAAAGACTTTCAGAGAGAAATAAACAAGTGTCTGCCTGTATGAACTAGTAAAGGGAAAATAAAATGAAAAATGAACTTGTATTATTTAAACACTGTGACATGACAAACTGCGAGTGCTGCTCACACCCAGCCCTCTGAGAGCAGCCTGCTTTGTTCCTAAGCTTTGGTTGAACCTGAACCTTTCTTAACTAAACCTAGTTTTGTGAATGTATTGCTTTTTGTGATGGCCTGAGATTATAATCCTTCAGATTTTCTTCAGGCCCCTTGTTGGGATGAAGTCACACAAATGCCTGAACGCAAAGACAAGGCCAAGCTGGGCATCGGTGTTGTGAGTGATCTGTGAGTCCCCTGGGAGTGTTCAGGTTTGGTGCAGAGGTTGAGGAGGTTAAATCATTCTAGTCCCCACAAAGACTGTGTCTGTGTGGATCAGGGGGTTGTAGCACAGAATCTGGGGTAACAGCTGCACAAAGCCTGTGCAGGCTGCGTGGCCCAGGGTTTAACTAGTGCAGGTTTAACTCAATGGGGTTAAGGGAGGTCATGCATTGCCAAGGTGTAATTGCTGTGTCTGAGCCCTTTCTGCAGTGCATAGGTGGTGCACAGCTGCTTTTGTGCATTCCAAATCTCCAGTTAGGTGTGCATTCCAGGCCTAGCTTGTCTTATGGCAAGGATGTAAATGCCAGTCAGATCCAGGCTACCAAACTATTTTCAGCTTGAGATGCTGTTGGTCAATGACAGATGGCACAGATATCCAAAGCAGCTGTAGTTATGAAATTCATGTCTGTGGCAATGTTGTGTTTAGTCTGTTTTGGTGGAAGCAGAAGGGTTGACAGCATCCTCCTCGATGGCTCAAAAGGAACAGCTCTTTCCAGAAGAGGCAGAGGTCTGCAGAGTAAACATAGGGCGTTGCAAGATGAACACAAACCTAATCTTACGTGGGAATTCTGGATTTATTTATCTGTTCTCATTGACATGGCTGCACTTATTCTGGAGGGTCTTGACCTCCCATTCAGTTTAATAACATAAGCCTGGGAATAATATCAGTGCAGTACTTACATACATGTACATTCTGTGTGGCTGAATAGGAATAGGAATCAGGATACGAAGAGAGGAAGAGTAAGTCACCATACAACCTGCATGCAAGTTTTGAATGCAGCTGATGGAGCTTTTCCTTTCTCACGTTTTCCACAACTGCCTCTCACCCTCCCTTATCAGGGTTGGTTACAGCAAGTTAGTAAATCAGATTATAAGGAGAGAGTGGGTGCCAAAAGAATATTCTCCCCTGGCTTCTAAGGGAGAATACTGGAGCATTAGCCAAAATAGGACAGGGAAGGTAGAAGGTAACAATGCCGTGTGGGGAAATAGGTAATAAGGAAAAACAGGCAAAGGAAGGGGTAAAGAGAAAATCAATTAGCTCACTTTTCACAGAAGTGTCTTTTCTGTTATAAAGACAACAAAAGGAAAAAGGAGGAGGAATAAAAAAAGGTTAAAAAAAAAGATACAATAGGAGACTTAATGGGGGAAGTAGAGAAAAGGAATAAAGAAACAGGGTAAAGGAAGAAAATGAGATGTTAATCTCTTGCCAAGGGTCAAGTATATCCCTCTAACAGCATGGCTGCGATTTGGCTTTTGTTTTTTGCCTCTTGAATGCTTCTTTAAAGCAAATAGCTAAGCAGGCACCAGGCTGCTCTGTGGAGTTGACTGTCATTTGAGCTTCCCAGGTATTGTGCTTCAGCTCAAACATTCCCAGTCCATGGTTGTGTTGTTCGGGCAAGGATAAAAGAGACAATCTGGGATAACTTCTTACTCCAGTGTTACTTTTCATATGTTTTGGAAGATACACTGTGGCAAGCATTGAAAAGAAAATTGAGGCAAACTAGTAAAAAAGGCAGGTTCAAAGAGCTATTCCATTGCTTGAAGGACAGGAATTTGTACAACTCTTGACAGTCTGGCTGCATTCCTTTGTCAGTGTTTTTATTGACTTTCACTTCCAAAGAAACAGTGGTGCTCCAAGCTGTTCTCTGAAGCTTTGGATATACCTTGCTGACCTAACGAGACAGACAGAAGGCCCCACAGCTGTTAGCAAGGGTCATGTGTGTGTGTTCATGTTCATACTGGAACAAGAGAGCTGTGGTCATACTTCTCTCACTCTGAAGTGCAATTGTTTCCATGCCTTCCCAGTTTTGAGTAACTGCAGCGTTTCACACATAGAAGGGCCCTCATGTAATTTACTATCCCTGGCTCTGAAGTAATTTATTGTTGTTTTGACATTTTTTCCTTTTACTGTTTTATCTTTTCTCAGTCTAGGAATGGAGAACAAGGAGTCAGACTTTCTGCTTTTGATACTTGCAATTTTGCCAGCAAAGTTTAGCCTAATCTGTAAACTAGTTAAGGTTAGACTGGTAGTGACTAACTGTCATTATGATATATATGAAGAGGACTCGTATTCATTTTGTGATGGGTCAGGATCTAAGGGCAAGGATTTTAAATGTCCAGCATTGTCATAACAGTGATGGTCAGAAAATCACTGTCTTACTGTAGGGTAGCTGCAAAAATGATGATGAGAATTATTATAGCCTCATTAATATGAGTCAAGCAATGATTACCCATTTTGACTGAATAGTTTTTCACTAAATCTAAAAAGTGTTTGACCAGCTGGAGTGTCATTCAGATACCTTTATTTGCTTTTAGTTGCTTGGTGAAAAGTTGCATGAGTTGTTAATAACTGTAACTAACTGTCACTTTAATGTATTTGCTTCAAATGATTTATATGTCAGGCTCTGAAAATGCTCTGGGACCTTAAAATTTGCAGAAAATAATAAAAATGCTGAAAAGGGTGGCATTGAGAACAAGGAGATGTGAGCAAGTAAGGATTGTTCTGCTGCTGGAAACTGGCCACCCAAGAAGATCTGGCAGAGAAAGTAAATTATTAATAGCATTATTAATCTGAGTTTTACTGCCAGTAGAACAAGTAGGGAAAGGAAGATCAAGGAGGAGAAGAAGTTATGAGGCAGCAACACAAATAATGCAGCATATTTACAGTTCTCAGGGGTATTATGTTTGTGGTTGCTGTTACCAAACTGTGAGTGTACTCAAGGAAAGCAGCTGTGCCAAGTGACCAGATACTGCAGTTCACAGTAGGATAAAGGGCATAACATTGTTTAAGCTCAGTGTGCTTCTTATATGGAGAAAATCCTCCATGATTATTTACTACCCAAACCATTTTTCATGGGTTTGGAGGGAGGCGTTTGAATGCTGAGTTAATTAATGCATTTCTCCTCCTCTGACTCCTCACAGTTCTGGCACCATGGCACAGGGTCACTGTTGCTTCTTGTCTGTTTTTCCAAAAATTAGAATTTGTTTTCCTGATATTCTGGAGAGGGTTTTTTGTTGGTTTTGTTGTTTTGGTTTGGTTTTTTTCCAGGCAAACTGTTCCTGTAATTTCAGACAGTCTCAACCCATTAAGACTGTCATTCATGAAAAGTTTGGGTCACAGGTCAAACTGTTTCTAAAAAACTGCTTCTTTCCAATTCAGCCCCACTCAAGGCAATGCCACACCAGGCACTGGGAGCCTCCATTGTGCTTTTTGCTTGTGTTCACAGCAATGCCTTGGCAGGAACACGTTAAGATGTAATTAAAAGAGCATGTTTTATTTCTATGAAGAAAATTCTGCTTTAAGTTGGAGGTTTGCTATATAAGGTTCAGACTTAGTTGCCAGTTTTCAGTGAAAACTTTTATTCACTATTTTATTTTGTTGCTCTTGCCATCGTGGCAGTCACCATGACTTCACATCATGATTCTGTGATAACTTTTTCAGTATATGCTCTTTGGAATTAAAAGAGAGACTCTAAGAGCATGTGGATACACAGGCCTTCCTGAAACACGGGATGAAGCTATTTTATTTTTATTTTGTGTTAATGTTTGGTTTGCAGCATAAACTTAAAGGGCCAAAACAGAAGGATGTGATTATTTGATCCACGTGCATAAGAAGCAGTTCCTACTCCCTCCATTCTAGTTGTTCCTGGTCAAGACAGTTTTACACAGTTGGAAAGCTGAAGGCAGTGATAGGTCAGATGATTAGAAAAGATTGGCTAAACCAGGAAAATACTGTGAAACACCTTTGCCTGACATCAGATAAAATAAATAACTGTCAGTAGCTTCTTTTTATACAGAACATGTTCCGTATGAGCCCCTCTTTATTACACAAAACATGATGAAACCAAGTGCAGTTAAATCCAGAAACTGATCTATCCTCTCAAAAATACAGCCTCTCCAAGATGTGGCCCAGGCTGTTCCATGTTACGTGGCCTAGGAGAGGAGGGAGAAAAAACCCCAACACATTGGTGGTTTCAGATCCTACTGAAGATAGATAAGGGCTCCTAGGGATGGATTGAGAATGGATGCAGATTTCAGGCTAAAGGTGCAATGTCTGGGACAATAACTTCAACACATAAGGCTAATAAAAAAATCATAGCTGGGGGGGGGGAACCACATGAGACATATCAACAGAGTCTCATGTAGCTAGAATCTTCTAGAAATATGAAAGGCAGAATATGAAAAATTATTTGGGAAAAGAGAATAAAAACAGATCATCAGGAAAAATGAAACTGTCGGAGAACCATCATTCACTTGTTGATTCCTCAGAAGCAGAGGAGGACACAGAGCTTTCCTCTGTTGTTTCAACTTCTTTCCTCTTAGGAAAAATCTGTTGTTTAGTTTGAAAATTCACATCTGTTGTATACAAACTACATGAGTATTTTAAACTTCATCTATAAATGCTGCTCAGAGATCATTTGCTGCTCACAGGATGGTTTATGATCGGGATCACGTACTCCCTTCTTGAATCAGGAAATTAAGCCAGAATTCCCTATCTTGATAATTATCTCCAAAATCAGTGACAAACTGAGTCTCATCATCTGTGAGCTGGGCTCTGCCAAGGCTTCCAGGCTGGTGGTCATTCCCAGTCACCACTTTAGCTCAGGAAGAACAGGAATGTGCTGGGAATCCAAAGGTACCAGCCTCTAGAAACAGGGAGAGCTTTGGCATTACAGGTTTATTTTTTTAACTTGTCTGTTTGTAAGTAATTTGTTTGTTTTCAAAATCTTCCTACTTCCCTTTCCCCAAACTAACTTAAACCCAAGCAAGCATCCTGTTTAAAAGTAAATAAATAAACAAAAAAATCTAGCTATGTAATCAAATCTCAAGTATGTTGCTTTTGTAAGTGATCTGAACTAAGTCAGCATGAAAAATCCAGAGTTCTGGGATTTTATCTCCTGAAGATCTGGGCTTTGGTTTCAAAAAGAGGTGATTTTTTGGTTGGTTGGTTTAGACACCTCTGAAAAACAGTTGCTGTACAGTTATAGTGCCTTTTGAGGTATTTTCTGATCTTCCTCCAGCCCTGCAGGCCCCTGTCTTTGGGGGTGTATCCAGGCATTTGCTTTCTTCTCTTTCTTTCTCTTGGGGTTATTTTCAAACTCTTCAGTCTATAAAGCATGTCCAGGTTGCTTTACCATTAAAAACTTCAGATACAGCAATATAGGAAGCTGAACCAAACCCTTTAGATTTGATCCTGATATTTTTCATGGTGATTTAGGAAGTCATCATCTGTTTCCAGGTCTGATTCATAAGTGCCACTGAAGAGATGCTGATTATTAAAGTCTTGAGGAACTTAAGTATTCCAAAAAGTTGGAAAAGGCTGCATCTTGCATAAGGTTAGTGCTCTGCTTCAGTGATACTTTGAAAAATGAATGTTTTGTTTAAGATGGATGTTTGCAGTTAAAACTCAGTGGTCATACAGAATAAAAGCTTGGTATTTGGGGCATTTGAAATGTGTGGTTGGTTTTATTTTGCTCTTAATTTTTGTATGCTGGCTGTATTTACATTTCATGCCCAGATGGTTTTCTTTAACATCTTAGTATAACTTACAAGTAACGTCTTGCAAAAGCTTTGTTTTCTTGATTTATGCCTTTGTGTTTGAATAGTTTGAAAACTTTCTTAGGGCACCTAAGGGGGAAACTGATTTTTCAGCACTGTATATGGCTGTTTTCTGTCAACAGAAAACTGGAAACTTGTGGTTTGTGTGTGTGTTGTTGGACAGTATTATAGTCATGTCATGCTGGTTTTTTATATTTTATGCCCCAGAGAAGCTTAAAACCTTTACCTCCAATTGAAAGAACATTCCCTCTTAGCATATTGATAGCTCTGAAATTAAGGACTAAGTCATCAATCTATATTCTTCAGAAGGGAACATATTCTTCCCCTGTTATAAAAAGCCAGGGAATATGCCAAGGCCTGTACGACAAAGATAAGGATCAAGTTTATGAGCTGATACGTGTGATATGAACTATTCATGAAAGGACAATCCAGCATTACATGATTACTAGAAATTCTCACTGAGTAGATAAAAAGCCTGTAAATACTACTGGCCATATTCTGTGCACAGCATTATCTGAAAGAAAATGTTGTACAGTGAAGAAGTATTTATATAAAATTGTAAAATTGCTCTGCAGTCTGCTGTGCAAGTCGAACATCCTGCATTATAACAGCTAATTTTGTTCTATCAGTAAAAGTACCTGCTTTGCAATGACAGCCTAAAAAATCAGGATGGATGGAAACCCATCATGTGTTAAATTGGACCAGCAATTGAGGGTATTCTCAAAACAGAATGGCTCAGACTTCCTTCCTTCTGCATCTGGGGAGGGCCTGAGGGCTTTTGAGATTACTTAAATGATGAAGTATAATTGTGAATGAAATTATGCAGCTGGCACAAGGATTGATTTCTTATCAGTTATGACTGGGCCAGTTATAAAGTGGTTTGGGTGCAGTGACTAACAAGTATTTCTGTTGCAATGGTAAGGAAAATGAACTACTAATATTCAGCAACAGTGGAGTTCACGCTTTCTCTCGAAATGTGCTGTTGCCAGAGTTCCATTTGATCCCCTTTTAGGGGAAAGAAGAGTAGAAAATCATCTTATTTTTTTATAATGTGAATGTAATAGAAATTAGCCAGAGTGCATCAAATTTAGTGTAAATGTGCCCCCTAAACTGGTGCAGTCTGAGTTACATTGGTAGCGTGAAGATATTGGCCGTTACTCCTCACCAACCCACTGAGACCTCTTCAGGGAGGCAGGATTTCCATGCAGTCCCAAGGAGATGAGACCTATCTGCTTTCTGTCTGAAAATCTTTCTTTTGTTTGCACCTCATACCCCTCCAGCCAGTGCTCAGAGGAAAATACAATGCTAAATTCACATAATTAGAAAAGTTGAGAACAGTAGTTTTCACTAAATCAGGATTTGCAAGGATCAGTTTTGTAAACCTGTGCTCTGCATTCATCTAAAACATCCCAGCACAGATCAACACTACATAGGTGGGATCCAGGTTGGGTTCTGTAGCTTTGAGTGGAAGAGCAAGTCTTATTTTCATTGACCACAACACTTGTGTTTGCCAGGGTCGTATAATCCTGCAGACCATCACTGGCAAAGTGTAAATTTTTCTGAATTAATCTTATGACTGATTGATTTTGCAGGAGAATTTAAATCCTTTTAGTCTGATAAAAGACTATTAGGCTTTCGTTGATTTTAAGACTTGGTTATATTTCTGCTTTTTTTGCAAAATAGCTGGTGTTCTCCCACAGCAAAAAAAAAACAACCAAACAAACAACAAACCAACTCCTAGGCTGAGGATCCCTTGGAGCCATTTACTGCTTTCTGTATTATTTTTTATTTTGGAGCTGAGGGTGCTTAATCCAGACTTGTGGTCTGTTTTAAGTTGTGCTGTACTATGAAGCCTTTGTCTCCCAAATGATGTTAACTTTCCCTGCCTTGCATAATTGGGATTTCTCACTTGCTGGAGGAAGGGAGAGTACCTGTGACCACATTCCAGTTCTGTCAGGCTCCTCTTAGGAACGCTGCTGGAATCTTAGCCCTGAGCCTTCCCAGAAGAATGTAGGATGAATTTAACTTTTCAGGGGGCAAAGATATTTAAAGCAATACAATCTATGTGAAGAGCTTAGGGATAGTCAACTAAATAGTTTTCTGTTGACTCAAGCACTCTTTTCTTATTGTCACGCAGCATGGGACCAAGGGGGGGAACTCTGCGTGTGAGGACGCGTGAAGAAATGGCTCTCCCTCTTTGTGTATCTTAGTGGCTTTTTTAGGCTTGGCCTTGCTGCAACATAGTTACTGTTGCTACAGTCCAATCTGGAATCTTTCCATCAGAAATGCTATTTTGATCACTGACTTCTAAATGGTTCACAGCTCATTGTTCTGAAATTTGTCACATCTAGAGCTTGGGAGGCAAAGTAAATCCCGTTTAAATTTAGATTGGTCCTTTGCTGTGCTAAAGACCAGATTTGAGTTTGGTTTGGCTTGAGGTTTCTATTGATTTCTGAAGCCAGAAACATTGTGGAATTGCAGGGATGGGTAGCACAGGCATCTGAATGGCTCAGGTAACCTGGCATGGGATGTGCCTTGGTGGAGACCAGGACCATCCCCTGGTGATTCTTTGTGTCTCCAGGTCCTTACTGTGGGTGGGTCCCACCCAACAGTGGTGCTCTCTGAATGTGTCTGCCAGGTGCATCCTGGGTGTTGGACTTTGTCTGGATCTGAGGGTACTTGTTCCTTGTTCAGGTCACAATAAAACATCTCTAGCAGGACTAATTCCCTCAGGTACTGGATACCTCTCTCCATGGTGGCCCACTTGCCACCCAGCATCTTCCTTGAAGGAATATCTTTCCTTCACACCTTACAGGAATCAACTCCAGAGACTGAGGGCTTGTGTCCCTTTTCCAAATGCCTTGTCAATGCCTCCTTCCCTAGAGAGTGATCCCAGCTGCTTGGCTTCCTTACCCTCTAATTCCAGGCTACTAGGCCCATTATCTCTCTGGAATCACCAGAGTGACAACTTACTTTTTCCAAACATTTCATTATTTTTCCACGTTGATTCAGAGGCGAAGTTCCAAAACATCAGAGGTTTCAACTGTCCTGAGTACTTCCCCATACTACCCCACACACCCACAACTCAGAGCTATCCAGCCTCAGGGCAGGTCTCTGGGTAGTGTTCCTAAACAGTTTAAGCTTAAACACATTCAGCAACATTCTGGTTCCCAGCCATAGGACTGTGCTGGTCTCAGCATCCCAAGGATATTCAAAATTTTCAAAATTCTCAAACGCTGCTGTAATCAGCCTGGTGGGGGAGGGAAGGTGTGGGAAGACATCCCCTCCATAGGGAAGGTGTGGGAAGGTGTCCCCTCCGTAGGTGGCTCTCCAAGGGCAGGTGAAAGGTGTAATTGTGGATGTTTCCCATAGGTGGCTCCCACCGTTCACGGCTGGGCACAGACACCACGTCAGTCTCACAACCGGCACTTCTGTCATGTCATATCATGTCATGTCATATATCATACCATATCATGTATTATATCATATCCCAGCATTACAAAGTACATCAACACAACACCTTAGCCCAGTTCCCAGGGATAAACAGCACAAGAGGAAATACAGACTGCAAGTAAAGTATTGCATGATGCAACTTTAAAGACAAGCACACTAACTCTGAGAACAAACAAGTACACACTGTGACCAGCAACTATTCCACTAATCTGATAAGAGCTTATAACATGTTTGTGCTAATGTGTTCTAGTCAGATCTGTTGTTATCCCAACCTGTCATGCCTCACGTTGAGCACCAAAAACGACTGTCCTGGTTTGACATTGAGGTGCTGGAGAGTGTCCAGAAAAGAGAATGGAGCTGGAGAAGAGTCTGGAGCACAAGTCTGATGAGGAGCAGCTGAGAGAGCTGGGGGGCTCTGCCTGGAGAAAAGGAGGTTTAGGGAGACCTTCTCACTCTCTACATCTCCCTTACAGGATGATGTAGTGAGATGGGGTTCAGTTTCTTCTCCCGGGTAACAAGTGACCAAGACAAGAGCAAATGGCCTCAAATGGCACCAGGGGAAGTTTAGATTGGAAAGTAGGAAAAATTTCTTCACTGAAAGAGTTGTCAAACATTGGAATAGACTGGCCAGGGAAGTGGTGGAGTCACCATTCCTGGAAATGTTCAAAAGATTGTGTGGATATGGCACTTGAGGACATGGTTTGGTGGTGAACAAGGTGGTGGTGCTGTTGATGGTTGGACACGATCCTAGAAGTCTTTTCTAACCTTAAGGATTCTGTGATTCTATGATTCTATACGTGTATTTTCAGATCTCTCTTAGAAACTCTCTGATCATATTGTCCAGGAGACAAGGATGAGTGATAAGATTGTTCTTCTGGCCCCATTTTTGTTTTTTTTTTGCAGTGTCAATGCAATTAAACCAAGAATGGTGATTTCTTTTGTTATTGTTTGAGGAGCTCTTCTTATACAACGTGTTCTTGATGAATACAAAATGGAACATCTGGTAGACAGTTCACAAAGGCAATGCAATTACATTTTAGTAACTGATCCAGCCTGGATAAATTTTCATAATGCATTAGTCACTACTGTGTGAATTAAGGTGGAGAGAAATAATGGATGGAGGCATAGAAACAATGACCATAGACACTGTGTTTGATTCCATGAATGACAGGGATATCCAGGAGCAGAACTGCCTGATTGCATTCCCTGGCCACCTCCTGTGTATAATTACTTTGTACAGTGAGTGGATCTGGTTTAGCTCCATGTTAAATATCCCAGAGGAGGTATTTAGAAGGTGCAACTGCAGTGGAACATTGTCTGTATTTTCCTTCTTCTCAGTTTAAATCCTGCAGGACCTATTGTTTCCCCCACATATTTTACCAGTTCCTTTCCTTCCTAAAGGGAATTCTTCCTCTGAACATTTCTAAGCAAATTCTTTATATCATGTGTTTCAGTCAAGCTTTTCTCCTCGTTCTGTTGGTACATTGTCACTGAATTTAACTGGGTCACATTGGTGTAATTGAGAGCAGAAGATTTGGTCCTTTCATCTCTCTGCACAAATAATCTGTTTACCCAATCAGGTTTGGTTTGGTTTCGTTTTTTGTTGGTTTGTTTTTTTTTTTTTGCACTGCTTGGAATTTCTTCAAATTTGTCAACATCTTCAGGGTAAGGAGGTTCTTCCAGTTCTAATACCACCTGAATTCTTTTTGAAGAGCAGAACGTGTTTCCACAGGCCTGTTATTAATTATGGATATTTCCCTAATTCCACTTCTCTGAATATTGTCCAACAGCTCACATCTGCCTATCCACATCTGGTACAAATAAAAAAAGGTTTGGTGTTTTTCTTATCAAACATGTAATAAAGACCATTTTGCTTTTGTTCTTAATTTTAAAACAAAGTTGGTAAATCCTTTTTGTATAATCCCTTAAGCCTTATAATATTGTGCAGGATGAGGCAGTTTTTGATGCTTTACTTTGCTATATTTACTTTCTTGTTTCGGGACAAGTAGTGATTTGAGGTCTGAGACCTTTGTATCATTTCCCTTTTGAATATTTGCTCCATTTGGAGCTGACATACCCCATAACTAGAATCAACAAAGTTATACAAAACTTCTTCATAAGAGGGATGAGCTGGAATACCACTCGTGGGCTGCAGAGGCTGTGATGGTGTTTTATGCCTTCCATTTGAGGAGCTCAATGCAAATGATTCCCTGTGAGCAATGGGAACATTAACAGGCATTGTAGGGGCTAATGGTCAAATCACTTTTTAAGGAGTATAATTTTCTCTGTTCCTCCTTGCAGCCAACACACAGCAACGTGTATGTGCACAGAGCTCTCTGAACTGCTGGTTGTGCCAATCTCGTAATTGCTTTTGTACATACAAGCTGGGAGATTTGAGGTAACTATTATAGTCCTGGCTCAGTTTCCCAGCAAAGTATTCCTCTTCTCAGACTGTGGTTTCCTAACACGGGTGGGAACAACCCTGGCTCCCTTTCCCCCATTTAGTTGCTCACCTCAGTTGCTGCCAAAGCATGTTAAGGAAATCAATTTTGTTCTTTTTTTTTTTTTTTGTTCATTAACCGTTTGATGGAGAGGGGGAAATTTCTGTAATGGCTTCTTTCTCTAGAGGAAAGAAAGGACAACAGCAGGTCATCTGAATGATCCTGCCATACTCCCAGCGGTGTGTTTGAGACAAAATGTTTGATTTGGGCATGTGCAATGAAATGAGAAGGATGTTTTCAAGAAAAGTCTGAATATGATGTGTTTAATACAGAATGAGAAATCCTAGAAACGTTTTTAGATATCAACCCTGATTATGGCTCTATAAGTGTAAAAAGAGTGGGGAGGGCTGTTGATGTGACCTAAATTTTGCCCTGTGAGTACCTCTGTAACGTGTGAGGGGCTTTGCTTCCGAGAGGGCAAGTGTAACTCTGGAGGTGTAATTGAAGCCTGACTCTGTCAAGGCTTAACAGCCTGTACTGGTGCAGGACTGAGCTCAGCAGCAGCAGTGCTGGACCTGAGGGGCCGTCAAAGGCAGCTGAAAACAAGCCCACAGTAGGTTATGAAACAGCTCTCACGACTCCCATCCAATTGCTCCTTTGCTTAAAGGTGAAGGAGTCTGAAAAGAATCAGTTTAATATATCTGAACTAGCTCACTCTGAAGCACTTCCAGTCCTTGCTGGATTAAGTACATGCTCCTGATGTTACACCCAGTGTTGTACCACAAGTGCTTGTTTTGTCAATGAGTGAATCAAAAACATGCTACAAATGCACGTGCACACAACTTGTGATGCTTAAAAAAATGGCTAGTGGATTAATTAATTGACTGTATTGGAATCACCTTGGTTTGGTTTGGTTTTTAAGCCCTAACAATGATTTAGGGACTGATAATGAGACTTATATAATGGGGGTTTCAAAGCTAAAACAATTTATACACCCATGGCACAAGGATCCTTTTTGACTGCTTTGGAAAGCACCCACAAATTTGTTCAAGAGAGTTCATCCCTTGTTTAACTGGCTCTTGTAGCTCCTCTAAACTCAAGCATGACGTAAATACAGAACATATTTAGGCAGTTGTCATGAGTAGCCAATAGGTACTTAAACTGTGAGAAAGAAAACCACTTTTTCATATTTAAGTACTTAAGAGGATGGCTTATAACCAAACTGTGGTAACATTACAGCTCCCTGGAAGACACAGTTATGTACTTCTACGTGACATTTATCCAGTTCCACCAGGCCACACTAAAGGAGCTGTTAAAACCTCACGGTATTGTAAAATCAAAAAAAGAAATACTGTTGACCTTTTCATCCATGTGATTCCCATGGAATGCTGATGGTAAATGAAAAATACAGGCCAGGAGTCTTAATCTGTGGCCATAATTCCACACAAATCCTTAAGGTAAAATTAATGGTTTAACAAAGCTACTTAACTACATGAAAATTATTATAATATAAACACCGGTGAATGGGAACAAATTTGGTTGTGCAAATAAAACCTAGGCAGCACACAACCCCAGATATCCCTGTGTTTAGGTACCACTCCCTGTGTGTGTCAGGAGTGCTTGTACAGAAGCACTAAATATTTTAGGCATTGTGTTTTGGGGAAGCTATGGACAAACAAGATTTCATTAATAAAATGTAGGGCTGGAAAGAAAGTCTGTTCCCTCCCAAAATAAAATGATACTATGTTGGGTTTGCATGGTAAGGTTTTGGTAATAGGGTGAGGCTGCAGGGGGGAGAAGCTGCTGGAAGCTTCCCCTAAGGAGCAAATTCCAGTGGCTCCAAGACAGACTTGTATTCAGGGTATATCTTTATGTTTGTTGGTGATCTCAGGGCTTCCTCTGGTTGGTTTGCACCCCTGAGTTGGGGTTTGCCAGGCAGATCAGTGAAGTATCAGTAATTAATAAGATCTAATATAAAAGTATGGAACAATAAGAATTAATGGGTTCACATCTCAAACGGCAAAATTTGAAACATCCACTTATTTTCAGCCTGTGATCAACATTCCTTATTAATTTGCTTCCTTCTCTAGAAGGAGGAAAAAGATGAGATGCATTCATGTGCAAAGGAATTTCAGATTTGCTTATAGCAAAGCAAGGATCCTTCAGAACTGCTGCTGACTTGGCAGGATAAAGCAGCACAGCTTTTTCCCTCTGTGCCTGGTGCCCTCATGTGGTTTCGATGTTCAGCTACTTGCGAGTGAATTCAACACATCACTGCGTGGCCGAGACTTCTGCTGTGTAAAAGGTAGGGAACAGTTTGCCTGTTTGTCCTGGTGTGTTCTGGGAATACAGAAACTGCTGGAAAGCTGGAATATGCTCTAGCCAGTTGGATTTGGATGTGCAAACTCCCTGAATTCCCTAACTTAAACCAAGACCGTTTCTCACAGTGTACATGACTCAGACCTGACTCCTCCAGGGGTTGTGGAGGCTCAGAAGATTCGTGCTGCAGTCCCTGCCTTCTTCAGTGATCCTGTTAAAATGCCCACATAGATCTACTGGTACTTCTAAAAAACGAATGTAAGGTCAAATTTTCATACAGTATAGTGAGCTAAAATTTCAAGGATTCCTTCTGTCAGGAAATGGAGTTTAAAATTTGCTGTCTCAGCTAACTTGTCCCATTTTTCTTCCAGCTACAGTTTCGGTATGACAAAGACATTTCTGTATTTCATGCTGTAAAATATATGCAGTATAAGTGTTTCTTTGCACAGCACTTCTGAGTCTGCCATTAGAATATTTCTAAATTACTTCTCTAGAAATTCTACTTTAAAACACAGCATTTAGCCACAAACATTATGCAAAAAAACCCTTTATGTAGCAGATTCATTATATGTCCATATATTATAATAATTAGCTCTTGCACAAGCAAGAGGTGAATATAGTTGATGTGGAGACTGCTGGTGAAAACCAAACAATTTCTTGCCATCCATAATACTATTAACTAAGATACAGAAGGAGTTTGAGGATGAAGATGGAAAATATCTGAAGCAGCTGAATGTTTTGGCATCTTTTTGCACCTATACATTCA
>JAWWLV010000057.1:10829434-10851917 GCA_035041135.1 Platyrinchus mystaceus
GAAGGAGTTTGAGGATGAAGATGGAAAATATCTGAAGCAGCTGAATGTTTTGGCATCTTTTTGCACCTATACATTCATTTTTCTCAGCCAGTATATTCTAGATTTCTTTGTGATGATGATTTGTATAAGCTTTTACCTGTGTAAAAGCAACTCCAAATATCCCATGTAGGTTAATACAAGAACAGTAGAAGTTTAAGTGTAGAATTTGACTGTAATGAAGTGGAATATTTTTAGTGTTTATCAGTTTAATCAAGCAAGTGAATACACCAGGTCAAGTTGAAATATCTAATTATTTACTCACATAGAAACCAGTAAATTTTAGGGTCTGTAGCACAAAACTTTTTGTTAAAAAAAGAAAACCAGCTATGCCATATAGCTTCTTTACCCTCAATAAAAGAGCATCATTGCAGTTAAAATGACAATAAAAACTAAACATTCCAGATGACATCAGCTGGAGCACAATGTGACAAATATAATGAGAAAATCCTTGTCAGAAATTTTACCACAAGGGAATATCAACAGCTAACACCCATAATCTCCACCTAGAAATCAAGGATATTTGAGTAGATCTTGGCATAAAAGGCACGAAACACAAAGCAAAGCATGTTTGTGTCATTTCTCACACAGAAGCATTGACATTTGTGCAACATGGAAAAAGGTCAGCGTTTTTCCACACTCTTCCAATACCACAGATACTTAGGGAGCAGATCTTCCCCTTAATGCCAGTGTGTCACTCCCAGTGCAGATGGCAGTGACTACAAGAGAAGAGGAGTGTATGGAAGAGAACACATCCATAGCCTTCCAGGAAATCCCAGCTCATACACCAAGGAAGCTGCTGCTGTTGTATTGTTAGAAGGGACCAAATTCACAGCAGGCTTTGAGTAACACACCCACTGGCAGCCAGCACTTGTGGGAATTCTGTGAGGGTGACAAGAACATCAACAATGCTGGCAACCCGTTAGAAACACAGGTTTACCTCTAGCATTTAAATGTGTGATGTCAGCCTCAAATAAGCTTATTTAAAAATAAAGTTCTAGTCCTTGAAAGAAAGGGCTCTTTCAAAGAGAATTCTGCCTCTTGCACAGAGGAATGGCTTTGCTGATGTTTAGGTGTTTCAGAAATATGGATCAGACATCCCTGGCATTTCCTTCTGTCCCTGTGTGAGCAGCCTGTCTGCTATATCTCTATAACCAGCCTGTCCTCATCGTCACTGCTCGTGTCGTCGTACTCCACTCGTGTCTGCTTCCTCATCATCTCTAAACCTCTCTTTTTATATGTCTTGGAAGGTGCTGCAGAGTAACTCTTGAACTCGGGGGAGCTGAGAGAAATTGGGGGCTTTTTAAAGGTAGTGGTAGCTGTTCCGTGTGGCCTTCCATAGGGATTGGGCTGCAGGTGGGATCCATTCCTGTCTGTGCTTCCGTGGAGGTCCAGGAGATCTCGAGACACATTTGCCTGCTCTGTGTATTCTCTGCTGGGTAACTGAGCCCTTGTGACTGACTCAGGAAGAGACTCTGCTTTTGATCCAAATAAATGTGAACATCCAGGCTGGGAACTGGGAGTTGAGTGTTCTTTGGGAGGTGAATTTGTGTCTTCTTCAGCTGCAGTTTTCTCCTTTCCCAAGGCCTGAGTCACCGGCTCTAACGGACCAAATATTTGCCTCTTTGACTCTACACTCCCTGTGTTTTCCTGGCTTGTCTCCAGATGCAAGGAAAGAGGACCAGGAGCCTCTGGATTTGTGCTGCTGGGTCGGTCACCTGTGCCTGTGTTTGTAAAATCAGAAGGGCAGGGCCCAAAGGGAGCTGCTGTTGAGTCACTCTGGAGGCTCAGCCGGGAATGCCGTGGCCTGGATGGCTGGAGCACGAGGGGCTGTGACACCCAGCAGCAAATGGCCACATCCCTGCTCACCTGCTGCACGGATGGGGGAGCTGGGGAGGGACAGGAATGAGCTGTCACAGCTATTCCCAGGGGAGCCGTGATGTTCTGGACGCAGACGTTTGTTCCTGTGTGTTCCCTGATTTGCCCAGAAATGTCCTGCAGAAATTAGGGGGGGGGGGGGGGGAGAAATTGAGGTTTAAAATTTTCAATCCAGAGCATTTGTTGCAAGTTTAGTTTTTCTTTTTTAAAAGCTGTTTCTAACATTAGTTAGTTTTCATCGTATTTTAACCCCCAGTAATACCTTTAACACATTTTTAAACATTTTGAACACAATCTGTGATACAAAGTAGTCTCAACTGGAACTTTAAACCAGATGAATATAATTCAAGTTTCAATTACCAATTTTTTTTAATTTTAATAAATATTAATACAGGAATTAAGGTACAATACCTACTTTTTTATCCATTTTGTCTTTTTGTTTAACATGGTTTAGGTTTTCAGTATGGGAAGATATTCCTGAGTTATTCTTTCCTTCTTTTTTCCTTCTGCAAAGTGGTTTATCTGAGGTGGAATTTTGCTGGTGTAGGTAACTTTCTGTTGAAAAGAGGTTGAAGAAACTTTTAGTTTGATTTTTATTCTCCCACACACTACAACTGACTACATTTCTCATCATAGCACTGAACTAACATCAGGTTTTTTGAAAAAAAAAATAAATTAAAAATACTTACCTTGCACCTTTGATTGAGGAGAATGGCACTTCTTATGCTTATTAAATTTGGGGGGCTGTGATGAACAGCCCTTTCTCAAAGCATCCAGTGCTCTGTTGGGAAAACAGGGCCTCTTGCTCAGCCGGCTCACTTTCAGCTGGGCATAGCCATGGATGTGCCTCCCTCTGTACCTGCAGTGCCAGAGGGTAAACAAATGTGGGAGATGGAAAAGCTGCCAGAGTAGAATAACTCCACCTCATCACAGACATTGAAGTCTAACAGCAGTTTACCACTGGGAAGGAGATGTTTATGTCAACTCAAAAAAAAAAAATCAGGATTTTAGGCAAGAGACCCACAATTATTTTATTACTTTTTTTTTTTTCCTCTGTAGGATTCAGTAAATCCTTGGCTTTCTAAGAGAAAAGGATTAAGGAATAACAGATCTTTTTTCCTATACCTGGAATTTTTAAAAAATATACTTCATAAGGACTTGAATCACACGGGAATCACCTGAGGCTCTGTGGTTGTTGGCTTTTTTACTTTTCACTTCTTATGTGCCACCTATTCATCATCACTAAAGAACAGCAGAAGTATTTCAGTTATTTAGAAAACTCACACTGAATAATCCAACTTTGCCTTGTTTTCTCCTCTGGATAGATCTTTCAGTGACTCTGAGTGACTGAGACTAAATCCATAGACTGTCACCACACAGAGAGTAAGATGTAAACCTGAAAGGTTATTCTGGTATTTGGTGTATTAGAAAATTACACTGAATTTATTGATTACCAGTGGGGCCAGTTAGCTACTAATATGCATGATCTGAGCTTTCAGGACCCTGTACTTAACTGAATCCCTGTAATTATTTGATAGAGCCAAATAAATAAATTCAGAGGTCAGCAGTAAAAACAAACAAACAAAAAACCCCAAACACCACCCAAGAAACAAACCAGAAAAAAAGTCCTGAAGGAGTATGACTAGGCTGGATGACATAGCCCTGAGTCTTCTATTTCTGTTCTCATGATCCTCAGTGGTGTTTGCTGAACTAGACACGGTGATTAAGTTACTGACACTGATTTGTCCTCAAGGGAGTCACTCTGTCTGATTTTGGTCGTGAAATGGAATCAGAGGGATGTATGCACACAATATGTGTTTCTTATTGAAGCAATTCATCAGACATTCTGCTGCCCCACACTCCTGAAAGATTAGAGGCTAAATCCAGTGGTCTGAACTCCCATTAGATACAGGGGAGCTTTGCTGATTGAGACAATGTGCCTTTGATAGTTCTGTGCTCAAATTCTTCCTGCTTTTCATTTAAACCAAATGATCCTTGGAACTACAGATGGTTTTGTTACTTTGTGTTAAACTTGATATTTATTCTTCTGCATTCTCCTGTGAACAGCAGTTCAGGATACGGATCTTCCGAGCACAAAAGGGCCTCGCACTCTGCTCTGAGCTGTAACCGCATTAAAAACGGCAGGATTTTGGTTCCCTTCAAGCAAAAGTAAATGCTGACAAGTTTGACAGATAAGAATAATTTCTAAAGCATAGTGAGACTCAACTGACCAGACATCCTCTTTCTTTGGGATGTATCTGTTTGACTTAGAAAACTCTGTTCCTGGTAATAAACAACAAATTGGTATTTTTTATGGTTTGCCTTTGGGGAACTGCTGCAGTGTGAGAAGAGCTCTTTTTGAGACATTTATTTCCCCCTCCCCTCCCCAGTTTTGACATGGTTGAATTTTGAAGATGACTTCTTATTTTCTGTGGAATTTTTACTCCCATTTCAGCAAAATTATGTCTGTATCTACGGAAGCTGCAAACCATATTCCTTACCATTTGGGGGTGACTTTAATCTTTTTCTGTTTGTGGCTCCTCTTGAGTTTATTTGCTGAGAGTTTTTCCTTTTTGCAAATTACAGTTTTCTTCTTTTGTTCTGAAATATTTTTGAAAGCACCACCAGGAGCTGCTGAGCTTAACTGTTGAGAATATTGGGAAAAAATTAAGTAAATGAAAACTCTGAATTACTTTAACAAGAGATTGGAAATCTGTGCTCTTTTTAAATAGCACTGAACAACATAGTAGTTAAATAGCACAACTCTGAATTTTTCCTATTTTTTTCTGATCACTATATAAAATATACCCAAAAGGGAAAATAGCAGTTCACCCTTCTCACTAGCCAGCATTCTTACCAAAATGGTCAAGTGAAAGACACTTAAATATTCACACAAAAGTATATCTTTCTCATGCATCAAATGAATACAAGATCTATCTTATAAAAGTATAAATTGTAAATTCTGTATCAACAAAATCCTGTAAATGACCATAGATATACTGCTGATAATTATTTCATTTTTCTAATAAGAGGGTGAAGATGGGCTGTCAGCCAATAACACCCTCTTGAGAAGGCAAATAGGATTATTAATATTACCTCCTGCATCTGTTGTCCTTTAGAAAAGGATGAAACCAGCGTTTTTAAACTTGTGTTTGTTAAGCCATATGCCACAGTCCTGTTAATATTTTTCGTTTTGAAGATAGAGATGTCGTATTTGGACAGGCTGCATTCCCCGCTCGATCTCCTGTCACAGGAGTGCAGGGAGGAGTAGGCAGAGTCTGCATTCCCCTTCTGCTCCGTGGGCAGGGGGAGGCTCCTGCTCAAACAACACCAGGTGAGTCGGGGCTCAGCACTGAGGGAGGGGAAGGTGCCCTTTGTGCCTGACACTGTTAAACTGCCAGAGGAGCAGGTCCTGCTATTGTGGGGGAGCACTGGGAATTCTTTACAGCAGGTGGTGAGAGTGTGGCAATAAAAAGTGCCAAAAGAATGGCAAAGATAAGTGGGGTTGTCTGTTGAGCTCTGAGGATGCTGCAGCGTGTCCTGCAATGTTGGTGAAACATCCTTGAGGGTGCAGGGACTTCCCCCTCTGTCCCATCCCACGACTGTTGGCTCTGCCCCCTTGCCAGAAGCTGATGTCTTTATCAAAGAGTCACTTCCTGAGCAAAGATGATGTAAAACCTTTCTCTCATCTTTGATGTCAGTTGATATGAAAAAGCCACTTGTATACACAGAAGTGAAGCATATTTTCTTCTTTGGAGTCTGTGTAGAGCAAGTAGTTATGCTCATCCACTTCTCTTCTGTTTGCCTTTGATAATTTAATTTATTTTTATTCTGCTTGTTTTTCCAATCATCTCTTGCCATATCCTGTGGCCTGAAGTTTGGGTTATAAAAGGTATTATCTGTTGTGGTTAAGGTATTTGTTGTTTCTGAGTTGACTGGTGAACAAAATCCTGGAGTTTTCCAGTTTGTGTGTACGTTCCATCGAAGCTCTCCTGTGCCAGCCTTTTGTCTCACTTCAAACTGTAAAGGGGACCAAACCACATCAGTGGGAAGAGAATGGAGGGATCCAGTGCTGGAAGAGCAGGAGGGGATGGCTGGGGTGGCTAGGGTGTCTGTCTCAGATGTGCAAGGTGTAATCTGTTCAGATCCAGGCAAAAGTGACAAATTTGAGACTCTCTTGGCCTGTGGCAATTTAAGGATATATTTTGGAGAAAATATTTGTTGTGGGACTGGAGTTGAATGACCAGATTGCAGATGATGAATTTTAGGAGATACATCCACAACATTGTCCTTGAAAAGTGGTACTTTTGCTCCTGTTTTCACAAGACATGTTTTGTCATCTTTATCTGTTGCACTGTGCAAGGCAAAAGAGTTGCAATCACTTCCCCTTAATTCAGGCCCTAAAAATCCCACCAGTGAAGCTTTTGAGATACCAGTTGAATTTGAAAGGAGGTCACCATCACTGCAATTGAGAGCTTTTGTGGGGAGTTTGATTGTTTTTATATACTCCACATTCTCAGTACTTCCAGTGGATTCATTAATTCCTGTGCTCAATTTTTGCTCCTCTGCTTTGCTGGAGAATGTCACTGGAGCTGTGGAAAGACGGGGAGTGCCAGAGCAATGGGCTCTCTCTGCTTCACTTCCTGCACTGGTTGCGCTACTGGGAGTAAGGCAGGACATTGAAATCACATTTTGTGTCCTCTCCACTTCGAATTTCAGCTTTTTTCTTTCTGATGGTAAATTCTGGGATTTCCCTGCAGTGTCTCTGCTGTTGCAATGGACCCACAGACTGTGCTGGCCAGTTTCCTTAGTCCTGCGATGGCTTCCATAATTGTGTGTAGCGCTTTTAGAATCTAATTCAAATGTACTGGATTCTTTCCCAGGGCTTGGGTTTTCCCAGTTGCTACTCTGTACTGGCAAGGAGTCCTCATTCCTTCTGTGACAGCTGGGCTGACACTCAGGATTTTGAAGCCTGAGCTCACAACTGCTTGGAGCTCTCCCTGTGCTGCTGAGGGCTGTGCACTTCTCTGTGTCGCTGCCACTGGGGTCTCGGGAAGTTTTGCTCCTTACAGTCCCTGCACAGGCATTTGTGGAACGTGATGTCTCCATTAGGTAGGACACACTGTCTGCAGTTTCCTCAGAGGACACATTCTGCAGAACATGATTACCTTCAGTACCTTCAGTTCTTGATTTATCCGTGTTTGAAGCTGCTGTCACAAGGGAGGAATGACTGTCACTTACAGAGCTCCTGCCATCTCTTTCCTCAGTGATTTCAGTGCTGCTGGCTGATTCCTTTGAGTCAGGAGTGAAGCTTGTAATAGGTGTAATCTTATCCCCCCTTTGTTTCATTTTCTTGGCATTCTGACTGCTTTTCATTTTTTGGTAGATTTTCTTAAATGTTTCATCTCCATACATTTGCCATTTTTCTTGAGAGAACATCTTTAACTTCCTTTGATTGTGTTTCTTATTTTTAGCACTGATTACTTCTCCAGCCTCAAGCTTTTTACTCCCTTGCAACTCCTCTGAAGGAGGAGGATGATCAACCACATTACTTAGCGGCAAATCATCCACGGCTGTTTGTCTGACTAGAGCTCGGGGATGGCTATTGGGGAAATCCACTGAATTTGCAGCAAGATTGTTGCTAGGCAGCAAACCAGCAGTGCCTGTGTTTACAGACTGCTTAGTAAGAGAAAGTGGTTTTGAGCAACCTGGTTTGTCCTGTGCCATCCTTGCTCCCTCCACGAACGGCAAGGAGTTGCTCCGAGTAACAGGCACAGCGTCAATAGTTGTGGAGAACTGGGTGGGAACTGAATGGAAAAACATCGGCTTGCATTTCTCCAGGGGTGTAAAGGTAGACTTTGCTGAACAAAGGGCGAGATTCTTTTTCCTATTTACATCACAAGTTCTGATATCAAAATGGAAAGAGTCTTTGTATGTGTAAGGCATTGGCAGGTCAATGCTTCCCTGTTTGGAAAGCACGGTTTTCCTGGGCCTGACATTGTCTAACTGGGTATCATCCACCACACTTTTGTTATGAGAAATAAGTTTTGAAATGTGTTCTTCCAGCCTCTTTTTCTCTAGCATGGAGGCTGCAGCTTTCTCGGCTGCCTCTGGCTTTGCAGTGCTTCCGGAGGCACACCTGGGGCTGCTGAAGGCAGTTTCGTTTTCCAGCTCCGTGCTGTGCTCACAGAGGCTGTGCAAGGGGCTGGGTGATGCCATCTGTTGTTCTGTGCTGTCAGAGCGGGACAGATACCCCGAGTCAGTGCTCTCACACTTCTTCAGCTTGCAGTCCAATGGCTTGTAATCCCACTGCTTCTCCGAAGAGGTTGCTTGCTGCCTTTGCAGCTGAATATGCTTGTTGGCAGTTGGAGTTCTTTGTTCCTGCATCTTTTTCCTCTGACAAGGACTGTTTGGCAAAGCTCCTGGAGATAATAAACTGTGAGGTTCTCTTTCAGGAACCCCCTGGTTAGCCTTTGAACGGAAGGATTGATTTGTTGTTTCTTGATTTTCTGAAAAAAATGGTGAAGTGCTTGTTACTGGCAGTGAAAGCTCATGAAGTTTCTTCGTGTCTGGTCCAGCACTGGTCTCTGAACTCAGTTGTTTCATCTGGATCCCCTTGTCCTCACCAGTGCTGCTCAGTGGTTTGCTGCCTTGGGCTGAGGTGGTGCTCTCTGCTGATCTCCCATTTTGCTCTGATGCCCCACTGGTGTCAGAGTCTGAGGGCAGCCTGGTGTTGTTGACGTGTGTTTGGGTTCTCCTGTGTTTATACAAGTTGCTCTGAGTTTTAAATGCGATGCCGCAGGTGGTGCATGGAAAGGGCCTCTCTCCTGTGTGAGAGCGAATGTGCTTCTCAAGGACACTTGGCTTCAAACAGTCTCGTCCACAGTGTCTGCAGATGTATTTCCCAGCTTTTTTGGATTTTCCTGGGCTTCCAATAGATGCATTTACACAAGAACTGGGTGATGATAAAACTGGTAAAGTGCTGACTATGTTCAACGTTAGACTTTGCCCGAGTTGTTTCTGAAAAACCGACTGAGGCTGCTCTGGGCTTTCCGGAGGGACGAGTGGGTTGAGGATGAGGGGGATGTTGGTGCTGTCCAGATGGACGCAGCTCCTGGCAGTCACTAACTGCCCGTGGGGCTGGAAGCATCCTGCCTGCACAGGCTGGTACAGAGGGATGGTGAGGGCTTTGAGGTACACGGGCTGGGACAGCGCCGGTTCCCGGGGAAGCACGGAGCCCTGGCTGGGATCTAAGGAGCCCTGAGAGGGCTGCAGAGAAGAGGCTGGAACGGGGAGATCTGGGGGTGCAGCTGTGAGACCAGGTGCCTTCTGGGCCTCCATGCCAAGGGCTCTGTGCCATGTGCTCAGGTACCTGCGAGGAGGGGGAACAGAACAAGGAGGAATCTTCAGGCAGCAAATAATATACAAATGCTCAACTGCTGGACTAGGAAATACAGCAGTTAAAAATATCACAAATCCTACATACAGGAATTATACACACAGCAATTCATTTCTCAATTAAATTGATTCATTTTTCATTTCTTATCTAGGAACTAAAGTGTAAAGAACGTTGAACACTGCGCTTAAAACCACTCTTACGATCTACAATAAGTACCCAAAGCATTAGAAATAAACCTGAGTTTGAGATTTGCAAATGGAGGCTCTAAGCACACCAGAAATAGTACAATTTTAATTTTCTGGAACCATATTCTCACTATATATTGTATTATGGTTTTATATTTAATTAACTTTAATAATTGTTAATATAGAAACAGGACAGTTGATGTTAGAGGGAATCTCAGGAGGTCTCTACTCCAAAGACCTGCTCAGAGCAGAGTCAGCACTGAGGTCAGATGAGGTTGTCAGGGTGTTACCCTGCCTGGTTTTGAGATCCTCTGAGGATAAAAACTGCACAGGTTCTTTGGGCAACTGTTCCAAACATAGGACAGTAAACATGGCTTCATATTACCTGTGTTTACTCAAATTTAAGGGAGCTAAAGCCAAAGATGTTGCAGCAAGTGGTGTAAAATGGGAATATGTGAACAAAAGTAAACTGATGTCCTGTTTTACAAGTGAGATTTACATAAATATGCACAAAGTAGAAAAGAGGGTATCATAGGAAAATATTGGGATAAATTAAAGCTGGCTTTTGTGTAGCCCAAATTAATTTTGTCTAATAAATGGCCATATTATGATATGCTGCTTATTTTTAGATGCTTTTAATGCCAGATGAAAACATCTTCTAGATACAGTTTTTGAATAAAGTGAGCCTATTCTTATGAAATCTGTCCACATCTGTGCAGGGTTGGTACTGGTCCAGGCTAGTTCTTATTTCAACAAAAATTTGTATTGTCTTTTTTTTCTTTCCTTAGAAGCAAAGGAGTAAACTGTCAAAATAATCAAATTCAAAATTATCTTTGGAGGAGTTGATAGGGGCATGAGCATAACCCCTTGTAATTACAGTCAGGGTGAAAATCAGGTGATCTGTGAATGTTTATTTCTTACTCAGCTTTACTCACAGCTCTGTATGCATTTACTGCTATGAATAATGGGCTGTTCTTGTGCAAACAGTCATAAAAAAACCCCATTTGGAATAACATAATCAGTGGCTAAATTTGAAATCTGCAATTTGTTGCTTTACTGCACAATCTGTAGTGGCGTTCCTGTAACTTCCTTGGAACATTTTAATAGGTAATCATTGCAGAAAAACAGTAAAAGGATTACTTAAAAACATTGTTTGAAATTTGTACTGGTTCCATCCCAGAAAGCAGCCTGTAAAATGAACTGATGTCTGCACTGCAGAGTGTTAGATTTTTCCCTTTCTCCTTTCCCATTAATGTTATTAGTCAAGATCAGTTATTACACATGGACTTTTCTTGTCCACTTCAGAGATTTCTCCCTGGAATAATCACTTAAGTGGCTTTTTACTATAGGTAATGACTATATTGATGAAAGAATGTTAAAAGAATATGGCTTGTTAAAGAAATTAAGTTACTATCCATATTGTGCAGTGTGGTGAACACTACAGGGAAAAAAGTGGATTTCTGTGGTTTGCAAAGTGATGTTATCGACATTTCAAGTCTATTTAAGGTTGTTCTTAAGTTATACAGGCACTTGTAAGTTTAAACACAGCAAGTCATAAGCCATGAGCCCGTGATACTCACAAACTAAACATGCAGTAGTTTTTCCAAAGATGTGGGGAAAAAAAAGAAGTTAAGGGAAAAAAAATATGCTGCAGAGTCCAGACTCCAAGAAGTGAAGCCTAAATACCCTGCAGCCAGAACATCCAACAAGAACCACATCAGATAAAACAAGTCACAGTGGCTGTGCTCCCCTCCTTCCCCCGGAGAGAAGTGTGGAAATACATTTCCACATCTTTCTTTTACATTTCCTCCCAGTCAGCTCCAGTGGCCCAAACTATTTCTCTCCCTGAATATCCCCATGGGCACACAGAGCTGATGGGCCCTTCAAGGCCAGCCTGAGTCAGCAGGACTCACCACGGCCAGATGTTTTTCATATGAATCCTGTGGTTCCCAAGTACCAGAGACTCTCTGTAATTTCACTTTTAAAGTTTCTGGGGCCCAAAACTCAGTGTAATTCTGAGAGTCATTTCACTGCTCTGCTATGGCCCACAAAGAAAATACCTAAGCGGTGGCAGAAAATGTTAAGGGGAGTTTTAAATAATGCTAAACAAGTAAAGTAATGGTGATACACAAGGTCATTACTGTTAGGAATGTGATAACACCTTTCCACCAGCTGTGATAGTTTCCTGCTTTTCACAGCAAACAGACTTTCTTCCTAAGTGAAACTGCCATGACTCGTATTCTGCTGGGGCAAATACGATCAGACTTTTCACATCTGTTGTTTATATACCCCCCCCCAAAAAAAAAAAAGCCACTGTATTTCTCTGTACATTGACAAAAATAGCTCATCTCAAACTAATTCTGCCCCAGGGCTGATTCTAGGTAGTCTTTGCCTAAAGTAGAAAAGCTTCCTTTGTTGATTATCCCCTGAGCTCTGTTACTGAGCATCCACCTCATATTCCCAGCTGTTTGTAGCTTGTGGCATTGAACTACCAGCATAAGAACTTGATGCTAATGAGATAAGGAAAAATTTTCCAATAAACAGAACTAAATGCAGGATTTGGCCAGTTCAAAATTATCTAAATTGATTTCCTAAGCTATCAAAACTGGTCACTAAAATTCCATTTAAATACAATTCTTTTGTTCCTAGCTGGAATTCTAACTTCAGGTACACACCATAGATAGTCTTGTGGAACACTGAAAAGTCAAGAAGTGGAACAGTTTCAGATAAAAAATCATTGTAGCAGAAAATGCCTTATTCACTTTATAAGTATAAAGTATTTTAATAAGGAAGGGTGGTATAAAAAGCTCATTTAAAATCCAATGTGTTCCTTTTTTATAGAATCTTTCTTGAGTTCCAAATACATTTTATAAAACTTGTTTGATTTTGTCAGCACTGTTATAATAATCTTGGACTACACAAGTGAAAGATTTTTGTCTTCTGCATGTCACATATAAGTGCTCTGTCAGCTGCCCTTCATTATTAATTAAATCAATAAATAAACATGTAATTACTTCTTTCCAAAACTTCCTTTTTTTTTTTTTTGACATAACATTGAGAAGAGCATCAGTCCCTAAGCAGATGCAAAGCTCAGTTTCTCAGTCCCCACCCTTGTCCACAGGTATAACCTGGAGACATGACAGAGTTTATTTTTGTAACCCCACAGAAGCAGGTTTTCGACATTCTGAACATACACAATATACTCAGTTATACTACAAGTCTTTGCCTCTTTTAAAAGCTTTTGGTGATCCCTACCTTAAAAAACCAGAGAGTAAACAGAAGTGAAATCCTCTTTAGTCTGGAAATAATTTTAGCTCACGTACCTTTGATTGAGCCAGGCATTTCAGCAAAAAAGCCTCATTTCTGTCAATACTTGATGCAAGCAGAGAGAAACGAGGACAAAGACTTGAAACAGATTAGAAGTAGGAAGTTGGGTGGTTTTCTTTTTTTTTTTTTCCTACATTGGTGTCACAGTGACAATCTTCAGAAAACAGGAAGAGCTGAAACAGAAGAAAATGAAGTGGCATTTCAATCTCTCTGTATCCTTTATCACTATCTATGTAGGAACCTCTACACAGAACCTTCAAAACATGGGGATTTTATGCACTGCATTCAGTTGTATCATTCCATGAAATACACTGACACAATGGTGGGCTTTTTTTCTTTATACCCCTAAAGGTAAATTGCTTGTAACGAGGTGGGAAAATGCTTCAGGAATGTTAAAAGTCTTTAGGTTGTGCTCCACAAACCTCCCTAAAATTTGTGGAAGGCTGCAGGGAAAACAGGATAGGGGACAGTCAACAGCAGTGAAAAGATCATTTTAAAAGATTAGGTTTTGTTTGTGGCTTGAGTTCATGGAGAGTCCTCAGGTGACACAGTTCAGCAGCACTGAGGGGTCCTGGGAAGGGGCAGCTCTTCTTCATCCAAACACTTGTTTAAATTATAGATTGGGATGGCTATGCCCTCCACTGCTGTGAGACTGAGTGAATCTCAAAGTGGAGTATAAATTCCCAGTAATGCTACAAAATCAGTATATCCAGCCTGTAAAATTTCCTTAGGAACACCATATTTTGGAAGATGCAGCCTTTAATCTTCCTGCAAGGAGCTTCTGCCCAGTTCAGACACTGCAGCCTGTACCTTGTAAACTCGATAGTGGTGGAACTGTAAAGTTCTAATTGTCCAATATCCACTTCAGTGCAAGCTCTTTCTTTTATTAATTCTGGTGAGAGACTTATGCTGGAGGCCCCAGTGGATTTTCATTCCACACAGCTTTATTGATCCTGGAGAGTTTTTCCTGTTGCTTGGATTGCTTTCCATTTGTTTCTGGAGCCCTGATTTAGTAGGCCTCTAGTTTTGGAGGTGGAGAAATATTTCTGTCTTGTTCTTCCTATCTTTCTTGCCTGTCATCTAGTTATTCAGAGGGCAGAAAAGCTCTTAACAAGGCCTGGTATTGTTGCTCAAAATCCTTCTCGTTTCTACCATAGCCTGAAATGCTCCCAGTAATTGGGAATGGCACTGCAAATGCTTAAAATCAGTGAATCTAGAAAATACTTGACATTCTGAACTGCTTTACAGTGACTCATGCTTCTGCTCTACAGACTGTCTGTCCAGATGGAGAGAACTACATGCAGCTACTAGTTTCAGCTCTGCTGGGAGATACTTTCCTAAAGGAATGTGTTCTCACCTCTGAGTGAGATCTTCTGGAGGATTACTGCATGCTACAGTCAACAAACCAACGGGGAAAAAGATGCACATCTTATAATAGAACACTGGCATGAATCAAATCAGACAAACAGATGATTCTGGGCATTTTACATAACCAGTCAAAATTAGTTTCTCTTCAGTTTGATCACATATCTGCAGCCCATTATATTTTAATCCACTTTGAGACTGACTATTATTAAGTTAAAGTGAATTTACTTAAAAGGGAGACTTGTTTTAAACAGTACTAATTACTCCAGAAGTATGCTGGAACTAGGAACAAATTGAAAACATGTATAAGCTTTCAAAATTCATTATTTAGGCCACTCAGTAACATATCAAATTCTGAATGCTAAAGCTGCAAACTTCTTATCCTGACAGGCTTAAAGAGGCAATAATTAATTAAAGCAAGTTACAACTGAAGCAAGTGCCTGTGTGGATATTTGCCACTGTCACACAGGTTTCAGGGCTTAGCAGAACCTTTTGAAGCTTCATCTAAAATCTCTAAATCTTGAATAAGTGACTCGAATCAGGCTGGCTCCACAGCATCCTGTGATTCTTTCCATTTATTGGGATGAACAGGTTGCTGTAATGGCTGGAAGGAATTTGACCTGTGCACATAATACAGAGGACCAGTATTACACTGCATTAACTGTGTTTGAAATGAAGTTAAATTTTTAATCATTCTATTTTTCCTAAGAGGGAATGTCTGTGCAAGATTAATTATACTCATTTAAGTTCAAAACATTGTCCTGCTCAGAGACACTTCTCAGTTGTCTCAATGTACAGCAAAACATCTATTTTAACTGTGTATAAAGATCAGGCACTGCCCAGGAGGGACTATGTGGGGCTACACTTCTCTCTCATTTCATGTCCTGAGCAGGACTTGGGGAGATAAACCCACATCCCACTGTTATGCATTTCTGGGTCCCAGGTATCTGTGGAAAAGGCACCATCCCAGGTGTTTAAATCCCTGCAAAGGTACAGAGTTGTCAGAGAGGTGATCAAGTGAAAGCAGCAATGAGCAGCATCCTGTGCTAATGAGAGAATAAGATTTCGAAGATCCTACAACTACACGTTTGAGAGAACTTTTCAAACTGAAAGCATCTTTTAGGATTGTTAATTATTCATTTTTCTTCTGAGGACAATGATGCTGAGATCAGGACACAGTATCTTCCTGTCAGCAGAAGACACAGACACTGGGATTTGCATTCCCCCCACTGCCGGCTGGCACAAGGTGCGGGTGTTTATGAACTCCCTTGACTGACTAGACAAAACTTCTACTTAAATATCAATATCATAAAGTAATAGTGAACCATAGGGTCTGAAATACATGTGCAGGTGCTTTAAGCACCCCTTCTCTGATGGAAACAAAGTGTTTGTGAGTGTACCCCAATTCTGGCACTTTCCAGTCCTCAGTTCAAACAAGTCAAATGGAACCGACACGTTTCCTCATTAGCCCAGAAATCACCGTTCATCTTGTTTTATTTAAAACCTCTTTCTGCCTTTGCTCTTTTCTCAGTTTGACTTCATATCTTGAAATGTCTCATAACAGAAGTACTGACTTCACCTTTTCACTTGTTCTTATGGGATGTGTCTGGTCTCACAACACCTCCAGTTCCACCTGCAGCCTGCTGGGACCTTTGGACAAAGTTGGGAGCTCAGTGCCCTGCAGAATTGGGCTGAAAATACGTAATTCCCTCATCTTCTCCAACCTTTATAGTCTTTCAGTGGTGACATTTCAAATTCTGACTCTGGGAAATCTTGCTGGTTAGTAAGAAGTTCATTGTTCAGAAGTTTTGCCTCTTGTGCTATAAAAGTATAAAGCAACTATAAAACCTGCTGCCTGAACTTTGAAATTCTTGTACCATAACCTGAGGACAAATATTTTTGACACTGAACTTCCACAACTGTGTAATACCAGCAAAGCTGGCTGGGCTTTTTTTAACTATTATTTTTGTAAACACTGTAACAGAATACAATATTAAAACCTTTTAAGAAGAATGGGATCTGTAATAACTTCATCCTAGAATAACAACTGGTTTGATCATTATTATAGAGTTTACTGTATTTTTTTATTCTCCTTTTCTTGAATGTCCATAAATGAAAACATTCAAAAGGCTTAAATCAGTAAGAACATTTTTATCTAAAATATATTTTAGTGTGTAAGTAAACATTGCATTGGCTTTTTTTGATCTCTCATGCAATTTATATCGGAGGATATTTCCTATTCTACTTCTTATACTGCTACTTTTCTCAGCTCCAGTCCTAAGAACAGCTTTCTAGTTCATTATATGTCTTTATTTTACATTTACACCACTTATTTCTAAAAAGAAACATATCTAAAACATCTGTTGGTTTTGTAACACTGTTGGTGGCTTCACAATGAGGAAAAAAGTAGGATTTTTAGTGCTTGAAAACCTCAAAGGATTTTGATTGTTTCATCCTATCATCAAATTTACTCCTGTGCATTTCCCACGTTAGGAAAGAGTTAACAACCTCCAGCCAGCAGACTGCAATCAACAGGTTGTTCTAACAGAAAAATAATAACCCTTTTAAAGTTTAGGAGGTTGGACTAAATGATGAAAAAATACTGATTAAAGCCCTCTTAAAACTGAAGTGGGGCCAGAACTGAAAAGCTTTGTGTTTTAGGAAAAAATCTTTCTCGTTGCTAAGTGAAAGAACCATCACATTAAAAAAAAATTAGAACTTTCAAATTTCTGCCTTACCATCTCGAATTTAATTATCTGTCCACATAAAACGAGAACGAAACACTTTGCTAACCTTTAGGTGGCCAATTCACAGGCAGGTGGAGAGGTTCAGGTCCCTGGAATAGCGTTGAAACAAAAGAAGCATCCTGTTTTTCTTTTTTCAGTGTCTCTCTCTTCTCTTTTTTTTTTTTTTTTTTTTTTTAAGCGTTTGGAAACTGAAAGGTGGGTGGTGGGGTGTGTGCAAAGAGAGGAGGGGGTGAAGTCAGCCCACGCTGGTGTAGGAAGAGTTTTAATGGCCGATGCTGGTAATATGGTTTGCCTGCTACAGTGTCTGCACTACTGCAGCTCTGTGTGTGGGCGTAAAGAAATGACACGACTGGGTTTCAAACCATTACACTGAAGATTTGCAAACAGTTAAAAAAAAAAAAAGAAACACAACCCCATCAGGCACAAATGAAAAATTATCACTTTTTGCCTTTTATCTTTTTCTAAGATTTGTTTGTTGCCCCTCTTTCTTTTTTTTTTTAAACTTGGCCAGTCAAGTTTCTTCTTGGTCCTTTTAATTAAAAGAAAAAAAAAATGGGAAATTAAGTATTTAGGAAGGTTTTAGATTTTACACAGTGTGAACATTTTGTTATGGGGTTTGCTGCTGTTTTTTAATTAATATACAAGAGCTTGTATTCCAGAAGGCTGTCCAGATTTCCAGGGTAAAAGTCTTCAGAGAACACCTGTATTTCTACCTTTGGATGTGCTAAATAGGTACCCAGATCGTGGTAGCACCAGGTAGCACTGTAGGATAGACAGAGCAGCCACTCCACAACTAGCCAGGTAGGAAAACTGAGCCCAGGACTATTCCCTTGAGTATTCCACAAAACACAGGAAAGAAAACACACTGGCAGCCCACTTTTGTTCAGTAGTCCTGCAGTGCCTCAGGTTTGCTCACCCAAACTGGGCAGAAAACAGACTTGAATGTTTGTTGTAACTCCTGGAGACCAACAGGAGTGAGACAAAGGGGATGTTCTCTGTAATATCATGGGGAAGGAAAGTGCTATTTAAGCTGATATGAAATTGCTGACACAAGACACTGAATGTAAACAGTTACGGTCACACTGTTGTTGGGAGGGACAGGTGGAAGGTTTTTGTCAGACAAGCAAGAGCACTTCTCAAGCAGATGTTTTACCACAAAGAGTGAAAGAAAGAAAAAACAGTTTTAGAAAGGAGCTTGAAAACTCCAAGGAGCCTTTATGACTTGGCTGCTCCATTATAGTCAGGGACTAACACTTGTTAAATATATACCTTCATGTACCTTGAGAGAAGACAGCCAGCTTGAAAATCATGTGCCTGGACAGAAGGCTTGTGCATTCTGGAGTGGAAAGGTTTAGGTGTCTATTTTTTCAAATATTCAAATGATCCCCAAGTCACTCAGGATTTCTATTGCCTTTGATGTTGTGCTGACAATCAAAAGCAGGGAAACACAGGCAAAGGGGGTGGGAAAGAGGAGATACATTGTGATGCCCACATTGCTGTTTAGTGCAGGGTATCCCTGGCAGTTCTCAGCCCATCTCTTGCCCACAGGGTGAAGCAGGGAGAGCTCCCAGGGTTGAGGACCCAACAGTGGATGCCAAACCAGCACAATTTAGTGTGTGAGTGAAAACAGCAGGACTGGACTTGAGGACTTCAAACTACTAATTCCAAACTTTAACAAAGACTCTGATAAGGGGACTTAAGCAGTGAATCACCCAACAGTAAATGAAAAATGACCTTCAGTTCTGTATCTGGTAAAACTCTCAGAAATATCACCACTAATACACAGCAGTACAGCCTTGGTACCAAGTGGGGTCTGGCTACTGGCCACAGTAGAAACTAGAATTCTTCTTTCATTAGTTCAACTCCAGGAAAATTTTACTGAAGAAATGTCTGTGGCCTCAGCTGATACAGAAAAGTGAATGTTTGGAGAGACAAGAAATCTGGCTCCCAGCAGGGCTCCGTTCATGCAGACCGAGTGCCACTGTACAACCTGATGAGGACTGCAAACTGAAATTGCTTAAATCAATTCAGTGAAGTTTAGTAACAAATACACACCCTGAAGCAGTAACTCTGAAAGGTTTCTGTGACATGGACTATGTATCCTGACCCTGTAGATGTCATATTTCCAAGTCACTGCAACAGTCACCATTTCTGCCCTGGTTTTGGCCACTTTGCTGAAGGTGAAATAACACCTGGAATGTCGAAATGCACCTAATCCTCCACTGAGGACTGATCCCCATGAAGAACCATTATGAAATATTGGTGTTGGTTATCATAAATGGCAATATTTTCCTTCTAGATGTGAACTCTTAAGTTTGAATGTACAGAAATCATGGTTGCCTACACAACTTTAATTTGACCAAAGGCACATTTCCACCATTAACATGACTTCTTTTTCACAAAGGTCACAGCTTTGTAAATTCACAGAATCTCTTAAAGCAACTATTAAAAGTCTGGAAAAAAACCTAAATATAAAAAAATTCAAAGCACTCTGGTAAACAGGACAGCCAACTATTGCTCTCATATTACTACTGCAGAAGACCTACTAGGATTCAACTGGCACTTTTGTCTTTGTTGAGCCAGCAAAAACCACTACCCAAAGAGGAGAGTAACCCTCACAGACTGGTCAGGCCATACAGGAAAAAGAAGCCCAAGAGAAAAAAATCTCAAAGACAAAAATGTGCTCAAACAGCAAAAGGGAGAGACATGGCTTCGTTAGAAGCAAACACGAGTCTACTTGACAAAGAAAAGCCAGTCCAAGGAAAACTGAAACAGAAGGCAAAGTAATGGATCCCATAGGGAAAAGACCCAAGGGCTGCTGAGAAAATGCAAAGGCAGTCACAGCACTGAAAAGGTTCAGCTGGGTGTACACACAGCTCAGTGTTTCACTACGAATGGAATGTCTCCTTTGAAGTTCCTTTCCCAGCCCAGCAGCAGGACACACACCCAGAGCAGAAAGGAAAAAAAGAGAACAGAAAGTCCAGCCTCAAACCATCTTCTATTAAAAACCCACAGATCTTTTTTTCCAAGTTTAGATTTAATGTGTTTTAGGTGAGGCTCTAAATGCTGAATCCTCATACAGTTGGATTTGGGGGGTCATTTGGTTTGGATTTTTAGTATTAATTCACCATAAGCAGGTACGGTGAAGGGCTGTTTTATGGATAAATTTACAAGGACAGTCTACAATCCAAGACAAAACTTGGACATCAGAGAGAAGAGACAGACATGTGAATCCAGCTTTGCTTCTAATAAAGCATCAAATGATTGGGTGGGAATGAAGAGCTCCAATTACTCCTCATTTCTCAAATCATCCTTTTCTTGACAGTTAAAAGGTTAAAAAGTAGAGGATGTTACAGTGCCTCTTCTACAAAACAGATGTTTTGCAGGAGAAATATGAAGGGTCTTTTCAGGTTTTATAGATTGCTGGATTAATGAGCTGTAATTTTTCTTGGATTAATGATTAATTTCCAGGCATATCACATCATAAATATGAGTAATTACAGTTATGACACACTTAGAAGCAACGTAGCTGTCAGAGGAAGAGTTGCTTCAACTCCAAAAGGCAGCAAGGTTTGCAGGTTTGTACGTGCACAAACTAGAGACATATTAATTTTTCCATCTGTTTCTGAATTGTCATAGAAAACCAGATAACCAGAACTACTGACAGTAGTCAGAAATGTTCTAAAAACCCCCAACTACACTAACTTATATGTGTTTTACAGAAAAAGAGACTAAAATTTGACAGGGTCATTGATCATTTGAACTAAATTTCAGATCAGTGTCAAAACCAGTAAAAGGAAGCATCAGTAACTATAAATATAGAAACAGAGCATTTCCATCACCATGACCCTGACCAACAGAGTCCCAGGTAAACCCCCAGTCCACACCATTCAGCCAACTCAACTATTCTGATTTTTAATTTTCCCTCTAAGTTTTTATGTAGTTGTGTCTTTTCTCAACATGTTGTCAAGGAAACCCTACATTCCTGTAGCTTAGTATCCACATCTTTATTGCTGTAGACACAAAACAATTTAGGATTTTGAACCAATTGACACGCTTGCCTTCCCACTATGAAGGGATCTGCACTTGTACCATAAGCTGGATAGAGGGAGACCATTTCTGCAAGTTCAGTTCTTCCAAAATTCCTATGGGAAATTTGCCAATTAACTCTGCTATTTATTAATTTTATTAATGATTTTACCTATCAATATTCTATTATGCTGTATGCAATCCACTGAAAAACAGCCCTGTAATGTGACTGGTGTCTCCTCGTTTACCTCCACCACAATTCCTCTCTTATTGTCTTTGAACAAAGTTGAGTTCCTTTGACAAACAATATTTTGGGGTTTTGTGAGAGCTGCCAGCTAAATTTCCAGTGATAATAATTAAGTTGCAGTTGTACACGCCTTGTATCTGTGTCATAATTTTACCTAATATTTAGATAGGTTTTCACTGGGAGTAGAGGTACTACATATAAATCTATACATGTACAGAATTTATGATGCACTCCAGAATTTGTGATGCTGCCCTTCAGCCTCTGGGTGTGCAGTGGTGGTGTCCACTCTGCCCATGCTGAGGTTTCTGTGGAGCACACGAGTCAAACTCACACTGCAAAGCACCAGGTCAGTCTCAGATTTGACACCAATCATTGCCTGATGTCCGAGAAGCAATTTTTCAGCATGTTCTGTACAACACTCATGGCCTAGAAGGGTTCTGGTTCTTATCCCAGGCTTTAAAATGCCATTTCAATTGTTACCCTCACAGAGATGATCGGTGGAACACACAGAATGCCTCGTGCATGGATAACTTCAGGATAAAGGTGGGAAATGGGAAGGAGCACTTGTAGCTTCCTGGCAGAGTGGAGTCTGTCATGCACTGGACTGGTGTTTCAGTGCTGTGTGTCATGGTAAGAGGTATTTCTGTCCCTCTCCCCTTCGGGTTTCATGGAGCTTTGCTTTTATCTGTCACCAAGGAAACACCAGGGTTTTTTCCCCCCTTGCTCATTAATGTCTGCATTTTTGTTTCCATAGCTACAAAGGAACCTTAGTGTTTTAAAATAGCAGTAATTGGATTACCATGACTTTTTGTAATTTATTGACACATTAATGGCTCCGATTTTCAAAAGCAGACACCAAAATTGCATCAGCAGTTTTTCAGCTATTAACATGTGTTATCTCCTTGTCCTGAAATACTGGATATGTGCTAAGAAAAGTCTCCAGCATCCAGACACTCACTGCACCCAGACTCAGGCTCCAGACGTGGTGCTCTGAAATTACTGAAAATACTCTGCTTTTTAGTCATATTGGGTTTAATTTCTGATGGTCCCCTGCAAAGAAGTGAAGAAGTTCTGTTGTGAATCTGCTCAGTGATAACCCCAATATCTAACATATTACAGATCCTTTGTAAATTTGACCCCAGTAGGATAATCTGAGAGAATTTTTACAGCCAAATATCTGGCCAACTCAGGATACAGGAATATGGAAAAGCACAAAGAATTGAGAGCACCAGTGCTATTAGAACTGGTGTTACTTAACAGGGACATAATT
>JAWWLV010000057.1:10852017-10862459 GCA_035041135.1 Platyrinchus mystaceus
CAGCCTCAGTAGAGGACAGAACTGAACTCACTGTATGAACATCCCACCAGTGCCACCACTCTGAGCCCCAGCCAGGAGGCACACACCAGTCCCACAGTGTATCTTGATTAAAATTAACCAACAACTTACAAAGTTGTAAGAGGAGGACAGACAGAATGACTGGATACCCCCTATTTTTTTTAGGAAAAAAGCTAAAGAGAGTCACCAACCTAAAATGTTTACAATGAAGGTATAAGAAAAGGGTGACAATTGGCTAAACACAGATAAGTATGAAAAAGGAAGCCTCTTAAATCTAAAATATCAGTTCCTATTTTTCATACTGGATTTCTGTGAATTCTTGAGGCTCAGACATTCCATTGCCATAGAAACAGTATCCTGTGTCTCTGAGGACCATCCTGTAGATGCTGTTATGGAAACAGTCATCTCAACAGCTCTCCTCATGGTATAGATTTCAGTGATTGTGTTTGTAAAGACCCATTGCTAAACTATCCTTTCAGGGTTCATTTTAATAAAACCCAAGTCTCTGAAGTATTGAGCAATTTAATAAACTCCTCAAGGCTGCTCCAAATTAAAAATACAGCAATGGAACAGAATGTGTATTGAAATGGCAGGGCCCTTTGAATAACTGCCAACCTTTCCAAATCTCTGTTATCAGCAAAGATTTGGGGGAAAAGATGGTTTGTCCTCCCCAACCATCATTAGTAAAACTACTTCAGGAAGGCAAATTTTCAAGTTGTGTTCTGTGCAAGGATCCCTTCACACACCCATCCTTATGTGCTTGCATGGAAATGAAATGCAAAACATAAGAAGGTACAGTGAGAAAATGTGGCTCAGTTGGCTGAACTGGGAACTGGGAATTCTTAAATCAAGGTGAACCATTCTTTTGTCTCAGAAAAGCCATCTAAGTCAGATTTTGAAAAAGATAACATGTGAGTTGGAAACTCATCTCCCACTATTTTTTTCCTGGGAGTTGAGTCCTTAGCTGACCCCAGAGCTTTGAGAAAATCTCCTCAACATTTTCATGTTTGTAACATCTGAGATACTACTACTGACTTATTTCATACTTACTTATTTGACTAGAGTTCTGTGGGCATGAGTATTTTTTATTTCCATGAATAAAGCCATCAAAGAATGTGGGACACAGTTATAAGGTGTTATTTCAATTAGTGGTCACTCATCACTTCATGTGTCAGATGTAAATAGCTTCCTGCCTAATTATATAGATTCTACTATTTAGTTGCTGCATCTTTAGACTGTAAATTCACATTTTTTATCTTCATCCTGGCTTTTTTAAAATCAAATTCATCCACACAAGAAGGTCCTTTCCAACCCAAACCATTCTAAGAAGGTTATATCCTATTCTTTATTCCTACACAAAATACTAGTTATTATGGCTTGTAAAGGAAATATTTCCTAGCAGTGAATATCTGAATATCTCTAACTAGAGATAACATTTTCCTAACATTTTCTTTAACACTTTAGAGTGTGTAAGCTTTGTTGTTTGAGACATGTGCCATGATTGCCAAGGAGTTTATTGTCCAGATTGTTACCTGTAAAGATTCCATTTTCCCAGGGCTGGTATTCCCTTAAGTCTCTGTGAACTGTCACAGCTCTCAGTGCTTTCTCATATTATTTCTGAAAAGACAGTTTAAATTGAAGTGCTCATTTTAACTAACAAAGCTGACAGGTATAATCCCATTTTGTTCCTCTTCCAAAAATTCCAAGTGTTTTAGCAAGGTTAGCAGTTGTTCTCCTTCTCTTCATTTATAGCCATGGTTTGCAGAAAACAGAATATCTTTTTTTTTTCTTTTGGTTTAGTATTTCAGTTTTTGGAATGCATGCCTGTGCTGAATAGATTCTTTAAGAGGCAACAAAAAAATACACTAATTAAAAAACAGATGACAAACCATACTCTTAATATAGGCATTTAAAAAAAGCCTACAAGCAGATGAGGTAGGAATTACTTTTTGGAAGAACATCTTTTCTAAGTTAGCACAGAAGAGATTCAACACCTGAGGTTGGCCTAAGCCCTAAATTCTGCAGACTTTTTTTTTCATGGTTTTGATCCTCACTATTATTTCAATAATCAAATGGATAATTATTGACCTAAAAAGAATATTCACCATCACTTTTCTAAATAAGGGTGTTTCTTACAGGTAGTTGTGGTTAACTTTTGTTTAAATCAGTGCAGATTCCCTGTAGGAGTGTTCATATGGTTTTGAAAGCACTCCTAATTTTATCAGCAGGGATTAAGATATAGAAATACATATATAGATATACATATATAAATATGTGACACCCCAAAACACTCATTTATAAAAGGAACAAACATTAATTTTGGGGTAGCCAAATTAAATAAGTTTTAGTTGCTTCTGATACTGGGCTGCCTCCAAGTTCTGTGTTTGGTGAAGCTTTGTGGAGGCTTTTTATTAATATTAAGTTGTACTCAGAGCTTGCTTTGCTGCTGCTCTCCTTGCTCATGCTCTGGCAGCAGCAGTGGCTGTGAGTCCATCTGCTCAGGGACAGCTCAGCTGGTCACACACTATTTGTTTTTTCTGTTCCTATGCTACTCATACCACTGTACATTTGGGAGCCCCTGACCTAGAATGCGTATCTGGATTAAGAAGAAGAGCTGCTGTAGATTCTGTGCTCTTCATCTTACCTTTTTATAGACCTTGGGTTTTAATAACTGCTTATTTATAGTATTTTATGGATTTCAGAGGGTTGCTGAATGCTCAGAATTTGTCACCAGTAGAAAGTATATACAAAACCTCCTCATTTCTGAGCAGAAAACCCATATATTGACACTAAGAAGCTCAAACTTCAATTTTGCCATCTTATAAACCATGAACCTCCTGGATATCCTATTGATTCAGTGCAATGGAACTGATACAAATATTATTTGCTTGTGCAGAAACTTGGAAGTGGTTCTCAAATGACTCAATATAGAGAAAAAATAAATTGAGGCATCTGGTAAGGAAGTGCTTTAATGTACAATGTGCAAGACCTAGGTATGGAAAACTACATTTTAAATGGTTGTTTTGTGAGAAGACTATTCATTGTTAAAACTACATTTGCAAGTATTTGTTCCTTTATAAAATATTTTTAACTTCAGTTTGTGGCTGTTCACATTCTGGACTCTACAAGCATGTAACAGAGAGTGTATGTACATCCTCAGGAGATGGATGGCATTAATCCAAGTTGGCTTAATCATACTGTGATGAGTTTGAGGCTTTCTCGGTGCTTGGAATTTAACTTTTTTTTTTTTCATTTATACATGTTGTTTATTCCTTTAATTATTGCTGAAACACTAAGTTACAGACAGCTTTGTTTCAGCATCACATAAGTGTAGGCGGTATGATGATGGAAAAGCTTTTTTCTCCCAGAGGGGCTCTCTAATTAATCATCACTAATGAAGCTGCACAGATTAACAATAATGGGGTGGGTGAAGGCCTAGAAGAGTCTGAATTCCATATCTAAGAACTGTTGTGTGCACTGAACCCTCTCCATCCCCGGTACAGAGTGAGATGTGAGAGTGTGGAGAGAGACAAGTGTCTGAGTCTGCAAGTGCCCAACCTCCACAGCAGGGTTTAGGGTTGTGATGGTGTTAACCTGGTGTTTTCCACAAGTTCTGCAAATGGATTTTTACAGCTTATATGTTCTTGTAATATTTACCAAACTCTTAGAACCTCTTTAAGTTGTTGCATTAATTTTACTCCAATTTCCTTTCTCTGTGTGTAGCAGGTTTGTACAGGCCTGATAAATGTGTTTGGCTTCGGATCAGGACAGTTCTAGAGAATGTAGTGGAGTTCTCTTGCAGGACTTCCAAGATTTTAAGTATTCCCACATATTCCTCTCACTTTCCTTAAGTGTTATGAGATTTCACCATTAAGTTTATAAAAAACCATCTGAGTGTCAGACAGTGGTTACAGGACAGTGCAGATTCAGGCACTTATCAAGCTGGACTCTGACAAAATTAGATTTGATCACACCACCTCATTGCCTTTGACTTTTCCGAAATGGAAATCTATTGCTTTACATTAATGAAGATTTTTATTAGTTTTAAATGTTTATTAGAGACCACCATGAAAGAAAATATTTTTGTGCCAACTGTACATGAAGAGTGTTCTGTTACTCCCTTTGCATAGAAGATTCTTGCATTCTGTTTCTATCTTAAGCTCTCCTCTTTGATTAATACTTTTGTTTTTCTTTTATAGTTTATTCCTTAGGTTGGATGAAATAAACTAATGAAAAACCCTTAGAAGGTACTTGGAAAATAGATGTATTTTCAGTGAAGCTACAAAGAGGAAACTATCACTAGCCAGATAAAATATCAAAACTATTGAACTCTTGGAGTGCCTCATCCCCAGAAGGACAAGGATCACTTTCAGGTGCAGTTCTTTCACTCTCAGTCTCGCTGTTTCTCTGTGGATTGTCAGTCCAGTCCAAACACCAGCATTTCTTCTCAGCTTGGAGTTGGGAATTCTTCAAGGTTTTGCACTGAAAGTTGCATTCAACAAATTTTTGAGAGCACAGTGTGTTTTTATAAGAACTCTTGTTGTCTTTAGAATTGCACAAGGATCAGGTGAGGGGAGAAACATGATTATTTCCAAACAACATAAAATCATCAGCATTTTCAAAGTACTTTAAAATTTGTGGTTTTGTCTTTAATTGTGCTGTTACTGTGCTTGCTCATGAGTTGTGGGTGATAACATGTGATTATCATCTGCCTACTTGATCACATGCACATTTGTGATGCTTGCAAGGGAAAACATTATCTGGCTGGTAACTGTCATACTCTGCAGAGTTTAAGAGACTGTTTCCCAGACAACAGAATAGTCAGATTGCATCCCTGAGCTGTGCACTGCCAGGTACCTGCACCCAAGCCAAACACCTGGTGGCAGCTGCTGCTCCCACTAATGACACAGACAAGATGGAACTGTTTGAACAGCCCAAATCAACCTGCCTGAACTATGGAAGTCAAGGAAACTGCACAATCTAAACAATAAAAAAAAAGGAAAAAAAAAGAAATGAAAGTCAAAATCTGTGGTTCTAACAAGTCAAACAGCACAAATCTTGAGTCAGTTTTTAAATTGAAACCAGATCATTCACTAGCCAAAAGACATTTAAGGGCCGTGTACTACCTGTTTAAGACCTCTGCTGCCAGGCATAAATCCAAGGGCAGCTGTAAAATGTGGTAAATCATTTCCCTGTGGCAAATTGAGCACCTTAAAACAAAAGAGCCCAGGGAACAGGTGGAAGGGCCAGCACTGGAAGCAGTCGGAGCACTCAGGGAGAGAGGTGAGTTGGGCAGCTGGTGGGATCCTGTGTGCACTGGCTTTGCATTTTGTGTGCTCTCAGGTGGGAGGGAAAGCTGATAAGAAAAATAATTATTTGCATTCAAATTATATAAACAGCACCAGAGCCTGGTTAGTGTGGGCAGTGTTAGACAGTGTGGTTCCCAACTGCAGTACACGTGTCACAGGCTCCATAAGGAAGGTATATGAGGCAACAGCCCTCTGAATGTGTGCACATCTCAGACTCTTAGCACGTTTATGGCAGAAGAATAAAATAAAAGGCATCTGGCAGTCAAATGTTTGTCCCAGGTCTAGTGCCAGATCATTCCATTAAAAATGCACATTTTTAATATGCCCTAACTTAAACTCTGTGTTCTGAAGCAAAGATAATGTCTGGGTTTGAATTTACTGGAGGGGTGGGCAGGATATTGATGGGATTTGGGGGTTTTTTTCAAGGTGGAGGGTGTTATTTGGGGAAGGGAGAAATATTAAATCCTAGGTAACAAAATCTCAGTCTCCCCTTGACATTTTTAGTTCTAATTAACTAAAACTGACTGAGCTGTAGCAGTGTTGTGGCCAATTAGCAGTGCATATCCCATGTTATCCTTTCACATCAGGCGGCCACAGGTTTCTGAAGATCTTATCCCAAATTTTTCATTTTTTTACTTGCTAAGAATGACTTCAAGTGTGAGTGGAATAGTAAATTAATTTGCTTATTGGTCCTGTTACATTCAGTCAGAATATCCTATAAGTTTACAGAGGGTTCTTTGGGGTGTGTCATTCCCTCTGTAGGTATTATGAGAGATCCAGGGTAGAATCTGATGGAAGATTTACCATCTTCTATAGACCTCTTTCATATCTAGTTTCTGACTGCAACTCTGCCTTTCAGAGCTTCTCCAAGAAAAAGTAATTCCCTGGTCAAGACCAGGCCATTCTATCTTCAGCCAAAGACTACTTTAAATCCTTTCAGAATATGCTTTACCTCCTGTTCCTAATTACATTCTGTGAATGCTCTCCTAGGCTTTCCTTACTGCTTCCATAATTAAAGTACCAAACACTCTTCCCTGTCATGGAGTGCACAGGTTTACAACAGGACACTTGCACTCTGAATTGTTCTCAGGTTTTTGTGTCTGGAAAGCTCAGTTTGCCGTTACCTGAGACTTTATTTAACTCACATCCCTGAGAGTTATGTGGTGTAATTGTGCCTGTGGTGACAAGTATCTGCAAAGGAAGGAAAAGCTACTTCATCACAGATGAGGAGTTGTGAAAATTGAAGTCTAAAAGACTGTTCTTGAGCATGTGAATCCTCATGGACAGGGAGTGGAATACACAGACAACACATGTGATCCAGCCCCCTCTCGTGTTTTTTTCCACACGGAAGGCAGGAATCGATCCAGCCTTATTTCTTAATAAAAATTTAAACACCTGCATCTTTTTTCTGAAAGCTGATACATTACTGCTATTTCATCTCTTCTTTGGGGATGGTAGGCATTAGTCTCAGGATAGAAAATGATAATCTGTAAAAATGTTTATTTGCATTTCATGTGCAACTTGACAGCCATTTTCACCAGAATGGGGGGGGGGGTGGGGGAAGGGATTTGTTGCCCATTTCTATAAGCTGATTTTTCTTCAAATTGAGAGAGGAAGAGCCCTAAATACTAAAGGATAGAAAACTCTCCTGGTAGACTGATACAGAAACAAATACAGGCATTTGGTTGTCTTACACTGATCTGTGGGGGTTTTTGGGTTGAACCAAATTGCATGATACTAACAAATAGCAAGTCAGTGTTTGTTAGTGGGTGAAGTGGATGAATGCACTGAACTCCGGGAAGTATTGAAGGTCTTGCTAAAAGCCAAGCTGGCTCCAGTGGTTGTTCTGGGGTGTGCAGAGCATTGGCTAAATCATCCCTGACCACTTGTTCTTGCTCTGCAGCACTGGCAGGGCCTTTCTGTGATTTTTCCATTTCATTTCATTTCTGGTTCACTGTGCAGAAAACAGAAATTCAGCTGCCTTGGCCCCTCACAGTGCTCGTCCTGGCCATAGGAAGAGCTGTCCCAGAGCAAGATGAGCAGCAGCTGGAGATGAGGAGTAACTGCCCTCAGGTGGCACATGTTCCAACCAGCTCACACAGCGTGGGCAGAGCTGAGGACGTGCTGCACAGCTGGGGGTTGGCAGTGCAGCTCCCTTGACTGAGGCTGGGAGATGGTGTAGAATTCAGGGGTCTTCAATGCTGTTTGCTGCTTTCCCATCCTTCCCCTCTGCCCCGGGTCAAATGATGAGGACAGGCCTCAGGGACAGGAATTTGGGATGATATCAGTTAGGAAGAAGGAAGGTGAAAGGCTTTGGAGTGGGAAGCCAGCTTGCTGGAGCTTGCTGGAGCAGTGGGAAGCACCTGTAAGGACCCAACACCAGTAGTGGAACTGTTAATGCTGCACAGATGACATAAAACTGGTAAAGAATCTGGTTATTTTGATAAAAACACATTTTCAGTATTGAAGAAATCTTTTTATCCCACCTACATTTCTTTGAAGCCTCGAAGGGATGCACCAAAGCCTATGAATGCTAATCCATGGTACAGTGTTCTGATGGTACCCTGTTCTGATGTAGTAAATGTATCCTCATGTAAACTCATTTGCACCTAACACCATTTTTACAGGATGTGATATGTTGTGTAATGGTGGTATTTCCTCCCTGGTGTCTCCTTTGGATCCTAATCAGAGATCTGGAAGGATTAAAATTACTTCAACACTCTTATTAAGTATGAGCAAAGCTGGAGAAGTTGGTACCATCCTACACTGGGGTGTTGCTTTCTTTCTGAAGAGTATTTGCTTAGTAAAAGTACCATTTGGTGTGACCTTTTCATAATGAGATGCACTTTAACTTGCAAGGCATTAAAGAGCTGATTCTGGAAGCACAGAAAAGGAGCTTTGCTATCCAACAAAGTTCTTAGAAGAAGTACATTAAGGAACATAAAGCCAAGCACGAACTCTCATACTGAATTTACAGCTAATGAAAGAGTGTTTGTAGATGGGACAGCCTGTAAGAGTTGTATAATGGAAGTCATTGAATAGGTTTGTCTGGAAAAGAAAGCATTGACAACGTCAATTCTCTGCCAGTTCCACTGCCAGACTGACGAAGGGAGTGGGAACTTGTTTTTCCAGCTCAAGAAAAGAGCTTCGAATGGTTTTCATTAATACTGCCTGTGAATACCGATATTTCACACGCATAAAACTTGGATTTCAGACCAAAGAACTGGTGCAGTGTTACTGCAGCGTGGCTGTATGTCAGAATATGACAGGGGGAAAATGTATAACAAAATACAATTTTCTGAAGTGTAAGAAACAGTGAAGACCTCAGCTGTGATGTGAAACTGTGAAGTGTTGTGATACCTGAAGCAAGGGAAGCAACCAGAGCCCATATGCTGCCTATGGCAAGGGAGGGGCACAACTCTCCCCACTTAGTCTTCTCTGCCTCGGTCACCTCTGCACAGTTTGGTTCTGGTGATCCATTATAAAAGGCACTTCTGACTCGCATTTGTTTCACTCAGAAGTGCAGCTTGAATCACTGCCATTGTCACCAAACCCTTTTCAGGTTAGAATTTAGTGACTTTTTGTTCTGCAAAAAGATCTAGTTGATCTCTGGAACAGGGCTTTGAACCAGGGTGGTGTTTGCTCTCCTGAGACACAATATCTGTATTTCTTACAGAAAGCCAAACCCCCAGTTGTGTGGGGCTGAGTGGGTTTGACAATCTGGGCTTTTGGTACCCATTATGGAGTGCAGGAATGATCTGGATCTAATGCTGGAGATAAAGCAACTTTTGGGTCGTGAGTTATTTCCTGATATTTGCGCTTTTCAGAAAAAACTATGGTTACTTTATGAGGCCACTTCAGGAGGACAAGACACGTCTCCCTGCTGGCAAACACGGGTCTGGAAACACAAAAACATAACCCCTTGTTTTGAAAATAAATTCTTTGGGACCTCAGAGCACATTCAGACACAATTCCTAGAGACATTTCAAGTATTTCTTAGTCATGCCAAGGAGATTGCTCTGCCAAAATCCATCAGAAGCATCTGATCACAGGGCCCATTTCATGCATCAGTTGCCTTCAGAAGTTGTAAGCAAACAGCTCCTGAAACACACGTTTGGACTAAGGAATCTCACCATGGGTTTCCACAGTTCTTTTGTAGATGTCCATCATGGTCCTCAGTGCTCATCGCGGTAGTGCCTGGGACTGGACAGAATTAACTGAATATTTTCTTTGATTTCTATTATTAGACAGATAATGTCAATATATAGAGAGAAAGATATTGAATTTCACAGTATTACATTCTTGGTTATAAAAATGTACAAATTATTCTCAAGATGCAACATGACCAATGTAAAGAATTGTAATGTTTAGGATATGCCACTTCTTCCTCTGCAGTTACAAATTTTCCTAAAATCTGACTTTATTATTTATAATTTCATTATTCCTCTTACAAGTCAGGTTTATAAGTCGTTCCGCCCTTGATATCACTCAAATACAGAAACTTAATAAAACTCCTGTTTAAATAACCTGAAGTTTCTGTGAGCAAGAACTGCTGAAATCTAGCTTCTAATCTGCACCATATGTTGACATGCTTCTTTCTTGGAGATGACATTTTGCTTTGCTTCCGATAGATAACATTTCTTTTGCAGAAAAAAAACCTGATGAGAGGTTACAAGCAGCCTGATGGATGAGGGATGGGGCTATTTAAGGGTCACCATCTTCCCCAACTGTTTGTCACACTGAGAACTCTCAAAAAGCTTTGCATTTTTAACATCATTTGCGAAATTCTCCAGTTGCAAAAACAGCTGGATGGGTATTGAGACTACAATGGATTTAGAACTGATCTTCCAGAGATAACTCTGTGCACTATGGTAGATCACCAGCATGTTAACGCTTAGGAATGTTCCTGTGAGAGAGCTGGGAAAAGTAATATCGATTGGTATCTCCAACAATAATTTATTCTCTTAACGGCTCTCATTTAACCATTTGTTACCAACTGAATCTGGTATTGTATCATTAAATGGTGGTTTCTCTAACGCAGCTGATGGATTTGATGTTCAGTGTGAATGAGAAGATGCAGAGGGGACATTCCCTGAATGTGAGGCTGGGACTTCT
>JAWWLV010000057.1:10862559-10874826 GCA_035041135.1 Platyrinchus mystaceus
CAGCTGATGGATTTGATGTTCAGTGTGAATGAGAAGATGCAGAGGGGACATTCCCTGAATGTGAGGCTGGGACTTCTGGCAGTGTGTGCAGTAACCTGTGTGCAGTGACCCGTCTCTGGGACGTTTCCCTCTCCCCCTTTTCCAGCGGGGCTGTTTCTGTGCAGTCATGAGCGCACAGCGGTCGCTCCCTCTGTGATGGTTCCGTGAAATGCTCTCCAGTTGCTTGAAAAGTAAAAATTCCACAAAAGTCACGGGACGTTCAGCATTACCGAAAATTTTAGCAGGAAATGTGTGATGCCGCGCCAGCGGACACATGTGGGTTTGTTTGTTGCTGCAGCTGACAAAGAATTATCAACATCGTAAATCACTCGGGTTTGAAACGGGCCGGGCAGTTCGTGGAAACCCTTCCACACTGGGACAGCGTGGCTGCCGGTTATGAAATGCCTTACAAAACCCGTTACAAAAGCGCTTACAAAACCCTCACAACCCGGCGGGCGGTGTCACCCTCACACCGCCCGCCGTGACGTCACACCGCCGCCGCTTACGTCACCGGGCTCCCTGCGCCCCCTGCTGGCCGGCCGCGGGACCTGCGGCCGCGCTGACGTCATCGGTCAGCTGGGCGGGCTGGGCCGTGTGAGCCGCGAGTGAGCGCCGGCCCGAACCGAGCCCGGCCCGAACCGAGCCCGGCCCACGGACACTAACACGGACACTCCCACGGACACACACGGACACTCCCACGGACACTCCCACGGACACACACGGACACACACGGACACTCCCACGGACACACACGGACATTCACACGGACACTCGTGTTTCCGACACGGCGGCCGGTCGCGCCCCGCCTCACCCGGGCCGGGCTGGGCCGAGCCGGGCCCGTGACGTCACGGCGGCGCGGCGCGGCGATTGGCGGGCGCGGCCCGCGTGCCCCGCGCAGGCGCGCGGTGGCGGCGGCAGAGCCGGGCGGCAGGGCCGGCCCGCGGTGCCGAGCGGCGGCTGCGGGAGAGCGGCCTCGGCCTGGGCCTGGGCCCGGCTGCGCCGCAGACATGAAGATCTGGACCTCGGAGCACGTGTTCGAGTGAGCGGGGCCGGGCCGGGCTGGGCAGGGCGGGGGGGCGGCGGCGGGGCCGAACCAGGCACGGCGGGACCCCTCCGGGCTGGGGGCTGCGCCGCCCCAGGGCCTGCGCCGCCCCGGGGCCGCCCGCCCGCCCCGCTGGTGCTCCGCGGGTGCTCCGCGCCCCGGCCCCGCTCCGCCGACCGCGGCCTCCCGTGACCTTCCCTGCACGTCCTTGCGGGCCCGGGGTCACGGCCCGCGGGGGAGGCTCCGGGAGCCGCGGCCGGCGGGACCGCAGCAGGGGCTGTTCCTGTGCGGGGCTGTACCCGTGTGCTGTGGAACTGCACACGGACCCACCCGCGGTGTCGGCGCTGCTCAGGGCTGTAGTGCTGCCCTCGCCTTCAAGGGGCAGCGCTGAGCGAAACACGCTGAGGCCCTTCATGGTCGGGGCTCAAGTGCTCCAAAAGACCTCCGTTAAAAATAATTCGAAGGAAATACTCGTTAGAGGAGAGTAACAACTTAATAAATCACTCCAGTATTCCTGAAATCTGGATGAAGTGCAGTCTTTAACATTATGTCACAAGGAAACGTTCTTATCAAGTTACAGTATAATAGGACACCGGATTAAGGAGGTGTGTTGTATGTTTGACTTGTATGTGGCACTGTCCAGTTCATGAAATACAGGTTTTTCTCGAGGCCTTAAGGATATGTGTAGGGTTGAGAAGTGGATATGTAACTGCTTTAAAAATGTAAATCAACTGATATGTGTCATTCAGTTTTAATAGAAATCCTGTTAAAACCAAAGGTGTACAACTTTGTGTCCTGCTTCTATGTCATCAGCCACCCCTGGGAAACTGTGACCACAGCTGCCATGAGGAAATACCCAAATCCCATGAACCCCAGTGTGGTTGGAGTCGATGTCCTGGACAGACACGTGGATCCCAGTGGGAAGCTGCACAGCCACAGGCTCCTGAGCACAGAGTGGGGAATTCCCTCCATTGTGAAATCGGTGTGTATTGAGTCACAGAGCCAGAAAGGCGTCCCTGCAGGGAAGGGAAGCTCCTAAGCCGGGTGTTGAAATAGATAAGTATAATTTCGTAACTTTAATGTTTTAAAAATATAAGCAATTATGTATCAGGAAAGTTCAACAGCAGTACATATAGTGACTTCCTGGTAGCCAAAGATTGCCTGGATCTTACATTGCTTCCACTGGGAGGATTGATCTACCTAAACTCAAGAGTTTTCTGTTAAGCTAAACCCTAACTCTGTTGTCTTGGTGTCTGTTCAATGCAATTATCACTACTTACACATTTAAAGGCAGGAAAAATTGCATAATTAATCCTATCTATGTTTGCCTGGCCTCCAGCTCATAGGCACCTGCAGAACAAGGACATATGTTCAGGAGCACTCAGTTGTTGACCCTGTGAAAAAAACAATGGAGCTTAAATCCTGTAATGTAAGTAGCTGTGTTTGTGCAACTGCAGTGGATTACAGGGTATAACAGTACCTTGTGCATTTGAAAAGGATAGTAATTTTAAAAATAACTGGAAAATTGTATTAGAACAATACAAGTGAAAGGTTTAACGGGGTTACAGGTGACCAGTTCTGTTTTTCAGGAAGGAGTTTCTAGGCTTTTGGAATTTGTCAGGACTGAAGCATCTGAACATACTGATGAGCAGGACAGGAGGAGTTTTAGAGGGCAGGGGGGGAGGGCACACTGTGACTGTTTCCTAATCATGTAACATTTTGCCCTCTGTACTGCTCCATCTGTCTGATCCCACTGTGGCAAATGATCCAAAAAAATTAAGAGAAATAGATCAGCAAATGCTGAAGTTGGAGATATCTCTGTCTTGTTCTCTAACCTATACTTCCAGGAAAAGTATAATGTTTAAATGCAATATAAGCATTAGTTTTGAAACTGCAGTTTTATTTACTTTATCCCTTTAATATTTGTATCAAGGGGTAATCCTGTCTTTTGCTCTACAGATTTCATTTACAAACCTCGTGTCAGTAGATGAGAGGCTTGTTTATAAACCACACCCTCACGAGCCACACAAGTAAGTACCTCTCTGCTCTGAGGTTGCTCTGAAGTAATACAGACTTTGCTTGGAAAATTTCCATGGTTTCCCTTGAACAGAAGATGAGGTTTACATGGCCTCTGTTATGGTAACTTCAAAAAAGGATTAAATGGACTGTCATTTCCTCCAGTGACACTGCTTCTGCAGAGCACCACTGGCACACTTTGGGTCATGCTGGGAAGGAGCCCAGGCCTGTCCGTAACTGAGTTTGAACATCTGCAGTTTCCAGCCCCTTGTGTCTGATCTCTCCATCAGCCTGAGCAGAGAATCTGCACTAGAAAGCACATTTATCTGCCTTTAGTCACTAATTTTGGAGGTTTGTGTTTCAGTGATTGGGTGGGGTTTTTTAAGGCAATTAGAGCTTACTGAGTCTGTACTGCTGGAAGCAGTGATAATTCTGAAGGATCATTCTGGGATTCTAACAGGAGTTTTTTCCTCGCACGACTGTCAGAAATGTTAAATCCCTGTTGTTGAAGGGAATGTTTTTTAATACTGTTTTCCCAGTATTCCATATCTGCTGTTGCCAGTCCTAATGTCCTGCTACTAAAGATGGAATTGGCCGAGTGCCACAAAGGAGCACTTGGACTTGATGGGCACTCTTGGCTTTTATGAGTAGAAGCATAAACCAGTTCTGTGTTACACAACTAGGCTGGTGAGGAAAGGCACTTGTTGGGGAGGAGTGAGTTGCTTTAAGCAGTACATTCTTTTTTAAGCTACTCAGAATCATTCCATTTCCTGCTCTCTGTTTCAGAACCATTCTGACACAAGAAGCAATAATATCTGTCAAAGGTGTCAGTCTCAGCAGTTACCTAGAAGGGCTAATGGCAAACACAATTTCTTCTAATGCTAAAAAAGTAAGTATGACCTTAGTGTAAAATGTGTGAATACTGACTGAATGTCAAAGGGAATAAGAACCTCTGTTTTACTTTTTGGCTTTGTCAGCAGTCTTAGGAAAGGGCCACGTAATTCTACTGCCCTTACTGCAGAGACTGAGTGCTCAGTGTGCTGAACTTGTTCCTCTTTTTCCTTTTGTGAATGAAGATAATAAATTATTATTGGCAAAGGTCTCTGAATCCTCACCAGAGAAAACATCTCCACTCACTTGACAGTCTGGCACTGTCATGCTGCCCTCTTGATGCCATCTATTAGTTTTTACTGTTGAAAAAGGATGTACATCCAGACAGGTCTGAAATAGTTCTGTGGGAGTAATGACATGTTTTAATTGAGAGTTTGTCCTCTAGGAATCCAAAGGTGTCTTGAGTTCAGCCTCAAGAATGATAAAACAACCTGGATATAAAGTTTTTTGTGGATCATAATGTGAGCACTGCTGACCTAAGCGATTGTTTTCATGAAATGTAAGGCAGAACATGTTCCTGCAGTACTCCAGTTATTGAAATAAAAAATACCAGAGGCGTGTATTCCTGTACCTTTTGTCATTTTCAGTAAGACAGGACTTAACCTATTTACTAAGATTAATACACTGCTAAACTCTTCTTTAACTGCAGGGCCGGGAAGCATTGGAATGGGTAATTAAAAGACTGAATGCTGAAATAGAAGAGTTTGCAGCTTCAGCAAGAGGAACCATGAGGAACTCGATGGCAGCAGCAGCGTTTGTAGAGAAATGATAGTACTTATACCTGTGTCACTAACGAGGCTTAACAATCTGCAGCTTCTCTCCAAGCCTAAATACACGTATCCTTTGTTATTTAAAGGCATACCTGTGTATTAGGCACGTTACAAATTTCATTTGGAGAAAAGGTGAATTCTTACTAAGGCTGAGGTTCAAAGGCTATTTAATATATTGGGTCAGCTGGACCGAATTTCGGTTACAGATGAAGAAATAATTTTCAAGTATAGTTCCTGTATTTACATGAACACTAACTTAGAATGTTTGCAGATATGAAATAGCCTCGCTTAGTGAGGAGGCTGCACATGGTGGAGGACACTGGCACGTTAGGCTAATTTCTGTGGAACTTTTATTTTGTGTGTGACTTCTGGACTACCTCTTTTGGGACCAAGCCCAAAATTAAGCAGAATGGTTGTTCCAGCATTGTTCTGTTTGTTGATTTTTGACAGTTGTGTGATACAACTTGGTTTAACAGAAAGCTTATTACTTGATGCTTGAAATACAAAAGAATGTACAAAATATTTTTGATAAGCTTTTTAACTTGTTTAAACGGGGTGAACTAACATGGTACTCAAATTATTTTTCGGTCAGTGTAGGTAAAACATCAAAGTGTCTCTTGCCTACCAAGACCTACGTTCTGTTCCTAAATGCAGCATTAATGAGCTGGGCATGCAGTACCTTAAAATAAAATTTTATCTTTAACCTCTGTAAGTATTTCCATTTCTAAAAGCCTATTAAATAAAGGGGTACAATAAGCATCGAGTCATAAAATCTTGCAAGCTGCTACAATAATAGGTGTTCACTTCAAAGAACCAATTAAAGACAAAAAAACCCTTGTGAATTTAGCTAAAGAGATACCTAAACATAAAAGGAAGTAATATTTAACAATATACTCATTAATCTAATCACACTTCAAAGATAATGTGCTACGTCAACTGAATATTGTGTTGTCCTTTAATTTAAAGAGTGTTCTGAGTTCCGGATTAATTTGCTCACAGTACAAGATTCTTTGTGTTCTCAAGGGTTTCATTTCGTGTTCTACAGTTCTTGGTACTCGTTGTATGTTCTTGGTACTGTCACCAGTCATTTGCTGCAGGAACTTAAAGGTCAGACCTTGCCATCCTTTCTTACATCATGTGCCAGTGTGCTGGTAGTGTCGTGACCTCAGCAGGGACTCTGTCCCGTGAGGCTCCTTCAGTGGGACAGAAAAACGCAAAGGCACAGCCCTGAATTAGCTGATAGTGGTATTTTGGTGCCAGAGGCTCTTCCTGGAATTTTGATTCTAATCTTACAAGTGATTTCAAGACTCCCTCTTAGCCTTTATGAACTGTAATGTCACCTGTCCCAGCATATTTTATTTTGCATGCCATTTCTGTTATATCAAATTGCCTATTGAGTAGTGTCTGCTGTGTAGAGAACCAGAGGTTATTTTAAGTGGTAAACACACAAGAACACATTCTTCTGTAAGGTTTGTGTTGGGAGAAGAAAACAGGTGTATAGATATATAACTTTTAAAAATTTAACTATTCTAAATATTTTTCTAAAATGAAATTATTTGAGACTACCTTACTAAATTAAAGTCACTGAGGATTGCCATGCTTTTACAGGAGATTATTACAACTGAAACAGCATTTCAATTTTTAAAGTATATGTGAAACTTCTGCAAAACTGTACCATCATTTCTGATAAAAATGCTTTGCTTGAAACTCACTTTACATGTTAGGTTAGCCATTACCATCACCTGATAATTTAAGTTTTTTCTTTTCCAACTTTTACTGCACTAAGGACTGCATAGTATGAACTCAGTTTGGCCCTGCACTGAAAAAAACTTAAATGTTTAATTTTTTGCAGGCATTCAACAACTTCTTGAAAGCTAATAATTTCTTTCTTCTATTTTATTTATGTGCCTACATTCTCATTCTGTCAGAGTATGGCTTTCTGTATGTGGCGCTTTTTAAATAAAATTTTATTTGAATTCTGACTAGTTTCTGCAACTTTCTGGTCTATTTGGCTTTTATAACTACGAGGTGAGTAGTCTAAAATAAGTGGGGTGAAGGTGGAGAAATACTCTGGAGTGGCTTCTTTCATTGAAATGTATATCCTGAAATGCACATTCACAGCTGCATTTTTTACTTCTTAATAATTCTTTTCTGCAAATCTAACACATTTCCCAGTTTGCTGTGGAAAATCTTTCTATCCTGTGGAAAGGTTTTCAATCTACTTGGATGAGATCTGTGTTCAGATTCACTGTGATGAATGTGGGGTGCTATGGCTGAGAGCACCAGTGAGAGTGACCTAAGGCAGTGCAGAGAACCTGTGGGTTCTGGGGGTTGGAAGGAATGGAGGAGGTGGTGGGTAAGAGAAGGGAGGTGGAGGGAAAAAACTGAAGGATCAGGAGGAAAGAAGGGGGTGGAAAAAAGGGGGAAGGGGCAAAAAGAGCAGAAAGGATAGAGGTGGAGGAATGTGGGGTGAATAAATCAGTGGTGTGGTCTCTGATCAATCCCACCCAACCAATGGGTGTCAGCACCTGTTCAGTCTCACAGCAGTTACTGTAAATGTAAAGTTGTTTGCTGTGGAAAAAAGCAGAAAAAACTCGAACTACCATTTCCTAGACTTTGCTGATGTGTCTCTTGCAGTTAAACTGCAGTCTTAGCATGTCTCCAATAAATGTCAATAAATGCTAAGTAAACCTAAGCGCCCATTTTCTAGTAACTGCAACCTTTTCAAGCCCCTGACTCTGACAGATGGTTCCAAGGGAAGGTCAGCAGCCTGTGGAGGTTCACGTTTATGGAAGAACTGAAGAGTGCTGATAAAGAGCCCTTGTGGGGAAGCACTGAGTCACTTCAGAATCCTTCCCTTTCTGTAGGTGAAGGTTGTTCTTTTACTTGCACAGGACCTGTTATTTTCTTTCTTCCATAATTTGACAGCTTTGCTTTATTTGTTGCTGTAGAACTAACCTCTAAAGGTAAGGTTACATGTTACAGCTAAGCTGAGCTAATTGCTTACCTTCATAAAAGGAGACAATGCTGTGTTTGCCATCCCTCTTGCCTGGCTGTGCTGTCCTACTTCTTCCCTTGGTCTGCACAGCCATTGTTGACCCAAGTCAACTTGTTGAGCCAAAAAAACCTGACCATGAGAAGTGATACAGTCTTTGTGCAGCCACCAGCACGGTGAGATGCTGTAAGAGGAGAAACGTAGGAAGCTATTGGGTGGGCTGAAATTATATTGCCTCTGCAATTTGTATTACAATAATTTCATATTGCATCTACTAGAGCGAGTATTTGATGTTATTTTAACAGTAAAAATTATAGCCCTGTAACAGTACCATTGTTAAGTTAAAGTCTTCCTTCTCAGACATGCAGCTACAATTGAATAAAATCACCAACATATGTGGTATTTTTCTAATCGTATACCCAATCCTTTTTACACCAAATGAGACGAAATGATTGCCCTTGCTGTGAACTTTGATGTGCCTAGAGCCTGTTCAACTTTGTAGACACCTTGCCAAGAAACCTGCTTTCTAATATGGCAAGTAGCAGCGTTTGAGTGAGTTCTTGTCAACAGTTTTTTGGGGGGACCATTAATGTCACCTAGGTGTTTTTTAAACTTTTATTCAATATTAGCATCAACTGTAGAGAAAATGTCTTACATTATCATGCTATCCTGTCATAACCACATTTATTCTGTCATAGCCAACACAAGTTATTAAACATGTTAAAAGAGGAAGTAATGCACAAGATTCTTAAAACTTGAGTGTACCTGAATTCTGCTCTGCAGATCCTGGGTCACTCCACAGACTATTTATGCCAGATTTTGTAGAATGGACAGCTGAGAACTTGGATGACACTGCAAAATTACTTTTACTTTGAATCCAGGTGTCCAAAAGTTAAAAAATAGTATCTTCATCAGCTTCATTAACTAACCTCCAAAATACTGTCCTGTAGTAGGAAACAGCACAGAACTGCATCTTTACCTTAAGATTAGTGCTGATCTTAGGGTGTGTTTTCTGCTGATGCTCTGTGCAGAGTGCTGTGCTTAGACAGGAGATTTACCAGGAGATGACCCGCATTGTCATCAGCAGGGCATGAATTCCAGAGGCTGTGGAACAGATTAGGGTCAGCAGCAGAGGGAAGAGCAGAGCTTTACCAGCACAGCCCAGTATGGCTTACCCAGGCAGAGAAAGGAGATAAACCCACAGCTACCCAAGGTAGGAAACGTTATTACTGACCTGTACATTTTATACAATGGTGACCATAATTCCATGTTTGTTCACAGTGTTGTTTCATAGGAAAAAGTGCAATAACTGTGTCATTTTCAATGAAGGCAGTGGGAACACAGTGAAGAGGTTATGGAATTTCTAGTCTGTTGGACACCGGCATTTTGTTGTATTGTAATTTGCCTTTTGTTTAAATATTTGTTCTCCCCCTATAAAATGCACCTGAGAAACTTAGGAGATTAAAGATAGTCACAGAGTGATAGTGTTTTTAGAGAGCAAGGGATTTTTGAGGGCTTAATTATTTTTCTGTTTTACTAAGAATACAGGGCAGCAAGCAAACGTGTAATTTCATAATGAAACGTGCATGTTTAGAAAATTTCATTTGGTTTGCCTTTTGATCTGTAAGCATCGTGCTCTTGAAAGAATTGCCACATTTTTGCAGGAGCTGTAAAATTACAGAAGCATTATCAATAAATATTAAATGTACTCAAGAGCTTTTTGGGGTCTCATCTTTGGTACATAAGCGGCTTTTTTTTTTTTTTTCAGTTTGGTAATTTTAATGTTTGCATAGTAAGACAGGGTTCAACTTCAGCCCCTGTTGAGCAGACACCTGCTCCAGTTAAGAGGTGACCTCGGGGGGAGTTGCAGCCATGGTGATTATGTTAAATCCATTACCCACGCACCTGGACACTGCTTGTGTAATAACAGGGGCAGAGCTGGGCTGTGTTCACCTGAGGAGCTGCAGCTTTCTGAGGGACAGGAAGCTTTCTTGGTCCATAAAATATGGTTGTGATGACTGAGAAACTTCCTGTGCTTTCCTGTGCCCACAGAGACACAGAGACACCAGCAGGTTTCAGCTCTGCTTTGCAGCGCAGTCTGGAGACGAGAGAAAGCAGCTGTGGATCAGCCTCTTGATCTACTCATCCTATAATTAGATGCACCTTTATGAACTGAAATATAAGCTGTTCCCTTTTTAATCATATGTCTGCCTTCCATCACAGCTTCTCTTTAGGATATTTTTATTTAACAAATCAAAAATTACTGTTATTGCACCGGGTTTATGTCCAGATTTATTTCTATAAAAATATCTGAAAAAGAAGTAGACCTAGTTGCTGAAATGTGTGTTTCTTGGACACAGAATCAGTTTACCTACTGCTGGCTTCAAAAATAAATCCTGCACATGCTGCACAGAAAAATACTGTTTTCTTTGCCAGTTTTGTTAGAATCATCAGGAAGATGTGTATTTTTTAGTCGATGTTATGAATCAAAAGGAAATAATCCCTCATATCTTTAGAGGCCTAGTTTGACTTGCTGACCTTTACAACTGTGTATTTGTTTAAAATCTCTCTCCACAGCCAGTAAGCACCCCTGGGTCTGAATATCCCGTGGTATTTGGAAAAGCTACAGTGTTTTAATTTCCATTCTATTACATAACTATTATTTTAGTCCAGATCTTCAGGACAGGGAGATGGTATTTGACAGGAGGGTATTCTTTGTCAGGCTGTCATAGATGCTAAAATCTGGTTGAAGAAGGACAGACATGTCAGGACAGAAGAACATTTGCTCCTGCCCTGGTCCCCTGGAAGGAGCAATGCTCTCAATAAGTCTGTGAGCTCTTATTACTGGAGCTTTTCTGCACCAAAAGAGAAACCATTAAGAGACCTAACTAAGCACGTGATTTAAATCTTTATTTTCAAAATAATATCATTTGGGGTCATGCTGTCTCTTTGTTTTGTTTTGGTGTGTTAATAGAGACCTCTAGTTTAAAATACTCCTGATTTAACAGCAGTCATGTTCCTTGGCTTTTCAGTGTCATCTCTTCAACGTACCTGGACCTACTTGGTCTCACTTTTTTGGCCTCCCTGGACCCCTTCAGTGTCAAGACTTCAGCCTCCTGGGAACTCTTTAAAATCCCCTTTTCAGATTTGGATGTATCCAGTCTGAGCTCTTCATCCTCTGTTGAGTTCTCCAGTCTCACTTCATCATCTCTGGACCTTTCAAGTCTCCCGTCTTCAGCCTCCTCAGATTTCTCCAGTACCTCCTCTTCAATCTCCTTAGAGCTCTCCAGTCTCACCTCTTCAGATTCCTGGGAGCGCTCCAGTTTCTCCTCTTCAATTTCACTGGACCTATCAAGTCTCACTTCATCAGGCTCTCTGGATCAATCTGGCGACAGTTCTTCCATCTCCTTAGATCTCTCAAGTGTCACCTCTATATCCTCCACAGATTTCTCCAGTCCTTCTTCACTCTCTCTAGACCTCTCCACTCTCACGTCTTCGTCCTCCACGGGTGTTTCCAGTCACACCTCCTCAGCTTCCTTGAGCTTTTCCTGTACAATCCCTCCATCCTCACCAGGCATCTCAGAGAACAGCTCCTCAACCTCTTCGGAGTCACTAGACCTCACCGATTTTAACTATTTCCTGTTTCAGCGCTCCTCTGAATTGTCCTCATCGTCCTCTCAGGATGTTTCCAATCTCATCTCTACACCCTTTCTGGATGTCTCCAATCTCACCTTTCAGGATGCTTCTTCCCTCACTTCCCCAGTTTCTATGGACATGTCTAATCTCACATCCTTAGTTTCCCCAGACCTGTCCACGCTCACATTCCTGGATGTTGCTAATCGCAACGCTTCAGCTTCCCTCGATCTCTGCATCTAACCCTCCTAACACACCCCCTCTCCCTGCAACCTCTCTCTGTCTTCCTGAACTCTCCTCCTTTATGTGCTCTCTCCTAAGTTCTCTCTCTGAAAACACCTATCTGAGGAAATTTTAGGGCTTTCCAAACATTTCCTGGCACCTGAACAGAACTGGGCATGGGAACAGGTCGTACAGATCTATAACGGTGCCTTGTAACAGCTGCATAAACACCAATATATATTCTGGAAATTTTGTAGAGCACAGTTTCTGTCCCAGATTTTCAGTCTGCCTTAGCATGGCTGGTACCTCTCCCAAAGGTTTAACATTTTCAATTCATGCTGAATTTTTATCTGTCAAGACCAACAGACAGTAAAGAGAGCTGTGTGTGCAAATAATTGCACATGTCCATTATGGATTAGTCATATATCTCCATTATGGATTTAAATCTGAGTTAATTTCACAGAATTGCAGGTGGAGCCATTTCAGAGGGAGGTACAGAGAGAGAAGATAATTGTGGAGAAAAAAGCAGGTGAGAGACAGGGGGTAGGGAGAGGATTCAGGGAAGGTAGGGCAGGAATAGAGGGACGTGGAGCTGGAAGAAAAACGTCCAACTCTGCTATTTTGGCCTGGGGTGCCCATGAGGCTTAAAATAATCTTAC
>JAWWLV010000057.1:10876142-10887139 GCA_035041135.1 Platyrinchus mystaceus
TAGATGGATGGCCTTAGGGGCTGATGAGCTCCATCTACCCGGGGGACCCTGAAGCAGGACCGGGATTCGAACCTGCGACCTCGGCGCTGAGAGCGCAGCGTCTTAACCGCTAGATCACCAGGGGTCCCCGTAACTAACATAAGCGCTGGATAATAGCCATTTGCCTCACAGAAGACTTGGGCTTTAATTTCTTTCCTTTAGTTAATTGATGTGTGCTGTGTTTCTGGCGAACTACCATCCCTGAACCACGGAACCCCACATATTCACTGCCGTGGTTTTGCACAGCGAGGCCACACCTGGAGGCGGAGCCGGGACCTTCCCAAAGCGGGAAGGCCACACGCCTTTCCCGGGCAGCTTTACGTGGCCGCCCTGTGAGGGTTCAGGGCGACACCGCCATGACCGCGCCCACCTCCCCCTCACGGCCGCGGGGCCGCCCGGCCCGAGGGGAAGGGGCAGGGGCGCTCCGAGCGGAAAGGGCGGGAGTCGCGCGCCGCGGGCGGGCCCTCTGATTGGTCGGCGGAGGGGCGCGTGGGCGGTCCCCTCGCGCTGATTGGCCGGCGGGCCCGTCCCGGCGGCGCGCGCTGACCTTGCCCGCAGGAGCCGCAGCCATGGTGGCGTATTGGCGACAGGCCGGGCTCAGGTACCGCTGTCGCGACAGCGCTGCGACAGCAGCTGGGGGGGGCTGTGGGGGCGAGGGGCTGCCGGTGGAGGGCTGTCAGCGCCGGGCAGGGAGGGCTGGCGGGGTCACGGCGGTGCCGCTGCGCGGGGAAAAGCGGGTTTGGGGACAGCGGAGAGGCGGCTTAGGGGCCGGGGGGATGCGGGTTTGGGGCCGGGGGAAAGGTGCGCTCGGGTCTGACCGCGCTCTGTCCCCCCTCCCCAGTTACATCCGGTACTCTCAGATCTGCGCGCAGGCCGTGCGGGCCGCCATGAAGCCGCAGTACAAGGCGGAGGCGGAGAGGGCGGCGGTGGCCACGGTGAAAACGGTGAAGCCCAAAAAGGATTGAAATGTGAGTGGGTGGGGCGGACCGGGTGCGTGGTCGGAGCTTTGTAGTTCTGGAGAGTGATGGTCTGTCACTGCTGAGTGCATTAGTCCCCGCTGTCTGGGGAGAATCAGCTCCGACCTTCAGGCACGGAACTGAGGGGATTGGGGCTGTCAGTGTCCTGATTATGTGTGAGGTGAGAAATGGCTTAATCGCATTAGTTCAGTGGATTGAGGTGTCCTGTTCGGCAAGTCCTGCCTTGGGGGTTTGGTCAGGCTTTTTATGGGCTCACACAGAACAGCCAGGGCTCTGTAGTGATGCCCACAGGTTTCCACACTGATGTGCACCGGTCTGTAGTGATGCCCAACTTTCATATTTCCTACACCAGCAGACAACTTCTCTGAAGTGCTGTTTCCCCTGATGAGCTGGCTTGTAAGAGTTATCTGCTCTTGGAGAAAGACAGATGCTACTTGTACCTTTATTCATGGCATTGCATAAATCACAAGCAGCTGAAGTGTCTTCTGTTCTGAATAGAACAGCTTCTGTTCCTGATCTAAAAATAAATCTTATTGCCTTTTGTTTCAAATGTACCTTATACATATTCTTGATTCAAATAACTTGAATAACTTTGTGTCTCTCATAGGAACTGATGTGTGGTGAATAACAGCAAACTGCAAAGCTGTAGGAAAGCTCAAGACTGCAGCCTGATGTCATCACATCACCTGTAAAACTTGCCCGTGTATGTAAATCAGTATGCTAATAAATGTAATGGCTGGATGTGTGCAAAGTGTCTTCCTCTTGAAACAAAGTTCTCCATTTTGCAGAGACATTTACTTTTCACTTCTGTTAAAATAAAAGACTGGTTTTATCACAGTCTACCATTCAGTAGCAACATTTGTTTATTCTTAAGGCAAATCTCTTGTTGGGTTTCATGCTGATGTTTCAGGTATGTAAATGACTGAGGGATTTAATTGTTTAAAACTTTTCTGCCTACTACTTTTAATTATTGGTTTGGAAAAAAGTTTTCTTCCCTAAAATCTCTGTCAACAGAGAATATGGAGATATAATTTCAGTGATTAAAAGGACCTCTGATGGCTCTATCTGCTGGAAGAGGCACACTGCTGGCTTTAAGGGAGGGACATTCATTCCCTGGAAAGCAGTAGGGATGGAGGGTGACACTCCACCTGCTCTGGGCTGAGGGGCAAAGTCATCCTTTCATCTGGTTTTGGGGAAGTGTTGGGATGTTCCTGCTTTATGTCTTCACAGCAGGTAGGACATTGTCCCACTGCCCAGGAGAAACTGCAGCTTGGAATGGGATTCAGGGTCATTCCCTTACACTGAGCTCAAACATGAAGCATTACTCTGATTCAGAGTACAATAAACTTTCACTTCTAAGAGTATAATAAAACAAGCTCCCATTTTTTCATGTAATTCAAAGTTAGTCCTTGCAAGAATAAAATATGGGGGTTTTGTCTGTCAAATGTTTCAAGTATAAAAAGTATCTTACAGAATGGTATATATTTTTTATTAAAAGACTATTATAAATACATTGTTAAGTAGAAGGCTGTGGTGGCAAGAAACTTTTTTTTCCTGAAGTTAAAATACGGTTTTGATTTAGTGATTGCCCTGAAACTTACATCTAACAAACTACAAACCATTCTATCCTTTTTGTTGTACTCAATGTTAGGGAAAAATTTACAGTAGTTAGTACATAGGATTAAAAAAATACCACACCAAAACTTTTACACAGTGCCACAAGTTTGTGTGCTAATGTAACTCAGCCTATAGTTTAAAACAGAAATAAACCACACCATGATAATGAATACAAGCTCTGCAATAATATAAGCCAGCAATGTGAAAGAACTATTAAAGTACTTAAAAAAAAAAAAAATGTACATATTCAGTCTTGTTTCCTCTGCCCTGCCCCTGCAACTCAAGGAGCTGAACTTGTCTGCAGATCTACATCAGTCTGTGGAGTGACAATAAAACAGACACTGCCTTTACAGACCTTACAGATGTGCACGTGTTCCTAAAACGGTAACGTGTTCACAATCAAACAGGCACTGTGTTTACCTGAGAATAAATAAATGTGATGAGTTGACAGCGTACTTTGCTGTTGCTGATGATCCTGATACATATGTACACAGGCACAGTGGCTGTATAGTACGTTCAGTATCCGGTGATTATATACTAAAAGTGAATACATTCACAAAAAAGGCTGTTACAACTTGTCTCTTTTGGGAGCGATTCAGTGTCAACAGTTGTTCAGGAGAGTAAAGCAGAGCTGCCACTAATTTCAAAAGCACTGTGTTGTAAAATTGGAGCTATTTGGCAGATGCAGAGAAAAATTCTGAAGAAATGTGTTATTTTTGGCTACTGCTTTGTCTTTAGTGAATGTCAACAGGCTTATTCAGAGTGTTCTGATATTGTTTTTACGCTGCTTCCTTTTCTGGGCTCGCCTCCACTTCCACCTCTTCGAATTCCTCCACATCTGCAGTGGCATCCTGGTACTGCTGGTACTCGGACACGAGGTCATTGGTGTTGCCTTCTGCTTCAGAAAACTCCATCTCATCCATACCTTCCCCAGTGTACCAATGGAGGAAAGCTTTCCTTCTGAACATGGCTGAGAACTGTTCAGAGACGCGGATGAAGAGCTCCTGGATGGCCGTGTTGTTGCCGATGAAGGTCGCTGCCATCTTCAGGCCTCGCGGGGGGATGTCACACACGGCCACCTTGACATTGTTGGGGATCCACTCCACGAAGTAGGAGCTGTTCTTGGTCTGCACAGACAGCAACTGCTCATCCACCTCCCTGGTGGACATCCTGCCCCTGAAGATGCAGGCCACGGTCAGGTAGCGCCCGCGGCGAGGGTCGCACGCTGCCATCATGTTGCGCGCGTCGAACATCTGCTGGGTGAGCTCTGGCACCGTGAGGGCTCTGTACATCTGGCTCCCCCGAGCTGTCAGGGGGGCAAAGCCTGGCATGAAGAAGTGCAGGCGAGGGAAGGGCACCATGTTGACTGCCAGTTTCCGCAGGTCCGCGTTCAGCTGGCCGGGGAAGCGGAGCGAGGTGGTGACGCCGCTCATCGTTAGGGACACCAAGTGGTTGAGGTCACCGTAGGTGGGATTGGTGAGCTTTAAAGTTCTGAAGCATATGTCGTACAGAGCTTCGTTGTCAATGCAAAAGGTTTCATCTGTGTTCTCTATGAGCTGGTGGATGGAGAGGATGGCGTTGTATGGCTCCACGACCGTGTCGGACACTTTGGGTGAGGGCACAACGCTGAAGGTGTTCATAATCCTGTCGGGATATTCCTCCCTGATTTTGTTGATGAGGAGCGTGCCCATGCCTGAGCCTGTACCACCACCGAGAGAATGGATGAGCTGGAACCCCTGAAGGCAGTCACAGCTCTCACACTCGTTCCTGACCACATCCATGACGTTCTCAATCAGTTCAGCACCTTCCGTGTAATGGCCCTTGGCCCAGTTGTTTCCAGCACCTGAATTACCTGTAAACAGAATTACAGAAAGAACAGGCACAAAGTTAACAAGAGACTTTTTAAAGGCTGCAATTTAGTGCCAGTTGACTCCAGGTAGTTTGCTGGCAGCATGATGAACATACCATGGATAAAGTTGTCAGGTCGGAAGAGGGGCCCTATTTTGCTGGACCGTACACTGTCCATCGTACCAGGCTCCAGGTCCACCAGGATGGAACGGGGCACATATTTATGGGCTGGAACAAAACAAAGTGAATGCAAATGATTACTGTTAGAGGTCAAAGAGACAGCCTTATGGTCTACTCTGAAAAGTCCAATCCACCTATAGTGGTTTAGGGTTTTTTGAGGGGCTTTTATTTACAAGTTGCTCTGCCAACACCTGACAGTGCTGAGCACTCACAGAAAGCCTCATTGAAGTACACGTTAATCCGCTCCAGCTGCAGGGGTGAATCCCCACGGTAGTTTCCAGCGATGTCAATCCCATGTTCATCACCAAGCACCTCCCAGAACTGGAAGAGGAAAGAGGTACAACACATTTAACAATGATTTATTTCTTTTCAGCATGCTCTCCTGCTGCTCTCATCCCTGTGCCTGAAGCAGGGGATGTTTTGCCATTTATTTATTAGATCGGAGCAGGGATCCTCCTCTCTCTCTCCCTAAATAAGTTCAAGGGTAACATTTAGTAGGCTATTTATACTGCTTAGCTATCAGCCATGCACTAATAGGTGGAGGCCCTCAATTTGTTCCCTTTACCGTAAAACAACCCCATAAAACAGTGTAAATAACACAGGTAGTAGTCAGTATGAGCTTAACAAAAAAAGTCATGGAGGGGGTGGATTGTGGAGGGTTGCTTTGAGTCCTGTCATGCACAAGTGTGACTGTGGCATGGCAAAGCTGCACAGACAAATTTGTACGTGAGCAAGGCTTTCCACGAACAGCTGCTGGTCCTAAATGTCCTATCTTGACACTCATATGTCTTGTGCTGGGGCTCTTATCTAGAGAGCAGCCACAGCAGTGTTCATGTAGACACACCCACCCTCTGTAATGACCAGGCTACTTTAATATTAAAGGTCTGCTGGGTTAGAATCCAGTCTCATTTTGAGTGGCCAAATACATCATTTCCAACATGTGCATGGGAGGGTGGGTGCTTTTCTACAGGTCTTAATAGACATAAGCAGTTTGCAGGTCAAAGCCAACAAAAAAACCCCCTTTCACCTCTCACACTGGCTGCACTCAAACTAGCTGGGTCTAACATGGCATTCCCTGGCCACCCACACTTCATATTCCATTAAAAGGAATCAAGGTGAGATTGGTGGGAGCAAGAAATGGAGAAAGAACACAATGGAGCAATCCCCTATGATTTTTTTGACAGCTTCCTACTCATAAATAAATAAAAAATATGAACATCACACAGCAGAAGCAATGGTGTTGGATTTTCTTTTTCTCCTAGCATAGAAAGTCAACAATAGTGACTTGTCTCTAAGTAACAGCATTGGAGTGTTTGAACTACACAAAAATGCTCCAAATTACATCTGCCTGTCACAGGAGGCCACTTTGTGTCACTCTCAGAAAAACCTAAGTGGTCACTGATAGCACAGGTCATCCTGTGGATTAATAAGTTCCCATATGATCCTTAAGGACCCTTCCAACACAAAGCATTCTGTGATTCTATAATATTAATGAATATAATGTGGCAGTTACTGCTGCAAGGCTGAGCTGAAGTACTGGCATCACAACTTTGCAGCCCTTGAATTACTGGCTCCACCACTTGTCCCAGTATTTTGCAGACTAGATTAGTTCCCCTGGGAATATGAGTCCCAGAAGGAATGCTCTGGAGCACCTGTAATCACTGTGCCATAGTTATTGCAGATGAACATTAAGCTTTGCATGAGGAGCAAGCCCGCCTTTTGCCTCTCATACCAAAATACTTATCTTCCCTACTAACATGCCATTGAATTCCCAAAAGTCCCCCTGGTTGGGGATGATGTTTGATGATGTTTGATCCATTACCACTGACAGTAAGGAGCAATGTTGAAAGGAGACCTTACCTTGGCTCCGATTTGGTTCCCGCATTGCCCAATCTGAAGATGCACAATTTCACGCATTTTGTGGAGCTCGGACCTGCTGGTGGCCACAACCTCTCACAGGTTCTCCAGCTGCAGTCCCCAGAACGAGCCCTCTTCCTGTTGCACTATCAGTTACACCCAGCACAGCCCATCCCAAGGGGCCTTTTTATACCAGAGGGACTGTCACTCAGCCAGAAGGGGAGTAGCCAACTCCTCAGGCTGCTCAGCGTTTCACAAGGAGGCAAAATGCCTATTTGCTGCCTGGGGACAGGGTACGAGAGCACAGGTGCTTTACTGAGTGCCTTGGAAAAGAACATTGTCACATGCACCCCCCTCACAATTAATTCTCTGCAGCAGTGTGATGCATGAATTTATGTGCACAATCTATTTGTGTTTCATTATTTGATGTTATACATAATATATATACAAATATATGTGCATATAGAGAGATTACAGCCATAAATGAGGGATCTTAATTTATTAAGCACATGTGCTTCTGCCACATAATTTAAATTTTAGCATCATGTGAGTCATACAGGACAACACCCATATTAAAAACAGTAACAACTTGTGAGCAGTGGCTTCCTATAACCACAACATTCAGCACATTGCCAGGCAAAATTCAGTTCACTAATAAGCATCATTCCCAGTGTCTGACTGCATGAAGGAAGGGGACAGGATCAGGACCAAAAAATACTTTGTAACACATAAATGTAAGACTGCACTCTCAGTGATGCATGTTCCTTTAAATTTAAAAGTTTCAGCCAAAATCTGAATTAACTTGTGACTAACTTGCATAGATGCTCTCTCTCTTTCTGTGTCTCTTCATTTTCTGTCATTAAGAAATACAGCATTTCTAATATTTCTTATTTTCTTGCATCTGAGATGTGCTTCAGAACTTGCCAGGAAAATGCTAGAGGTGAACCCCCATTTCCACTGAAGTTCACTGAAGTGAACTATAATGTTCACTGTGTGAAATGTTTCACTGTGTGAAATGTTTCACTGTGTTAAAGGAAACAATGCGAGGGGGAGCAAAACACGACCCAGTCATGTTGCCTGCTGATAACCAGGACCAGTATCACTGAGCAGCAGAAACCCAGAATGGACTGTCTGCTGGAGCTCAGAGCAGTTTCATTACATGTCAAATGACTGTCATTGCTTTGCAAGTGCTCCTTTTAAGGATGGCAAAAGGAACTATAAATAAATAGGAAAGCACCTCAAATTATTTTATATAAAATGGTGACAGTGGAAGGACTTGACTCATTGAAAGTTACTACTTTACCACTCCGTGGGTTGCTAGAGATAAGGAACCTCTGAGCTTCCATATTGTTTCAAAAGAAAAATCAGCTTATTCCAGACTTCCCCCCACCCTTGATGACTTCCACTTCTCCCACCAGCCAATGAAGGAATAGAGAAGTGCTCCTAAGACAAAGTTTAGCACTAAAAGTGCATTGCAAAAGAGCAGCGAGCAAACATTTGTCATCCTCTGCCAAGCTATGACTGTCCTCAGTAGGAAGCAATAAAAGCAGGACTCGGTTCAGGTAGATCAGTTTTGTTTCCTTAGAACACAAGTATTTTATCATACTCCTGAAGATAAATATTCTCTAAGCCATTTAGTTTACTCAGCAAGACAACCAAACCATTCTGTTCCATCGCCACATTGTCAGTATATCCCACAATGGCAGTGGGTATCTTCTAAAATTTCCTAAGAAAACTCTGAAAAGGTTATTTGGACATTTACTTTGAAAGCAAATCTCATTTTATTCATGAACACATTTGTTTTCTGCAATGATCTTTAGCTAAAAGTAGTAGTGCAACTCTGAGCTGTATATTCAGTTGTTGCCTTCTGGATGGGAGCTGCATCAACACCACGTGTCAGAGAGCTGCTGACACTAAATACTAAACAAAATATGCAATGTATTCATCTACAACAGACACAGCCTATGGAGAGGCTGAAGATGCTAATTCACTATCCAAAAAGTTTGGCAAAATAATTTTGGCAATAAATACACTGGCTGAGCGCATCTACAAGGAAAGGGAAAAAAGGGAAGTGGAAGAAATATGCAATCACTTAATATGGGTTTTTCTCTTGCTAAAAACAGCTCCCTGAAATCATGTGCCTCCTCTGAAGCACTTCCATATAGAGTCTAAAAAATTATGGTACATGACACCAATTACCTGGGATGGTTTGTGAAGCGGATGTGGGTTTGGGGCTCTTTTGCCTTTTCTCCCCAACTGCTTTTCTGTGAACCTCCAAGCCTGGCTTTCCCCAAACCTGCTCTGTGAGAAGCCTGTCCCTCCTCAGTCCTGGGTAACCCCAAGCCTGTTAACTCTCAGAACACTTCCCAGGCCCTGCCACCACACATGTGCTGCTGCAGATTAGCGAGGGAGCATCTGCAGGGCCAGAGGGAACGTGGTGGATGGGCTGGCTCCAGGCACTTTTGGCACTGTGGAGATTAAGAGCAGCCTGGCACTGGGCACAGCCAGTACAGCCTGGCCCACAGTGTCTATTATCAGGCTGCCAACTGCTTCCATTGCCTTCAGAGAGGGCCTCAGATACCACAGCCCTGGCCATGGGCTTAAGCTGAGACCACAAAGAAGCCAGGTTTTTGTGGTTGCTGGGCTTTTTTTTGTTGTTTCTGGTTTTCCTGATTGTTTTGTTGTTTCTTTTTTTTTCTTTTTAAACTACCCACTAGCAACAAATATACCTGTGCAGGGAGGCATTCTGGGATACCTTTTGTGTTTTAAATATGGTTTGCTTGGGAGGAACTGGCTTTTCAGAGTAACCAAGAAGATTGTTGAAAAGAAAGCCTGTTCAATTTGAGATAGGCCTGGCTACAGGACACCAGATAATTTTAAAGAGATCGGTGACTGGCTACCAGATGAGCTGATTCAAGTTGCAACTAACCTGGGCTGGCTGCATCAACCTTAGGAATGATACCAAAAAAACGTGGCATTCAACAGGCAATAAAAAGCACTTCACATTTGCATTTCAGTTAGTAATAAAAACTATTTAAAGACTGCCTGGCTCTGGCAGGTGGTCCAAGGAAATAAGGCAGGACTGCCCACTGTATGTTATCATCAGCGGAATGAGGCTGTGTGATTAAACAAATAGATTTTGGTACAACCACAGTGGATGACTGAGCACTTCATTACCTTCCTCACACTGCAGATCTATGACCTGGCAAAAACGTGGGGCTTCAGCACGTGAATTCACCGGCTGGGCAGTGCCCTTACCTGGGCCCTACTGCCACAGCCACTTCCACTGTTGAGTTTGGAACATTTGGTGAGTTGCCAAAAAAATGAACTACCCAGCAGTTGGGCTCCATTCCTGCTGTTCCTTTTGGTGCATTGGTTCTCAGTGCCTCAGTTTCTCCATTCACAGTGTGGAGATAGTAAACTTCAGGCCTTTCACAAAAAAGTGCTGAGAGCTATGGAAGAAAAGCTATGAGGGGAGAACTGTCTGTGGTTTACTAAACCTGTTCATCAAACATGAAAGCTCCAGCTAATGTATGGAAAAAAAACTGGTGGTCCACTCACATTGGAACCTTCTGCAGGAAAATTAGAAAATTGCTTTTACTATTGACTAAATCTTGTAACAGATAACAAAGAATCTTCAGGTGTTCTGAGCCCTAAAGAACAGTATAAAAATGGCAGCCTTTGTAAATTGTAGCATTAAAGGGCTTGAGGAATTCAGAACTCATGTCTAAGAAAAAAACCACAACCAAACAAAACACCCCGGCCTGCTCTCTGCAGTGTCACAGTCGCTGGTCACAGTCTGGCACAAGGCTGAGGTGTTGGGCCAAAGGTAAAGGAACCTATAAGCCTGTCCCACGTACGAATCCTCATGTCACCACCCCTGCGAGCAAATTGCTTCACTTTTGAGCGCGTGAGCTGGAGACTTCCCTGGGCGGGCTGGGAACGCGGGGTCTCGGGTTTGTTCCTCATCCCAACAGATCAATCAGCCGCCCTTGGGAAGGGCTCGGGGGGCTGCCCTGGGCATCCCGGAGCGCAGCCTCTCCCTGGGAGGGGGCGATACCCGCGGACCGAGAACCCCGGGGAAGGGTCCGCGACCCCCGCCCGCCTCAGCCGAGCGCACCCGGCCACGCCCCGGCCACGCCCCCGGCCACGCCCTGCCCTCCGGACACGCCCCTGAATCCCGGTGCCAGAGCGTGTCCCAGGAAGCTGCTGCTGACCCAGCATGGCCACGCGAGTCCAGCCGCTCCTTCCCGTCCTGCTGCTGCTCTGGGGGGGCTGTCTGTGCCCGCCCGCCCGCGCCGGGCTCTACTTCAGGGAGGGGCAGCACTGCTACAAACCAGCCCCGCGCAAGGCTGCCGGGCTCAGGTGAGCTTCGTTCCCCCCTTCCCCCCGGGGCTGGGGCTGTCCCCCGGCCACCCCCTGGAGCTGGGGCTGTCCCCCGACCACCCCCTGGAGCTGGGGCTGTCCCCCGACCACCCC
>JAWWLV010000057.1:10887239-10997565 GCA_035041135.1 Platyrinchus mystaceus
CTGTCCCCCGTCCCCTCTGGAGCTGGGGCTGTCCCCCGTCCCCTCTGGAGCTGGGGCTGTCCCCCGTCCCCTCTGGATCCGCCCCCCCTCCAGCCCCTCCGCGGAGAGCAGCCCGGGGGAAGGGCTGGCCGGGCGCAGCCGCAGCGATGGAACCCCAGCCCCGCCCGGATCGGGGGGTCCCCGGCGGTTCGGGGGGTCCCCGGGGGCCGCTCTGTCCCCGCCGGGGTTGGCGGGGAGGGGGGGGGACACAGACGGGGACAGTGTCGGTCACGAGACCGCGGGGCAGGGCCCGGTCACGCGCCGCCCGCCGGGCACCCGTTACGAAACTCCGCGGAATCCGTGTTTTTTAAAAAAACAACCCCCTCACCTGCCTGGGGATGCCGGCGCTGTAGTTCCTCTCCCCTCCCCGCCGCAGGACGTACCCCCGCCCGCACGAGTACCTGGAGGTGTCGGCGCTGCCGCGGAGCTGGGACTGGAGGAACGTGAATGGAGTGAACTACGCGAGCGCCACTCGGAACCAGCACATCCCGCAGTACTGCGGGTCCTGCTGGGCCCACGGCAGCACCAGCGCGCTGGCAGGTACGCCCTGCACCCCCTGCCCACCCGCCGGGCTGCCTGTGCCCGGGAATCCCGTCGTTTTCGGGAGGCCAGGGCAGCTTATCTTCAGGTTACTGGCAGCTGGTGTAAGGACGAGGTGCTAAAGCACTGCAGCAAAAACCGGGGCTGAGATGTTTGTGAATACACCGGCAACAGTGGGAATTCCCAGGCTGAAGGCAAGGAGGTTTGGGTTTTGGAGGGAAAGCAAGTGGAGAGAGGCTGTCCCCACCCTCTCCAAACGGTGCGAGGGGGAGCACTGGATGGTTAGAAACCTGTTTGGAGAAGGAATGTGTTCACAGCTCCTGCGGGTAAGAATTGGGGGTTCTGCCCTCTCCTCCGTGGCAGCAGCAGATGCACAAGAAGTTTGTGTGTCTCCTTCCCTTTTCTGGTACCTCAGCCTGAGCTGCAGCACAAGAGGTGCTCCAGCCGTGCCTGGGAATGAGGAAACGAGAGAAGTTGCCTCTTGTGGGGAGGGCCTGAGGGGCATTTGCTTCAGGAGCCTGGTTATTCAAATGAACTATCACAGCACACAGACAATCTGGTTTCAGCAGCAATCTTCGTATCAGCCTTCTACTTAGGAAAAGGGAAGTAGTGGTTTGCTACAGATGAAGTAAATTCTCTAGAGAGAACACATGATTTACATGCTGCAGAAGCACTGTTTGCATAGGGAGGCTGTAAGAAGATGGTCTGTGAAGGACAAATAGAGGAAACTGTGCAGAAAGGGGAAGCAATACAAGTGTGAGCAGACAGCAGGAATCATGAGGGATACATTCTTAAGCAGTACAAGAATTCAGATGTGTGATACCTGCCAGAATGTAGTGAAGTACTAGGATAGGTAAAATACAACAACTTGTTAATTATATAACTTTGGTTAAGACTTAATATGTAGGTATGCCAACGTGTAATTTTAAAAATCAGGGTATTTTTTTTCTTAATTGTTGTGAGTAGTTAAAGAATTCATTCCTTTTTTTTTTTTCATTAAGACTAGTCTGGAATAATAGTTCCCAGTTCTGTCAAGTATATTTGAATGTTGTTAGTACTAATAGGATTAAAAGTACCAGGGTGGCATAGTTAAGACTGTTAATGCAGGGTGAGAAGCAGTTTATAAATACCCATCAGGAAGCTTTTCTGCCAAATAAGCTGATTTCTGACAAAATAAGGCAGCAGGGTGGCAATGCCTGTCTGAGATGGCAGGATAACAGTGAGATGTTGATGTAACAGCAAGGGGATAATTCTGAAAGCTTTTCCTTGCTTTAAGACTGTCTCAGAGCCAGTGACTTGTGTGGCCTTATGACTCTGCATGGGCTTATGCATAAATCTCTACTCTGTGAGAGATGCTGGTGAGAGCTGGTTTTATGATGTGTATTTGAAAACTCTTTGCTGTCAAAGCCAGGAAACAGATCTGAAGTTTTCAGAAGCTTGAAGTGAAAGAGGTCTAGGGCTCTTCAAGGCTTTAGACAGATCTTACTCATCTGCATATTTTTGCTGAGTTTTTAGTGGAAAAAAAAAAACCTTCTAATGGAAACCCCCACTAATAACTCAGCCTCTGGTTTGAATTAGGTCATGCTCTGCCTCAGTGCTGACAATGGAGGGTTTTGCAACCACAAGTGCTGCTGTCTGCAAACAGCTACAGGTTCAAAGAAAAGGACACAGTTTGAACACTATTTGCAAAGTGTAGCCACCCACATATTCCACTCACAAACCCATATTTCTTCTCTTTACAGACAGAATCAACATAAAGAGGAAAGGAGCATGGCCCTCTGCCTATCTCTCTGTTCAGAATGTCATCGACTGTGCTGATGCCGGGTCCTGTGAAGGGGGAGACCACTCTGGGGTCTGGATGTACGCCCACGACCACGGCATTCCCGACGAGACCTGCAACAACTACCAAGCCAAGGACCAAAGTATGGTGCCTTTGCTTTGCTGTAGGATTCCTCTCCAGGTTTAACAGATCTTAGTATATTAAAAAAGAAGAATTTATTGGGTTTTCAGAATGCTGGTTGCTGCTGTTTGACTGACAGAACAGGTTTTCATTACAGGCCTCTGTGTGTGTCTCTCCTTACTCCAGACAGTGTAGCACTAAATCATGCCCAGGCAAGTTTGGACAGCTAAAGTGTTTTAATTTAATCTCTTAAATCTGTGACACACAATCTCTAATGTACTGAAATATTTACAAGTGTCACCTCAAGCTAAACAAAGGAGAAATTTAACCTTTGTCTGGTCATGTATGACTGGAATGATTTCTCTATCTATGGAGAAACATGTCCTCATCAAAGTACTTGTGCCTATAGAGTAAAAAATACTAACTAGAGATAGGAGGGACTTTAAATGTGGTTTCCAGAAAGGTATTTGGCTCACCAGAGAGAGAAGATGTATTACTAGTTTCTCTTATCTTATGTGAGGCAGATATTAATAACTTAAAAAAACCACAGTGTCCTCATTAATTCACTTGAAGGAAAGCACTCTCCTGCAGTGATAATCTCAATTCTGTTTTACAGAGTGTAAGAAGTTCAACCAGTGTGGGACTTGTGTCACTTTTGGAGAATGCCACGTGATCAAGAACTACACTCTCTGGAAAGTTGCTGACTATGGGTCTGTCAGTGGACGAGAAAAAATGATGGCAGAAATCTACACTAATGGGCCAATTAGGTAAAAAAGATGTTTATCTACGAGTAATATTGGGGTAAAAATACCTGAAGCTCAGCCTAATGACTGCAGTGTAGTTTTCCACTCTAGCATATGTGAGCAGCTCTGCACTGCTGTGCAGACTTCAGCTTGTTTGCACATCAACTGAGCTCAGAATTCAAAACTGTTTTTTGTAGCCAGGCCCCTGCCCTGATCCTCTGGTATAAAAACTCCTTTCTGTGCTTTGTTACAGCTGTGGCATCATGGCTACTGAGAAGCTGGATGCCTACACAGGAGGCCTCTACACAGAGTACAACCCCTCTCCCACAGTGAATCACATCGTGTCCGTGGCCGGCTGGGGAGTGGAAAATGGGACAGAGTATTGGATTGTGCGGAACTCGTGGGGTGAACCCTGGGTAAGGAAGCCTGGGAACAAACACTGGTAGCACCACTCTGGAGGGAAGGTGGGGCTTTTCACTTCTGGAGTAGAAGCTGCCTGTGGAGACAAAAGCTAAAATTTTTGAACTAGGCTAACAGTTTAAAAATGAAACTTAACTAAGCTGGAGACAAGGATATTCATCCAAAGCTACTTGATGTCAACTCAATCCCAAATTGTACCCTTCTGTGCAGCTCCTGTTGTGGGCAAATGTAAAATTACTTTAGCTGTAGGCCAGAATCAAGTCACACACCTGGAATGGATGAATGGGATGTAAATCCACCGAAGCAGGTTGCCCAATGAACCCAGTGTTATACTTCCTGCATTCACTTATAAATAATTCATATTTGGAAGACAGAACAGATTCAACAATATACATTTTCTGTAGTTGTCTTTTCTAATTTACAATGCAAATTAAATCCTTTGCAGGGTGAAAGAGGGTGGCTGAGAATTGTGACAAGTGCCTACAAAGGTGGGAGAGGAGCAGACTACAATCTTGCTATTGAAGAGGACTGTACCTATGGAGATCCTATACTTCCTTGATTCTACGCTGTACATCTTTGTTTAGGAACTACTTTGTTTGGAAGCTTCCCAGAACAACCTTTTTTTGTCTAAGACTCTTTCCCAGTTCCACACCATCAGGCAGTTCTGCAAAATTAGCCCAGATAGCACCACACAAGGGCTTTGAAAACTACAGAGCTGCCTTGAGATAATTATTTACAACTTAATTTGCCCACGAAAGAGTTGTCTGTCTTGATGCACAGTATTGAAACCATACTGACTTAATCACAGAACCTGTATGTGTAAATATCTATTTTTTTAAAATACAAATCATGTGGGTGTACTGGAAAAGAAAAAGTACTCAATATTTGGGTCTAGAGCTTATTTTAAATTCTCTGACAGTACTGAGATGATGCATAAAACAAAGCTAATTCTAGACATGATAAATTAAAAAACTAAATCCCCTCTTTCCTTGGCCTCCTGGTGAAACAGAGATGTTGGAAGTGCATGTAGTTGCTTTTATCCATCAAAATGATATAATGGGAATTACTTTGATCAAAAGATGGTCTAAACATTTCTTAATTAGTCTTTGCTCAAATTCCTTGCTTTAGTATGTGATTGACTGTGCCATTTTTCTCCTAGAGGCAAAGGACAAATTGCCATAACTCAGAACTCCTCACTAATTTGAAGAAAGGAGGCAAATTATCTTCCTTAGTAACAGACTCACTTTAAAGTGACAAATTGCTGCCAAATCAAATGTTACTAACTGGCATTGTTAAATGCATTTAATAAACACTTTTTCTCATAACTGACTGGATATTTATTATAAGAGCTTCTTAATTCCTGTGTTTGGTTGTCTCCCCCTGTTGTACTTAAGCTGTCTTAGGTCTAGGCCAGCTGCCCAAAGCTTACTCAGGGTGGTGCTGCTTTTACTGGACTTGTACTTGTGAAAGGCCTGATTGACAAGTCTGTACAGCAGCACAGTTCAGAACCTAAACCACTGGCTGCTGTCTCAAGACTTATCATGGTAGCTCAGAATTCCAGAAATGAATAAAGAAACTTTGAAAGATATCTCTGGAAAAGAAAGAAAAACACCTTTATTTAAAGGTAATTAATATTCTTGGGTGTATCCCCCACTGTTTGGCATCAACCAGGACACAGTAGAGATAATTATAAAAACAAAGCCACAAGAAGCAGCAATGAAACTTCTGCACACATTCATCTTCTTGGACAGCAGTGGAATTCTGACATGGTAATGAAACTTACCAGTAACATCTGATGCATCTATTTACCAAAAAATAGATTCTGAAAGGTAACACACACAGAGAATTCATCTCTCAATACAAAACTATCCTTGATTGTTACAGCTCCACTTGTGTTGCACAAAACAGGTTTTTTCATAGCAGTAAATATGTAGGATATTTAGAATTCTAATGTAATGCAAAGGGGAGAAAGAGGATGGGGGCTTCTCTGCAGCACAGAGCTAATCACACAAATCCCTTTTTTTACAACTTGCAATATCAAAGCCTATAGAATTCAAGGTTTATTCAGAGAATTATCTGCAAAGTGTTTTTAGTAGGAACTACCTTCCCCATTCTTCAGGTTCTGGGCATTACACAAAGAATGAGTGCCAAATTCAGTAAGTAACAAAAATAACGTTCTTTTAAACAAATCTGTTTCTTTCTTGCTCTCCCCTTCAGAACATTCAGATTTATACTGATTTGTGGAACAACAGAAAACCCTTCAGTATTATTCCATTTGCTACATTACATTAACAGTTCTCTGATATGAAATACAAACAGTCCTCTGACAGGAACTTCAAGGTCACCAGGCAAGTCAATCAAATGCCCTTCAGCCCTTTCCTCCTTGTTTTATGTTTGTTGGTTTTGTTGTTGTTTTCTTTTTGCTGCTGCATTGCCCAGTTCTAGAACCTTACTGGTGGAGAGGGTGATCATGTACTCTGCAGTCTTGATACTTTCCACTGCTTAGTTCATCATAATGAAGTTAGATTTGCAATGAGCTTAAAAAAAACAAAAAGAGAGACTGTTCAGTACATTACTTTGAGTCAGCAATTTATCTGTTTGCATATGGATTTCTGCATTATGTAAATAATTAGGATTTAAGGGTCTGGAAGATGTTTTTGTTTTAGGATAGGAGGGTATTATGACAGAATACAGTGTATTATGACAGACTGCTTCCCTTCCTCTCCTTTCCTTACTGCAGTGTTAGTTCTCAAAAAGCAGTATTTATCTCCAAGTTCCTCACTACTACCCCCAGATTCTTGATTACAGGAAAATTGCTAAACATAGGTCCCTAAAAGGGAAGTTGTCTGTCAAAATATCTGGAAGGCACTCCTATTTTTAGCAATCCTCCTCCTAAACATTATTTGCAAGTTGTAACAAACACAAATGGAAGCAGGTGTGCGAGGAATAAATGGACTTACCTATGAACTCAGTGACAGGATCATGTTCACCTTCTGTTTTTATAGTACCTGCAATACTCTCATTCTCCAAGATTGGAAGAAAAAGCTGTACAAAGTCTGAGGTATATGGAGGAGCAATCACATCGAGCACCTGGAACAGCAGACAAAACCAGATTACTCTTCCACTTACAGGGCTAGTAGGGACAATATTTAATTCACATACTAGTCTTAAAAGCATATAAGTAGTTGCACTTAGGATCTCTTGTTCTCCATACAAGTAATTAGCTATGTGTTCTTGAGGTACCCCGTCCAGTACCTTATTAATTCCAGAAGTCAGGAGTTAGTAGGACTAAGCCACATCCTTGTGAATACTGATACGCATACATTGCTCAGAATCTGATCTCAGAACCTGAAACACTTCTGAATCCAAGGCAAGCTGATTTAATATCCAAACACATACGACCAATATTAAACTTTAGGTGTCAGTTAACACAGTTTTTGCTGCTGACCTCTGTCACAAAGTATCTGATGAGCGAGATATCCGTGTCCAGCTTCTCCAGGCATTTGCGGATGTAGCTGACAACAGGCAGGACGTACCCTCGGCTGAGCAAGTGCACCATCCTGTCCAAGAGAGTCTTCTTCAGTTCCAGCTGGAGGTGCAGGGAGGGAAGAACCAACAGATCAGAACTTCCCCTCAGAAGTGTGCGATTTTTGTTGCTTCAATATCTGATATGTTACATTTTAACCACGACCAAAGTCCTAAACTAAGCTCTTCCAACTGCTCTGACAGCAAAAGCCATTAACTTGAATAAGTGTAACTAATATGAAGGAACACAAATACTGCATCCTTTGAGAGTCACCTGCTCCATCACATCCAGCTGGGAATGTTCTGTTTCAAAGAGCTTGACAAGAAGTTGTAGGACTTGGGGATGAAGCAGCTGATGGCATGTACTGATCTGCAAACAAGGCGGCAAAGTCAGACGCTCAGAACTGCAATTTAAAAACCAGTGCAGCAATCTTTATTAGACAAGTTTACACTGATGTTCAGTGCCAAATGGAAATTCATTTAGAGAACTATTCTACCATTCCTTTCTTTGATGCCCTACACTTTTCCTAGTGTAAATAATGCTGAGCTGAAAAAACTAAATAATTAATTTTGGACAGATTCTTCTCTGTATATTTAGTGACTTACTGCAAACGACAGGCATTCAGTGGACTGGTTGTTGCAAGCATAAAAATTGTTCCTGCTCTCCAGCAAAGCTTTAGGTACACTCTTACCTCATCCAATAGTGCCAGGTGAACTGGAGTGTGATCAGTCTGCAGCTGGAAGTATCGTGGTTCTGACACTGTCCAATCCACCCACTTTAGCACACCCATGGCCACCACTGGGAACCTACAGAAAGAGAGATCCCTTCAGCACAGGAGCATGAAAAATAAATGAAAGCTTTATCAGAAGACAAAGTAATCTGCCACCTATTTCCAGTGGCACAGAAAAGCATGTTCTGTGACCCAAGATGTGTGTGAAAGGCAGGATTTACATCTTCATGAGAAATTCCAAAGAGCCAGATGGACAATTCTGAAAGCTGCTTTCAGACCACATCTGCACATATTCTATAGCGAGGATGCCCTCACAGAGTGGCCCATAAAGACATCTCCCTTTAGCAGCACTGCCTCTCCTAAATAACACTTTTCTTCCAACAACTGAAGCTTGGGAACAGTCCCTCTGCTCACCTGATGCACTGATAGAGAGTGCTCAGCTCTGCAACCAACTCTGATGCTCCTTTGTTCTCATTGCAACACAGATTGTGAACAGTTTCAATGGCTTTTGAAGTTGACTTGAGTTCGTCCTTGTTTATGCTGACTCTCTTGTTCTGAAAAATTATTGCAAAGTTTGAATGCAAGAGTTGTGAATATACTTTTATGGCAGTATTTGATCATCAGGTTCTACACTCTTTAGTCATGTCAGTTGAAGCCAGAAACACTTCATATTCAAATAAGGAACTTCACGACCATACATTTCCTGCAGCACAGTCAGGCTGCTGTAGGTAAAAACAGTATTATTCACAGAGCTGAGCATTACCTTTTTCCACATCTCTACCACACTGGCTGCATAAGCCAGTATGTGAATATATTTATGTTTGTGGTCCTGGTTGATCTTAGCACCTGGCTTAAACAAGGACTGCATGAACAGGTCCAGAAAGGCAGGTACTCGAATCTGTGAAGAAAATGAAGGGTCTATCAGAGCCTGAGGATTAGGAGAGGTGATTAAAAATGGTTTTTGCACGTGATATATCTCACATAGAAAGAGAAAACACACACTTCCCCTTGAGAGTAGGTTAGACAGTTTCCTAAGAGACCCAAAGTTTTGATGGAAAAAAATAAAAAGAAAAAAAAAGGAAAACAGAATTACAGACTATATTGCTAAAGTATCTAAATGCCATCATACTTGACACCAGAACCCATGTTAGAACGAGGCAGTGAGAAATATGAAATGTGTCATTTAGGCCTGCTTATAAGAAACTGCAGAAGTGGGCAGGTTTTTGGTCAAAAGAATTAATTCCAGGCCATCTTTATCTCCTATTGCAAATTTATTTAATTTAACTATATGTAAAAGAACAACTTGGAATAATTATTAAAAAACCAACAAAAAATACCAAGAAGGTAATGCAAAAGAGAATACAACTAGTAGTTTCACATTTAGACATTACTTACAATTATAGAGGGACGAGTGAGTGCTAATTTAATTTTTGTGTCCATACAACACTTAGCACAACAAGACATCAGGTTTCTGAGTGAAAGGTAACTACTAACCAGTTCTACTGGTGGTGGGTCCATGCTTGTAAACATTTTGAAGAGGACAGTGATATCTGCTGGATTCAGAGCTCCTTTGGACAGCATTGCACCAAGAGCCTGACATGCTCGGGGATAGGAGGCTGCAGTACCCAGTGCTAGAGTGATCTGACTGGCATCGTGGCCTCTGCATGAAGAGCAAACACACACAGTGACTTATTTTCTTAATTCAGTGACTCATTTTCTTAATTCAGACATTTTAGTTTAAGTCTCACTGCATCAACAGGCCACATCCTTTGGAATGCAATGCCTTACTGCTGAACCCCTTGTTCTGGGTAATTACAGAAATAGGCCTCTATGTTTGCTTTTAAGATGTTCATAGAACAGTAAAAATACATATTTCTTAATAGACAGAAACTTCACTTCTTTGGTTTTCCAATTTCAGGTCGCCCTGGTACAGGGCACTGAACTTTTCTGCTGTTCTACAGACAAAAGCCTGTTGCAAGTGCTGCTGTGTTGTAGCTAAGAATTCTCCTTTTGCCAGTAAAGGAAATTAAGATGAGCAAAAGACAGCAGTTTACAGATTCTGATGACTTATATTTTAACTGACAGTGTAACTCCCACTTACTTCTCATGGGCGTATCGCTGCACCTCCTGAGCGATCCTCCTGACAGCCGACCCTCCCTGCTCCTCCTGAGCCAGGATGGACATCATGGACTGGGCAAAAAGGTAAGTGTGTTCCCCATGGCACACCATCTTCTGTGAAAGCACAAAGCACAAAGCTTACCAGCCAACAAGGAACTTCCCAGAGCGCTGCTGTGGTTACAGAGAGCAAAGGAAAAAAACAAACAGCAAAACTGCAAGGGAAAAAAAATTAAAAAAAAACCCCAACACACAAAAAACTAAGCAACAAGACCAAAAAGCCAACAGCCAAGAAGAAAGTACTGATAGAATAAAGCATTGATACCAAGCATGAAGAAATGGCTAAATTGAGAACTTCATCTCTTAAATGCCAAAATTGAGAGGGAAATCTCTTCTACTTACACTCAGCACTTTGTCTGCAGTATTTAAACAGTAAGAGAAGTACAAAGCCACTCAAAAATCATCAGGTTATTTCACAACATATGAACATATGCTGGGTTGATTCAGATGGCAGCTTTCACACTGATGTGGATGATAAAACAATTTTGTAATTTGCCAAGGGTCTGACAAGACTGATCTTAACATTTCACTTGAAATGTGAAAGATGAAATTTTTACCTTCACCTTTTTGCAATCCTTTTAACAAATATAAGAAGTGTCATAGAAGCAAACCAAAGAATTCCTGGTCACAGAACAACCAAAAAGCATAGATTCCTGGGTTTTAACTCAGATACACCTTCTCAAGATTTTGTAGGAAACCAAGATTGTCTATGAACTCACAATGATTTTTCCACATAAAAAAGAAAAAACCCAAAACCTAAAAAAAAAAAACCCAACCCAACCAACCAACCAACCAAAAACCAACTTACAGCAAACTCAGGGAGGTTTTTTTCAAGGTTTTCTTCTCCTCCATCCAGAATTGTTGCCAGAGATGTACGTAGGACTCTGGAAAATACTTCTAGTTGCTGACATGCTGTTGATACACTGGTTATTTCCCCTTGATATCCAGCATCAGATATAAGCTACAAAAACATTATAGAAAACTCATTATTTAGGATATCTGTTATTCAGATATCCTAACAAGTTCCCGAAAAACACACAAAATGCAAGATTCACCTTGCATACACTTATTGGAATTACATTAATATTATATACTTGAGTATATTATACTGGAGTGTAGTACCTTCACAGTAAAATTAAGCATTAAACAGTCAGGATGGGCTTCTGCCAATTTGTAAAAGAGATCTCTCCACGTTGTATGTGCTATCATTTGCTCAAGCCAGGCTGGAGTCTGAAAAGATTAGAGCAACAGAGAGAAACTTAACAATATCTAGTTGTCAAGATTATTAAAAGTAAGGCTTTTACCTCTCAGGAGTCCTGTGAGTTGTTCTACAAAAATTTATTACGTAGGATGCATTCCAAGTTCCCAAGTTCTCTGAGGACTCCAGTGAGACAGAGCTGGTTTTCTGAAACCAGCTGTTTCTTAACCAAAGAGTTCTGAAGATACAATTTCCCTTCCCCCCACCATCTACTACTCCATCAGATGAAGGCATCTAAGGAGGACCCACTCGAGTAGAGACAGCAACATGGATTCCATGCACACCTCTCCTTCCTCTGTAAAGATGGAATCTGCTTTCCGAGGGTCAAAATGCTTGATAAGTAAGCTCTTTAAATGGTTTTCTACAGTCTCCTGAACTTGCATTGGCTCAACACCTGTACAGAAGGAACAGAAAACTCGGCAGATGCAATCCAATCGAACGTGGCAGCAACATCTTACATTTTCCAGTGAGAACAGAAACTACTCCAGAATTTACCAACACAGAGAGGATCAGAGGAGAGACATCAGTTCTACCATTGAGCCATACTGATACAGTCAGATTTACAGATTTTCCACCCTTTTTCCTAAATGCAGACTGTTAAGGATCACAGGCAGGTCACACTGGACCCTTTCTCTCACCCTTCTCATCAGACACACAAACAGCAATGCCAGCCGTCCCAAAGGACTGGTACTGGGCATGATACCAAAATGCAAATGTATCTTGACCACAAAAGGGCTGGGGAACAAACTCACCCTAATACAGACTAAAGTTCATCCTTTTAATATACTGGCTATCAGTAGATTTGATAGTATTCTACAAAACAATATACAAATAGTAGTAAGTAGTTCTACATTTCTGAACTCAGAAAATAATAATTCTGGTAGTTTGCAAACAAAAGTTTACACTAGCTAAGGGACAGAGATACCACAAGATAATGCTGAATGTGTTTTGCAAGAGGCTTAACATGTAATTCTTGTCTCAGAGAATACAGGTTCTCTGTATGAGAACCCTCAGTGTAACCACTGATGCACTGAGAGGGAATAGTAACTAGCAACAAGGTAATTGTTTTTTTCAATTAAATTATTTAATTCTATTACAAAGTATCAAACATTTCTAACACTATCTAATTGTATGTAATAGCTCCCTTTGTCCTTTGGGTGACAACAAAAAGAAACTATAGCTTATGTAGTTGTTTCAACTATAAAAACCCTTTATAGGGTTTGGCAGTTTGTTGGCATTTTAAACTGTTCAAACTGTTCATCAACAGATTACTTCATTATTCTCTGAGCAGAATAAACTTATTATTATAAAGGATTTAGCCACATACAAGATGACAACTTTATAACAATCCATTTCCTGTATATGATCAAATTTGCCATTGATTCAGATATTTCTGACAAAAGAAAGACTACGGACCCAAACTATACTGTATCACTTATTACCTGTTTGAATGAGCCACTCTGCTAGCAAATTTACAGTCTGTGCCACTGCAGTGTAGTTTTCAGAGAGGAGCTGGATTACATTCTCTGGAGAACCTCCTGCTTGGAAATATCTGACGAAAGGATTACAAAAGAACTATTTGAGTCATATTAAAAACAAAACCCAACTGAACTCTAAATAAAGGGAAAATAGCACCATTTGTACATTTTCACACACACTTCCATACAAAGTGACACCACTATACCTCTAACATACATAATGTGCTCCAAAACACACTTCAGGTTACACTCACCTCTTCAACGTGTTAAATATAGATGGCTCCATTATATAGTCAGGGGTTGAAAATTTCTTCAGGCACTCTTGCTGGACTTCAGCATCATCTTCTCCCTCCCCATCCTCATCATCTTGCTGTTCACAAACACAGTCGAGTCAGACCTCTCTCCTGTCCTGTCTCCCCCCATACTATTTGGGCCAGTTTTCCCCACAGAAATACATCCACCTCCGTTCACCACCACTGCTCTCCTCACAAACAGAGCTTCTTAATGGAGAATCGCAGAATCACTGAGGTCGGAAGAGGCCTCTGAGACCATCGAGTCCACCTGTGCCCGATGCCCACCTTGTCACCCAGCCCCGAGCACTGAGTGCCACGTCCAGCCCCTCCTTGGACATCTGCGGGGATGGGGACTCGAAACCTCCCCGGGCAGCCCATTCCAATGTCCAATCATCCTTCCCGTGAAAAAATTCTGCCTAATGTCCAACCTAACCCTCCCCTGGCACAGCTTACGCCTGTGTCCTCTCATCCTGTCGCCGGTTGCCTGGGAGCAGAGCCCGACCCCCACCTGGCTACAGTCTCCTTTCAGGTGGTCGCACAGAGTCATGAGGTGACCAAGTTTTAGGTTTTGCAGCCGCATCCCTCCTCCTGACCCCCTCCAGCCCCAGGCCACACCGCCCGCACCGGCACTGGGCTCCCGGGGCCGCAGAGCGGGCGGGCCCTGCGGCCGCTCCGGGACCCGCCCGGGGCCGCCCTTCGACCGCGGGGCTTCCCCGGGCTCTCACCGCGCTCCCGTCCGCCTCGCTGCCCCACTCGGCCGCGCTGCCCTCGAAGTAATCCGCGTCCTCCATCGCTGCTCCCGGCGGGCCCGGCCCGCGCAGCCGGAACGGGCGGTGCCGAATGGCGGCGGGGCGGGGACGGCGGGGCCGCCATGGGCGGGGGAGCCGGGGATGGCGCTGAGGGGAGCGCGGACAGCCGCGGGACGGGGCTCGTCCCGGGCACGGCCCGCGGGCACACGGGGGGACACGGGGGGACACGGCACGGTCGGCGGGGAGCAAAGTCGGGGGGAAAAGGAGCCCCGCCATGCCCTGCCCTGCCAGACCTCCCAGAGCCTCCCAGCGCGGCGGCAATCGGACGGGAATTGCAAGGGAAGAGGGAAAAATGGGATGTGCAGCTCCATGGGATGTGTTCTCCATGGGATGTGCAGCTCCATGGGATGTGTGCTCCATGGGATGTGTGCTCCATGGGATGTGCAGCTCCATGGGATGTGTGCTCCATGGGATGTTCTGTTCCATGGGATGTTTGCTCCATGGGATGTGTGCTCCATGGGATGTTTGCTCCATGGGATGTGTGCTCCATGGGATGTTTGCTCCATGGGATGTGTTCTCCATGGGATATGCTGCTCTTTCTGGCTGCAGCTGGGTAACAGCAGTTCCCTCCCTCGCGCTTTGTGAAGTGTGAAAAGGATGATGAACAACAACAGCTAGTTGATAGAAATAATGAAATTTATGGCAGAATTGAAAAACTAACATGTAGGGGGAAAAAAGGAATGATAACGTTGAGGAATGAAAGTGGTACCATCTTGAGGACCAGATTTTAGTGATAGAAGTTTGAGGCCCAGCATGGCTGTAGCTCTGATTATCCAAAACTTGCCAGAGAATAACATTAAGTAACATTTCTCCCTTTTCTCATTGCATTTAAAATGTTTTGATGTTACTTTCAGTCTAAGGCAAAATCTTGAAGTCTTTGATGTAAAAAAAAACCCAAAAAACTTAATAAACTAGGACTAGGAATTACAGACAGATGAAGAGAGGCTAAGTCTAAAATGAAAACTGATCACAGAATGTGGCCTCAGGCAGGAGATGGGCATTACTGAGACCATGCGAGAGAAACAGAGTCCCTTTGTCTCTCTTCAGATCCACTCCTGTTCTTCAGTTGTATAAGAGTTTAACTGTGAGAAAGGGGAGGGTGAGGGTGTGTTCTGGGATTTGGAGGACAGCCAAGAGCATTGCTGATTAATCATTTAAATGGTCCTTTATTCTCATTCAGTTTCTAACTGAAAACCAGTAGAAAGGAATTACATTGTCTTCCATGCAGTCCATGAGATTGCTTGTTAGGAAAGTCCAAAAAATCCCCCCAAACCTGTTCAGAAATAAGTTGTTGTAGGATCTTCACCAGCCATGGTCCTTGTTCAAGTGTCTGTGCTGATGAAAGGATTTACTGCCCTTCAGATTTCAGTGTAACAAATGTGCAGCAGCACCTGAAGTGCAGCACGGAGCGAGTTGTGCTGTCCTGTGCTGCCCTACAGTGGTGAACCAGCCCTTCCCGAAACACTGCTTCAGCACTGGTGTGAGCCCGGGATAATGTTCTTTTTGCTCTGCCAACAAGAAAGGAAAAGAGCCTTTTCCAGAATAAAAAGCATGGATTGAAGCAGAGGCACAGCAGACACATTCCCTACCTGTGCCAGACACTGCAGTCAGGAAGACAAGGAGGGACATCTCAATGCCTGTGGAATCACTGGCCACTTTTTTATGAGGAACAAACTGGGAGTGAAGTGACAGGCTGAGGCTGGAAGCCAATGGAAATATCCTTGAGAAAAAGTTGTTGGCTCATCTCCATTTAGTTAGCGGGCAATTTCCATCCTGTAGACATGAGAAAATAACAGAGGACTCGGAACAGACAGTGTGATTAACCAGTCAGAGCTCCTAAAAAAAAATAAATCTGAATTTAATCCTAAAACAAAAAAGTATTTTCTGGGAGTCTCATAAGAAACATCTATACACCTCCTGGGCTTCATCAACTTAAAACTGGAGAAAAAGCAAGACCAGAACTTAACTAACATTCCAATGAAACTGGATGAGAAATCCACGAGGCTGAGACTTTCTGAGGCTTAGGAGGAGATTTTACTTCTTTACAGAAGGCTCAACTAAATACAGTTTCTATGACAGATGTTTTTCTACAGGTAGGAGAGGCTTCCTTCCCATGACTGGAATTTGCTGTGCATCTCCTGGGTAGGATATTTGGATCCGCAGTCTGAGGAATTTCATTGTGCCCAGAACTTATGGCCTAAAATTGTATGTCTGAACCTCAGGAAAAAGCATTTTCAGAGCAGGTAAAATTTTTGTGTAGTGACAACAGTTGGACTTGTACGACTTTGTAAGAGACATACTGGTATTAGACATTATTGATACCAGTAATTTCAGTGCCTGAATCTTAAAACTGGAAGTTTTTTGTCTTTATATATTTCTCTCTCTTTATTTTGATTGCAGTAACAGAAAAAGATTTTTTTTTTTAATATATAAAGAATGAACAATACTCAAAGCATTTACTTTCAACTTTCCTTGAGGAGAAAACTAGGCATCTGTAACAGCCAGACATTTGCTGAATAGCCCTTTGCAGCACTGCAATATCCAAGCTTGCCCCATTTCAGGTCAATAAACAAGAGGTAAAATCAGATCAAACCCAACAGTTTCAAGGTATCACTTACACTGTGATGAAACATGAAATGTACCAGAAGTTGATTTTGCAACCTAAACTTTTACAACTTTGAATGGAAACAATGTTGTCTTCTTGGGTTTAACTGTGATCTCCCATATGGATTTGTGTTTTACAAAGTTTCAGTGAAATACTGCAAGATTTGCTGCCTAAAGGGCTGAATGTAACACAGCTGATCATCCAACTTCATTTGGTTCCTTCCTGGAATAAGAGAAAAATCCCAAACAGAAGAGCCGATTTCCAACAAAAACTGTTTCCCTTTTATTCATATGTTTTTTTAAAAATATACACCTTGGCATTCTCTGTCATTCCCTCTGCTCCTTGCCCTCTACAAATTCTTTTAGCATAAATTTGTATTTTGTAATCATTAGCCCTTTACAAAGCAGCCAATACATTCAACTAGAGGTAAAGGTTATAACTTTCAAATGGGGTAGGAAATTACAGCAGCATCGTTAAGCTAATGAGTTTTGGCTAAAGAGCTCTTCCTTCTCAAGCAGAACCTCAAGATGAAGCATTTTTGTTTGTACCTGGAGAGCCACAGTTATACAACAGTGTTATTCCAGACATTGAACACGTGACACTTCGCCAGGTAACAGAAGTACTGTGAGACAAAACAAGGTGGGTCTGAGGTTGCTGACATGATGTCAATTCTGATCTCCTTCAAACATCAACTTAAAAGTTGGAATTATATTGATATACTGAGAATTGCTTAAAAGCAGAGCCTCACAACGCCCCAAGTACTTTCCAAGATGAGCCTATAGTGGAAACATTTTCTTGCCTCAAAGCAAGTTCCAGCTGATTTGTAAACTGATCATTAAACTCACCCTTCACTGTCCCAGCTCTAGAATGGATGCACCAAGTGCTTTTTTTTGCAGTTCCTTAATTGGAGATATCCTGGCCTTTCAGAGAGATACATTCTCTGACCTGTAAAATTTATATGAGGATCCCAAACCGGATCACTCACCTGGGGAATGAAGGATTTCCCCCTTAAATCTATTTTTCAGTGTCCAAGGTGATGGATTTAGGAGGACTGTTTAGCTTTCCCCATCTCCTTTAAATTGGGTTGAGGTTGTCTCAGAACTTACTTTCATAACTGCTCTATTCTCTTCTCAATCACATCATTGTAAGAGGAAGGGGGGTGAGGGCAGGAGAAAGCAGCTGAATCCAAAGGCAGCAGATTTTGGGCCATGCCGTAGGACAGAACAACTGGCTGTAAACTCCCCAGTTTTAAATCCCAGACAGGTTCCCAAGAGCCACTGCTTGTGGCAGCTCTGGGCTTCCAGACTGTCTTACACAGATGAGCCTCTGTAGCCCAGCAGAGTTTGCCCTGTGAGAAACAGAACCCAAGGTTAGCACCAAAACTGGCATGAAATGTGCTGCTTCATTTTGGATGTCGTGCCTTCAAACAGTAAGAGAGCAGAGATTATTAAAAATCCTGAGCTCCACATCACCCCTCACACACCCCCCTCAGGACAGACACTGCCCCCGGGGCTCCACCCTAAAGCAAGTCTGAAATACCTTCCATTAATACTTTGAGCTCTCACACAGACATGTTGGTTCTATTCCCCAACCCCTAATTTGTCTTCTGGAAGCTCTTCTGATCCTGCCAACAGAAAACTGATAATGTAGCAAAAAGGAACTGGAATGGGCCGCCCTCCAAAGCCTGATGTGGCAATTCCTACCCCTTACACAGCAGCTCCTTCCTCTGCCTGATCTCTGCCATTTTAGTTGCAAGAATGATACAATTTCAAAGTCTTATCAAATACCAAGAAACTACAGATAGAAACACTACATTTCACAATTAATAGTTCACATAAAATTCACAGCCTAAAAAAATGTTAGTTTGCATAACAGAACAACAGAATTGAGAGAATTCCCAAATTTACTCTCTGTCCTAAGCCTTTCTCCAAACTTGAGCAGTAGTATATTAAAAAAATAAATTAGCCAACTCATTTAATAAAACAACTGGGTAAATTGAAGAGATACATTCACATTTTAATTTTGAATTTGCTTACATTTGTCTACCAGTAGCCCAGCCTTAGAAAGCATGTTCTTACATAAAATCCCCTAATGCCATAACCTTCTCCCTCAAAAACTTATCATTCTCGCTGTTTGGGACAATGTTTAAAGGTTTTATTTTGTCCTGTCATTAAAGATGTTTGAGGCAGACTTCCTAAGTGAAAAAAAAAAAAAAAAAAAAAAGTGGAAAATCTGTAAATTCTGGTCTTTTGTTGTTTTTTTAAAAAAATTATATATTACATATTTGATCAGTTCTCCATGTTGCAGAGGTATCAGTGAGCATTTGCTATTGTTACCCTAAGGAACTCCCTATTTTTTCCACACAACCAGGCTAAGGTTATAGGATACAGAGGTCAGAAAAAAACCCCCCACCTTATTATCTTTTTGTTTAATGCAGTGAGAGATTAGTTTGCCTCCCCACCTCCTCCCAGTAAGACTTGTGCTTTAAACTGCACCCATTTTGCTCAGCTCAGCACACTGAAAGTAAACAGGATAAAAAGCAGTTTGAACTTTTAATGAGATGAGAATCAGGGCTGAAAACGATTAATTACAAAGCCAGTGCTTGTGGCTGAAATTTAAGCAATCTCTGCACTACAGTAAAATACAATTTACTCACAACTGACACCATCCACTCATGGGATTGAAACCAACCGGTTATGATCAAAATTAAAACTGGTTTTCCTCGGAATTTGTCCTGTCAGTCAGGAGAGAGATTTTTCAGTGTAAGATTTTCATCAGCAGAGCTTCAGAAATCCCCATTTGTAGCTTATTTTGTTTACAAAGAAGCTTCAAAGTTTGTCATAGAACAGCAAGATTTTTTTCCCAATGGATGAGTTTTCAGAGATATCAAGCTGAGGAAGAAGGGTACAGTCATAGGTTTGGACAGCAAACAGATGTTTGCCTGTAAATATTTCTCCTGTTACAGAAACTCAACATGTATTTTAGGGATGAGGACCTGTTACTGTGTGAGATTTCCACTGATAGCAATCTATGGCCCTGATCCTTATCACAGTTAGTAGGAATTTTATCATCTGCTTCCATGGAAGAGGTCTCATGAGTGCCAGCATTGTTAGGAACACACACAGCATATTACACACAGTTGGGGGAAGAAGAGAACTTACTCTCTTCCTGAGTAATTTATGGAATTTTATAACAACTTTATCACTCTTTTAGACATTTGTATAGCACCAATAACCAACAGTATTGTCACTAAGGCACTGGACTGGCACTCAGTCATGGGCTCTGCCTCCAGATCTGGGGTCAACCTCCTGTGTTGTTTTTACTGGTACATAATTTTTGACATTGGAAAATAGGATAAATAATACAAAACATCCTACACCATTGACAGGAATACCGTGCCACGACGAATAACAAGGTGCTCAGACTCTGAAGTGACGAACATTAATGTTTCTGTGCATAGATTTACTGGTAAAACCATCCTGCAGGTCTCAATTCCACGCAGCACAGTGGAGCAGAGTCAGCTTCCCTTCCTCTGGAGTTAAGGACACACCCTCAGTTCAATCCTATCCTCAATGCCACAATTCAAAATAGTTTTTAGATAAATGAAGAAAAGCCCTCAGGGCTCCTGTCTGACAGCTGATCCAGGATGCCCTCCTCTGCTTTTGCATCAAAGTCTGCTCCTAACAACTTACACAGCTCCAGTTTCAGCCTTTAAGAGAGCAGTTTTTGATGCCTTCAGAGGCAGCTGAATCCTTTTTTAGTCTGTGGTGGCTCTGCCTCTCCACATTACTAAAAAAGAAAAAAATCCTTCAGGAGTTATCACTACTCTGCTGTATCACACTGAATGTGTGTTCTGATGGAAAAAAAGTACTAAAAGTTCTTGGGTTGAAATAAGTTACTGCAAATGCACAGTAGCTGATTTTGAAACCACAACATCTCTACAATTTATTATTATTTTTACAAAATACCCAAAGTGATCAGACCATATTGTAGGTTACTGGCTTGCCGAAGGTTGTTTTAAAATCAAAACCATTTCTGAGTTACAGAAGTGCCAAAAACAATCTTGAACCAGGTTTGTTTGTTGGGGTTTGTTGTTGTTGTTTTCTTTTTAAACCAACCCCCATCCAAAAAAACAGTTGCATAACTTAAAACAGAAACAAGAGTTTGTGTTGGAAACTGTTTAAAAACCAACCCACCAAATCATGCTTGAGCAGAAGCCTCGTATGGCAAAGATTCAGCTTAGGGCAATTTAGTGCCAAGGTAGAGACCTTCCATAGGTTTACAATGGAAATACTGACACAACCTCAACTACAGTGATGCAAATGTGCCCTAAAAACACTGTATTTGCTTTTATTAATAAAAGTGGTAGTGTTTACATTTGCAGGTATCTTACACTTCAGCATCACGATGAATACTGAGTAGAACGAGTTAAGTTTTGGCTGCAAGGTCAGAAGTTTCCAAACAGATGAATGAGACAGAAGTGACAGTCCTCAATCATGAAAACAAGAAGTTCAAATAAATAAATAAAACAAAACTAGGAAATATGGGTAAGCATTAGGTTGGAATGGTTCAATTAACTGCAAATTATGGCCACTAAATTAGAGACAGAAGAAAACACAGTTACTTATTAAATAGCAAGCATTAAAGCTTTATGGTTTTGTATTAAAAAAAAAAAAAAAAGAAAGAAAAAAAGAAAAAGAAAGCTGTTAAAAATAAGACTTGCATTTACCAGGCCACCAAACTGCATGGACTAATAAAGAGACTAACAAAGGCAATACTGAGACATTAAGACACACACACACACACTCTGTACTTGTGCAACTCAACCATATTCAAAACAATTGCCTTTTTTCCTCAAGAAAAAACAAAAAGCATCCCCTAAACATTTATGTTCATATAAAGCTTTAGGTTTCTTAAACTGTTGCTGTCTTAATATAGTTCATTGTTATTATGTGTCCTCATTATCAGAGGAAGAAGCTTATTTTATTTTTTTAATGGAGGTGCTTTGTTTCTCTCAGACAAGAGATTACATTCCTCACATCACTACAGGTTTTCTCCATTTATGAATTTGGTGTTCACACCAACTCCTCCTAGGCTTAAAAACGTAAGGGTTGGCACTGAAATAAAGATTTTGGCTCCTGTAACTAAAATTAAGGCTCACAACGAGTTTCCTTTCCACTCTGTGTGTCCCATTTTCCCCTAATGGAAACGCCAGCCCTTGACCTACAGGCACTGGATACATTCGGAATTGGAGGGGCCCTTTTTCAGTCATGTTCTCCTGCAGTTCTACAAAGTTCAGGTGGCAACTGTCTAAACCTGTGAACAGGAAAGATCGTTCTGACAAGGCAAGTAACAACCGCAGCTCAAGTTTTTAGAGGATTCAGTGTCTTCTGGAAGATCACAAGTAATTCTCAATTGAGATGGGACAGTAACTCCATCACGTCCCTGCTCCCTAACGAAGATGGACAAGGTGATTAATTTTAATTTAAGACTTCAGCCACAAAAGCAAATGAAAACTCACAATTCTGAATGGTTGCAGTTCTCAGTATTGAAAAGGCATCCGATACCAGAAGCAAATCTAGCTGCACATCACTGACCACACCCTCATTTTAATTTAAACTGGATCTCTTCCCAAAAAAAGAAAGCTAACACGGTCTCTCGGGTGGAGGGAAGCTAGTGTGAAAGGCAAAGAGGCAAGTATTTTGGTGTTTCTTTTTTGTTTCTTTTCCTTTTAAAGTCACTGCAGTAAGATCCAGATCAGTTTAGGGGTGTAAATGAAGGGGGAACAGGGGTGTTTGAGTAATATAGGCTAACACTGTTCTAGATGTGTTATTACAGCTGTAATTTCTGACTCTGTACAAATTGTACACGTAGGTTTAGACACATGAAAAAGTAACACACTCACAGAGACATAAAACACCTAGGTATAAAATATAAAGCAGTGTAGTAGTTACTAAAATTACATGCTCTCTTATTGCTACAGTGATTTTTGCTCTTTTTTCTTTTTACTGTACCACATGTTGTTCTAAGCATATAATTTGCATAAATTATTCAAGTTTAAGAAAAAATCCACACATCTTCACTTTAAGCTACTTATATAGTTAATATAAAAAAAAAAAAGGTTCTAAAGTATCTCTTTATTAAAAGAGAAATAAAAATGTCGTTTGAAACTGGGATTCAGTGGCCAAATCCAAGGGCAGTGCACACCTTGTCATTCTGGGAGTCGTTGCCCACGCAGCGCAAGCCGAGGTTGGTGGGTATTTGGCCCAGTCTAGAGATGGTCACCAGACCTACATGATGCCCTACGTGTCTTGTTATTGTTCTGGTTTTGTCTTTTAGCAAAAAAAAAAAAAGGACTACGAATGACCAAAGACTAACATTTATAATTTGTAGCAAAATTTGGTTTATGTAGAAACAAGCCATGTTTTGCATTTGGATAGAGATTTAAATGAATTAAAGCTAAAAATTAAAAAGCACGATGCTGCAACATCTGGTCACTTTTTGAACCCCTCAATTTTAAATTGGTTAATTTTTCACAAATTGTTATTTTTTATTTTTTTTTTTTTTCTTTTTTTTCCTTTTTTTTTTTTTTTACTAAACAGTATTTTTCCTTCTTTTATAAACCAGAAAAACTAAACTACAGATAAATTTTCCCTACCTTGAGCTAATGCTGCAGATAGGGTTGACAAAGCTGTACAGCGCAATCAAACATACTTACATCTTAGCTCATTGTACAGGTACAGCCATAATCAAGGCACAAAGATCTTCTACAAGTTATTTTCAATAAAGTTGTACAAAATAATACATTTTACAGTCTGTACAAGAATAATAATCCAGCAGTAAAATAAAAAATGAGGGGAGGGAAGAAGAAAAAGAAGGGAAAGACTGTGAGGACTACAGTCCAGATAATGATTTTTAGAGCAGACGGGATCATCAGTGGACAAACTGAAAACAGTGTGTGGTTAAACTCTCTGCAATCACAGGCCATACGCAGTTCGATTCATAAATGTCCATGGTTGTCTTTAGACCACCAAGACTGGTTTTAAAAATACCCTTCTGAAAGGTAGCAGTTGGTTTTTGCACTGTCTAGGTCTGTTGGAGAATTGTCAGTATTTCCGCCCAAAGCCACATTTACAGTCAGAGAACCAAACTCAAGGGTCTGTCTTCAAACTCGGTCTGTGACTTGGCACCTTCGTTACTCGGATGCAGTGAGTGATACAAAGTGGAGATCACGGGTTACAGGATTATGCCCACAACAGTGCTAAATTACCTAAGGTTTTCTCTCTCCCCCAATTTTTGTTTTATCTTTTAATTTTTTTTCATTCCCAATTCTTTCAGGTGCTCCACATTCAGGGCTTTTAATTAATTAGTTTTTATTTCTTTTTTTTTTTTTTCCTTTTTTTTTGTTAATAACAGTGTTAGGGAATCCTCATGGAAATGGCCTTTTTTAAGTGTTAGGGGCCATCTCAAACTGTCCGAGGGGTACAGAAGCAAGCTTAGAAGTGCTGCTATTGTCCAGCAAGGAGAAAAAAGTTGAGGGGTGCAAATCAATGGGAGATTCAAACAGTTCTCTTCCACCCTATGTGGGCAAGGGTGTTTTTTTTCTCTTTTTTTTTTTGTTTTAATAAGGAATAAGGAGTCCAAAACACAGAAAAAAGTGCTCTCCATCACAACAACTCGTATTGGCGAAGGTGCATGCGCTGAATAATGTCCCGACAGTCATTGAAAACCCTCCGGATGTTCTCTGTGTCCACGGCACATGTGAAGTGAGGGTAGCAGTAGTGCCTTCCATCTCCACTTGCTGTGCTGATTCTCTGTGGAAAGTAAGAAACAGACTTCAAATAAACGGGTTAAAATAAAAGTGACGGGACAAACCCCCCTCCAGTCTCAGAACGCGGCCGAGCGGAGGTGGAGACGCCTCTGTGTGAGTTGTGTCTTCGCAGGGTGGGACTGAGTGGTGAAACACCCACAGCTTTTCACCCTCTCACCTATACCATGAAATTTAAAATGAGCAGAATTACACAGTGAGAAGGTCACTGCAAACTGGGGAGTTTCAGAGTGGAATGAGAGCTCAAAAAAGTGCCATTATTTACACGCAGCTCTGGTGAATTTGGCAACACAACTCCAACACAATTTCAGCCATAAGAAAAAGTAGGATTTTGCCTACCTGTACAAGGCAATTTTATCCCTGCTTTACACTTACAGAAAACCTCCCTCAACATTTTATTCTGCTCCATTTTAAAATGAGTCCACAATTTGATTGTCAGGCTCACCATTATAAGCAATTGGAACAATATTAAAAAAATAAAAACCAACTATGCTTATTATAGCTTTAGCTGACCAGTAATGGGAAAGACAATATGAAAAGAACATTAATATTTGACAGATGATGCATCTTTTGATTACTCTCTATCCTTGGAAATAATGCATGGAAGAAAAATCTGGCCCTGTTAATAAGAGCAGGACTTCATTCTTGATTCTATTCGAGGTTTCTTAATTCTCACCCATTCTTTTGTTATTTAATTATGTACTGTGTCAACAAGCAAATATCCAAATAGCAGCTGAGAAACAGCAGTAAAGCTCTTAAACATAACTGTTTTATATGTTTGTATGTTAAATAAAAACAACACAAGAAGTGACAGCATTTTGCAATAGCAGAAGGTGCTCAAGAGTTTAGGTTTGAGGAGAATCAGGTAAGAAATACCAAAAGAAAGGAAATACTTACAAGAAACTCGTCTCTAATAAAATACTTGGCCCTTGTAACTCTGGGATCCTCACCAGGCTCTGGTGTTGCTGATTAACAATAAAATAAGTGTTGTATTAAAATAGATGTTTTCTGGTAATAGCACCTAAAAATTTTAAACTTGTTCTGTTTTCTGCTCGTGTCTGATAGAAATATACTTGGCAAAACTGACTGTGAGGTAAGACAAACCATAACATTGTTTAAAACATCAAGATTTCAGAACAAAGGAATATTACAGGGGCCACAGTAGCAGTCATTTGGCAGGTAAGAGAAATGATCGTGGGAAGGATTAGGGGGAATCCAAAGGACACATCAGTGCCAAAATGTCAGACTGTGGTTAACACCAAAGTAACAGGTTTTTGTCATGATGAAATTATTAATTTAAATTAATTAATTAATTTCATTTAAATGTGTAGAAGGCAGGATCCTCTCATTATTAATACTTCAAATTTAACAGTAAAGTTGGCTGAAAGACAATGAAGTTTATATCTACTTAAGAGTTTCCAAGTCTTAGCTGGAGCTACCAAAAACATTACAAATGTGATTAACAAAGAAATGATAAATTGTAAATAGAACTTAAAAATCTTACCATCATCTGGTGTAGTGTAGCGAGCAAATTCTGGAAAGTAGTCTTCAATTTTAGATTTCCCTGCCAAAACTTTCTCTGCTAGCAAATCTTGTTTATTCAGGAAAAGGATTACTGAAATGGTCCGTAGCCACCTGTGGAAAATGGGAACCACACACTGTGAGAAAGCACAGCCTGGATCATGCAGAAACTGAACCCAGGGCTGGAGATGAGAATGTGACACACTGAGATCATTTGGAAAGGTTTCTTTTAAATCTGAATCCTGAGGGTGTAATTCCAGGGGTGCACACCCTGGGGTTGGTTTGTGCTGCTGATCCAAACTCATCACCCAGGGGAGCACATCCACTCAGTGCACTGCTCTGGCACTGCTTTAATTGCTTCAGCCATAAGTAATGATTGTTTAACAAGTGAAAGGTAAGTGGAAGAGAGGAGAAAACAAAACAAGTGATGCAAAGGCTATCACTCCCTTTCTCCTATGGGCAGACCAATCCCAGCAAGCTGACTAACCTCCCCAAATCCCTCCACGGACCATCCCTCCAGCCAGTCTGGGTCTGCCCACTTGTGTCCCCTCCCAACCTATTGCACACCTCTCAAAGGATTCACTGCAGGGGCAGAGTGAGGAACAGGAAAGGCCTTGATGCTCTGCAAACACTGCTCAGCAACAGCTACAAGATCAGTATGTTATCAGCATTGTTTGGGTAAAACCTAAACCACGGCACCGTAGGAACTGTTACGGAGAAAATGAACCCTGTCCCAGCCAGGGCCAAGCACAAGTTGTGACTGTAGTGTAGGACAGGATCAGCAATTTCAGTGATATGAGCAATAAAACTTCAATCCACAGACCTGTTGTTCCAGATACTCTTGAAGAGGTTTAGTGCTTCTTGGAGCCGATTGGTCTGATTGTCCTCTCGTATAACCATGTTGTAGCTACTGCTCGCCACCACAAATATGATAGCAGTCACATCTAAACCAAAAAATACCCTTTGGTTAGTGCCAAACTTCAGGAGAAACATCCAGGAATCCCAAAGTTCTATAAGAAGGTGCCAGACCTCCAGCTCCCCGTGGAGGACAGGCTTGGGTGCTGCTGCTGGCAGCTTTCTAAGTACCAGAAATCAAAAAAGAAAGTGAAGAGACCATGGAAGACAGACAAGTCAGGCCCCAGAAGAGAAGCTGACAGAATGACAGAAAATGTAGAAAAGGAAGGAACTGAAGCAAGAGAAACAAACTGAAGAAAGCCAAGAGGAGAATTTAAAGAAGATTTAAAATGTGTAAAGAAAATCAGAAACAACTCCGAGCTATCAGGAAAGGACAGGGAGGCCCTTGAGGAAAGACCTCGGGACAAAGAGCACTTGTGATTTGTGTGAACAGTAATAATGACAGTTGAATTCATGGTTAATTGCTCCAGTCCCCTGTAGTGTGCTATACTTGGAGGTCCCTCTCTTTCCTGGGAGGTATTCCCAGGATCACAGAATCCAATCTCTGTGTTCCTGTGTGGCTGTGCTGCTCCAGACTCTTTACACTGACTGACTTCCAGGCTCATCTACCTCAGGCATCAGCAGCAGAAGAGATGAGTCAGACCATGAGGTAACAGGAAGAGGAAGGAGCAGAGGTAAAACCCAAACAAATCTGTTATTAATAGCACAGGAGAAAATACTGCACAGTAGTTCCACACATATACACAGTGTTCAGGTGACACTCTGATAGTAACTGTAGCAATATACTACAAATTCTACGTTGCATTCTACTTTATTTGTTTTGTAAGATCTCAATGTAACTTTTCTAGAAAAAGATGGACTTTTGCATAATTTCAACAATATTTTGTCCAAACAATGAAGGAAAAAAAAATCCACCACCTCTAGCTTCAAGAAAATGTGTGGAGAATGGTTTCAAATCTAAACAAGATATAGAGTAAAAAACAGCTGCAGTGAAGGTACCTGTCCCACTTCAGGACAGACACAGAACTGCCTGATTTCAATTGTGTGGCAGTTCAAAACATTGTCACCTGAACTAAACTGATGGGGACTCTGGTGTTGAGAGACTCCAGATCTTACCATATGTGACACCAGGTCTAACAAGACAGATCTTCCCTACAGCCTCACTCTGCATTACTGGGCCAGTACTGATTTGGAAAGAAGCACCATGACATGGCAATGTGGCTGCAATTATATGCCAAAATATGATATTCTGATTTTATGCATATAATAATGATCCTGTAGTTCTGTATTTTGCACAGGTACATACATATGTAAACCTTCATATGGAAGACAGAATATAATTGGAATTTACACTCACATAGCTGGCAAATAATGCACAAAGCCATCACCCAAAAAACCTAATTAAATGAAGAGAGGGAAGCCAGAGAAAATGGACAAGCTTAAGTTCTCAAACTTTAACTCCTCTCCCTCTCCCTGAAGATGCTCTATGCAGTTACAGAAGTGTACATGTCAAAAAAAATCCAACCCTTATGCCTGTTCAGGTAACTCCTTATCAAGCTACATGGAAAAGATGGTGGCTTTCACACAGTGAGAAAATGCAGACTGGGCATTAAAATCTTGCAGAGAATTATTTTATAAAGCAAACAGAAATTCTGATCCTACCATTAAAACACTGGATCCATTTCCGGCGTTCATCTCGTTGCCCTCCAACATCAAACATACTGAGAAAAAAAACAAAAATCCAGTCAGAATACACTTTGTGTTGGTTTTTTTTGTTTGTGTCTTTATTTTTGTTTTCCCACCCCAAATGCAAATAGAAAAAATGAGAAATTTTAGGACTTCTGTGGCATAGAAGCTGAAAGGAATCAAGGATGTCGAGAACCTGAACAGGTAAACAGTCCACCAATGTATGCATACAGAGGTAATATGGTTTAAACCATTTTGTTCTTTGCAATTTAAAATAAAGAAGAAAATTGCACATCAATTTGCATTTCCTTTTCAAGCCAGACAACTAAATTAAAAAATCATAACGTACTTGCTTTCTACTAAATATCAACTAGAGAAATACAGAAGTCTCAATGACTCTATGGTAGGCTCTCCTGCAATTTACCCTGGTATTTGTCTGCATTGTATTAGGAAATTAAAAAAACAAAAAATAAAAAATAAAAATAAGGATACTTACTGAAAATTTACTTTATCCACCTGAAACTTGGTTTCAAAAATTCCTGATGTCAACACTCTGCATCTGAGAAGATCCTAGAGCATAAAGGGAAAGTCATGGATTCAACACAGATACTTTGTAATTTTTCAATGGAAATAAACCCCTTTTATTCCGTGCTGTACTGCAAAACCAGGGACAGCATTTGAGTGTTAAGTGACACAGGGTGTGATGTAAGTCCGATTCACAGGCATTTCTGTGTATAAACATAATCCAAACAACAAAGCAATTTTTACTGGAATACTAAATATACACAGTGCATGGCAATACCTGTGTTAGTGCCACAAATGGAAACTATAAAATGAGAGAGTTGTCCCCAAAGCCGGGCTGGGGGGGCAGATAAATGGTGTTATTTCTTTACATACCTGGTCAGACGGGGTGTACTCGTTCTGTTTGACTATGTCAATCTTGTCTAGAAAACTGGGGAGAGGACAGAAAAAGAGAAATTGTCATCCTCAAACTAGACAAACTACCCAATGCTTTAGTAACAGACAGTTGCCAGGTAAATTCTGGTGTACTTTAACACTCTCAGACTCCCAAAATGCTGAAAATCATACACTGAAATTGTTCAACTTGGGTCACTGGTCGTGCTTTCCCAGCACGAGCCAGCAGAGGGCTGAGCCCAGTTTAATTAATCCATCTGGGAATCTCACTCCAGCCCCTCCCGCCGGCTCCCTCTGCCACAAACACACCAGGAGTTTAATTTAGGTCATTTATTCATATAAATCCTACACCATAACCTGCTACTGCTCACGGTAAGGCAATGACTCAGGTAAATTGCCTACGTGTAGTTTTCCTGAAAGAAAAAACCCTATTTTTAAACAACTTATCCTCACTGTAATTCTTTAAATAAATGAAATCCCGAAACCAATTTCAGCACAAGTCCAGTTAAGTGGGAGAGAACACTGATTTTCCTGTCAATTCTGTATCAGTGTCTCAGTTTACTTTCTGGAGCAGCAGCAGCAATAGGCTAAATGGGTATTAAAAGATACATTTCATTCAAATTTATTAGGCATTACCTGAAGAGATACCCTGGAGTCTTTTAAATTTTTTTACCAATTAACTATAACCTCCTAATTATCTTTCACTTCAACTCAAAGAGCAAAAATCTCAAGGAAGCAACTTGTTAACTGTTTTATTGTGGTGTTACTACGAGACTCGAAGATGTGGCAAAGCAGCAGCTCAGGATGCAGATTTTATGGTGTTTGCCCCCCAATCCCACTGTCCAACACCAGGCACTCGGCAGGGATACACAGTGCTCAGCCACCTTCCACCTCAGCAATGCCTTTACCCATCACATTAATGATTAATCAGTCTTTAAACCAATACACTTCTAAGTTCCCTTTGAAATTCCTTTGCATGAATTGTTTTCTCTCTGAAGCAGAAATCACAAAGGAAAGGTGAGTTTTCCCTTCTCTCAGTGTGCATTAACTACAGTTACAGGCAACAATTCCAAGAGGGTAAAGGGAGCCACGTCCCAGATTTGTGAATCAAAAACCCAACCCCCAGTAACACCAGCACAGGACTCAGCTCCCAGTCCCAGCCCCCTCTGCCCAACTGATTTCCTAAAACACCTAAGGAGGAGCAGGGGAAGGGGGGAAAATAATTGTATATTTTAACAACAGCTTCAGTGTAATGTCCTTTTCACCAGGAACTAAATGGTCTTGTTTCAGACACACATGATAACTAATTTTTCTTTACTTTGAATTACAGAATTTTAAACACATCAACATGTATCTTAATAAACACTCTACAAAAACCATGAGACGAAGTGCAAAGACCCATTTCCGTCACGCAACGTGACACGGGGACAGACACGCAAGAATTAAACGATGACAAACTGTGCTCTGCAATTTGCAAGTGGGATTTTTTCCTCATGTATTCCAGGCTGTTAAGTAATTTTATTTTTTTTTTTTAATCCGAAGGGAAGAAATAAAACTCTTTGTTCAGTACACAGAGGATGTTAAATACGTGCAACAACCATGAGCTCCAACCAGCACGTGTTTCCACCCCATACTCTCCCCTAAGAGCACAGTTTCAGAATCACGTGGCAATTCCACAAGTTGGAGGATGCTTGAAAAATGTTCTGAACAGAACATGTTCATCAAGATATACAAAGGTGATTACTGCAATGAGACAGCCTTTCTGTATGAATTTATCCAAGCAGAACATTTTCTGCTGGGTTCCAGAAGAGGTGAATTTTTGGTTTTGTTTTGGGTTGTTCGGTGGGTTTTTTTTGCTTGTTTTGTTTTGTTTTATTTTTAAACACTCTGCTAATCAGCTTAATGGATTTTGGAAACTGAAAATTAGAAAATAACAACAAGATATTGCTAAAACCTGGAACTGAAAGTACAAACCTCTTACTGTTGTTTATGCAGGCTATTTTTAGGCCTATGATTTCCTTGAAAAACATCAGCCACATAGGAGCAGCAGTACTGTACTTGAGATGAATTCCAACAGCAATGCTCATGCCAGGTAAAACAAGTTCGGATGGAATAAACATTTCTTCTTCCCCCCCCAAACAAGTTCCAACATTTAGTAACATCTGATACCCGTAACAATACTCATTGGAGAAGGAAGTCTTTCACTGTGTGATAGTTACCAGAAAACCCACCCTGCTTCCAGCGGCATTTTAGGGAAAATGGAGCAAAGCGATACGTTAAATAAAGGTTTCCTCCCGTGTGTGCCTGCTCATACAAGTCTGTCCTTTAGAAAGGGCTACAGACATTAAAAACCAGTGTGATTTTTTGCTCACACATAAAGAAAGGGGATTATTCTTTCAGCTGGTCAGTGGAAAATTAAATGTGTCTATAAGGAGAAAAGGGGAGCAGAAATTTGATCCAGTCTGATACACCTAAAAACAAGGAGCAACAGCGGGAGTTCAGAAAAGATCAATACACTGTGTTCAGAGACTTCTCAGTCAATGTGAGTCAAGACCAAACAATTTATCCAGTAAATTAAACTAATAATCCAGTCAGATGAGAACAAAGCTTAATTCAAAATAAACATAAATTCACCATCATTAATTTCTATTTTTAATTCTTGCTATGCTCTACCCAAAACACAAGTGAGGCCACTTAAGTACTACTTTGAGTGCAGAATTCACTGCTGTGAGAGATTGTTCTAAGCCTGCTGGAGAAGTGCCCACCATCTACTGTGTCAGCAGTGAACTTACAGGGAGAAATAGAAGTGACCTTGGTGAAATAATTCAAATAAAACTGTCAAACCACAAAACCAAATTTTATACTGTGAGCAGGTCCTGCACCGAGTTACAGAGTCGGTTTTTTGCTCCTGTAAAATTTTCCCAGAGATTATATGGAAAAGCTATTTTCCAGAAAGCAAATAATTCATTCAGCATCGCTGCCAATTCTCACTTAGGGCCAGTTCTGGACATGACTAAAAAGCAGGATCAGCTACTGCTCTGCAAAATACTGTCACGTAGTATGAGGCACTTTTGCCTGTGTTATAAAACGTTGATCCTACTGTGACACATGCTAACAAAAAAAAGAAAAGAAGACGACTTCAGGTTATTTTTAGTCAGCAACACTGAGAAGAAGCATCTCTAGGTCAGCAGTAAATATGTGTCTGTGATAGTAAAATGCAATGGTATTAACAAAAAATTAAAACTATCTCAAATAAAAAATGTGTTTTATTTTTGAGTCGCTTTATTTTAGCTTAAGGAAGGAAAAACACATGAGGAAGTTTTTAAACAGATCTTTGGGAGGAATGAAGTGTCTTTCATTTTAAGGGTGCTCTGAGGAGACAGATTCATAGATAGAGATACACAGAGGCTTTCCTTAGCTCCTGCACGTCAAAGTAATTAAGTCATATATGTATCCCCAATTCTTTCCAAATTTTTACGAAGCCTATTATGTTAAAACCATGTCCCAGTTTCTCATCAAGATATACGCCAGTACCTGATTTATTCTGGAGTTTTTTCACACGGAGATAATTGCTTTATCCCTGTATGTGGGGAATTTCCTGAATGAGCAGTGCTGCTGTCAGACAAAGAGTTGCAGCCTGTGCTTGTTTTCCCTCCTGGAAAGGTGTAACACATGGAACCCTCCACCTCAGAACCAGCACAACTCCACCATTTGGGGAAGCCTGGGAGGGGGAACTCACACTGCCTTTCCTCGAGCATTTCCTGACAGCCTTTTCAATAAACAGTAACTGAAATCTTACTCTCTGTGATCTGACGAAACGGTTGGCAGACAAGGATTATTTTTTTTTTTTTGCTTTGTGAAGAAGAGCTTTTGTTTTCAGTCTAGAACAACATTGGAAAGGTCTCTTCAAACTGACAACACACCTATATTTGAAGAGCTTTACTTCCATCAGGTTTTTTTTTCTGGTCAAGTCATAACTTGAATTAGCATACAAAATGTCTCTGTTAAAAGACATACTAAAATCTCATCTTCAGTGTCAATAACACACTTCAAATCAAGAAATCAAAATTTCAACCCCAACTAAAGACAGCATTTGTTCATAACCCTCAACAGTGGTACGAGATCTCCATATCTGTGAAGTTTCTTGCCTCTGAAAGCCTCCAGGTATTTTACACACAGTAAATCACACTCCCAGCTCCTGCCTGCCTTCATTCAGGCTGCATTTCCTGCCTCCACCATCGCACCCGAAACGCACACCTTGCAATAACCCTGCTTTAAAGGCAGGCACTCAGGCAGTGAGTTAATTGCCCAGAGTCCCTTGAGTCAGTGGAAATTTTCATTTCCACTGAGTCATGTGTTTCTACCAAGATATTACTAAGAAACCACCAGAATATTACTAAGAACTATCAAGATTTCATTAAGAATTACAGTTGCATTTACCCCGATCACCTCTAAAACAGTCTTTCCAATTCAAGTTTCTATGTCCAGAAAGAAATTAGTATTTGTTTACTGATTTCCCTAAAGAGCAAACTGTGCAAATGCCCAGGAGATTTTTATTTATTTATCTATACCTTATCAGGACTACAAAGCTAACATAAATCTCCCTAAAGTAGTTTTAAGCTGAAATTTAACTGAACATTAACGGTGTTTATTATAAACATGAGTGTACTTTTTATTTTTCAGAACAGATCATGCTTTGCTTCCACTTCACTCCCTTTTTTAGTCCTTGCCATAATCCTTTATGTTATTCAGCAACAGCTTTTTAAAAGCTCAGCAGTTAACTATTTGATAAATTCTTTCTTCAGCTATGCTGTTAGTTTTTATGGTACCCTGCAAACATGGACTATGTGAAACCAAACTTGTCAGGTTTTTCTTCAAAATTAAGTTAAAAATAAAAAGTGGGACATCAGTAATTTTTCATTTGTTTGTTTTTTAAAGAAATACTGATATTTTCTACTATTTGGCCACTGAGGACGTGCCACAAACACGTTAAAATTGAACGATTAAAATTGTTCAGAAAGACACAGCTCTTTTTTTCTGCCTAAACAAAACTAAATAGACAAAATAAATGCCATCAATTAGGAAACTGAAAAAGCCTTTAGGGATGGGCACATAAGGACAGTACTGTAACAGTATTACTGGTACAATTAGGAGAGCACTACATTGCATTTAAAAACATCTCATATACGATGTTCCTGTAATGAAACTCTGCATGTCAGTCCTCAAACATAAGGATCCCATTCAAGATTTATATTGGAAATGAACTTCGAAATGCAGTATAAGATGTGAACAAAAGTAAACTAAAAGACAACTCCTCAGAAAAGTGACCCAAGAAGCTGCAAATATATTTTTGGTTTCCAATTCCAAGTCAAGGGGTTATTATAATTTCCTTATCGAAGTAGCAAGTCACACAAAAAGATTTACAAACACTCTGAAGCTCAGAATTTAATTATAGATGGTATTAATGCGTACATATCGCAGAAAAGTGATTTTGAGAGCGGCCCCAGCTGTAATTCCAGAAGAACCTCGAGCATTCCAGCCACTTGGAGGCGGAGGGGCACCATGGGTCTAATTTTGAAGCAAATAATGAGAAAGCTGAAAAGTATGACTCCATATATTTGGAATCATCTTGTGGTAATCAAGGTTACAGTTCCTTATATGGCGAGGAGAACATGAAGCACACACAAAAAATAGATTATCAGAAGTGGGGGGTATAAAAAACTGCGACTATCGCAAAAAAAGCCACGACCCGCCCAGCAAAGCCCCCTTACTTTTTGTGTCTCCACGAAGCTCCAACCTTGCCCTAAAACCGAGGCTGGTTACGCACCCGGCTTCCCAAACTGCCTAATTAAACCAGCGTAATCCGCCGGGAGGCACGAATGAATCGCAGACAAACCCAGCAGAAGGCAAAGCAGCCCTCCAAAACCTGCCAGCCACCGAAAACGGAAATGGGGGAAAAGGTAGGACAAGGAGAAAAATCTATTTAAAGAGGTTGTAGTTGTCTCTTTCCCCCCACCTCCCCCCCTCTCTGCCTGTCTAAAGTTAGTCTGGCTTAGAGGATGCACTAACTTTCCCAATCAGTTTTACATTACAGCACAAGTCCAGAAATAGCTCCCAGCCGCCTTGGCCTCTAGCACGGTTGCCATGACAATGGAACCACAGGGCTATAAATAGCTCATCAGCACCAAATCTTGTGAGACACATCTGGAATGGGGCCAGCCCAGCCCCGGCCTGACAAATAAAAATAGGCACAGGCAGTTTCAAAGGCTGGAAAGGTACAATGTGGCTGGGGCCGTGCGGAGCGGCGGGCAGGGAAACGGGTTTGATTGCTTGTTAGCACGAAATTTATTTGATAGGAGATTGGGAGAGGTATAAAAGTCACTTTATTGCATGCTAAACAGCCAGCCTTTCTCTAAGGTCTATTTTTCTTTCTTTCTCCCCTCCGTCTGCAGCACAACCATCCCGCTTTTGAAGCTCTAACAATGCAGCCTTTTGCCCAGGAGACCATTAAAATAAGGGAAAACAGAAGGAAAGAAAAGAGATCTTCAAAACTTCCCCCCCCCCCCAACTATTTCTGTACATTTTTGGCTCAAGTGTACTGAAGTGCTCCTGCGGGTCTGACAGGCATCCTGGCCGGGATCCTGCACGGGCTGGAGCGCTCTGCTCCACTTAAATCAGTCACGGGCTGCTCGGTGCCTCCAGGAGCCTGGAGCGGGACGTGGTTCCCAAACCCCTGTGCCAGGCTGGAGCCAGGGCTGCTCTGCCTCAGCATCATCCCCTGGACCCTCACCAGGGACCCTGTGGGCTGTGCCGAGGGTACAAACCAGCTGTGTCTGCAGCCCAGGGCAGCCCCGAGCTGAGCCTTCCGACTTGGGGGGCAGATCTGGAGTCACGGCATAACCCATCCCACTTCCAAACGGCTCCACTTGACAAAACCGCCTCTGGAGCGAGCATTTTCTTCCACTTAGTGGATGAGAAAATGTTGTATTTTTAGCACAGACTCTTGATCAACCCATTCAATTACATCCAAATTATCTGTGTGGGAACAGAATGTTATGTCAAAAATGTTATTCAGTGTATTTGTCAATATTACCCAACAGAAGACATTTGTATAATCAGGAGATTCAATATTTTCTACAGCACAGGAAAGCAGCAGTTCAGGAATCAGACTGAACTCGTGAGGCTTTGTTATTTCACAGACACTGAAAGTAGTAGTCAGCGTGACACAACACATAGAACACCACTCTCAAAATATAAAATCTTACTTGCTCTATCAAAAACCAATAGAGACCACAGATGGTGATCAAAAAACTGCAACTATAATAAGCATTAAGCCACAGTAAAATATCTTCCGTCTGCCATAAAGGCACCGTGCACGCGCTCCACGCAAACTGCACCATCAGCCCACAGGATTCCTTTAGGTCCCTACATGGATATTTTCATTTCTAAAAATTGTAGAGTAACTTCCACCCAGGCTTAAAGCTGTATGTAAACTTCCCTCCCCTTCCCCCTGCCTTTTACCACATCCAGTTTGCTCCCCTGCCATCTGAACAATGAATGCTTCAGAAACAGCAGTTTTCACAGAAGTATTCTGGATAATGTTCTTTATAATATGCAATGTAGGATTTATTGTTTTTTATAAAGATACTCCAAGTCAGTTTAAGAGCCTATTCCCAACTGCAACTTTTGAGTTAAATTATGTAAAAAAATAATTACATATATTTTTTTCTTCTTTAAGAAAGCAATTCATACATTATTACGAGATCGTCCTTTCTGGCTCATATAACGGACAAACTTTGCCTGGGAGGAAGATGAGGGGGACGGGGCTGGAGATGAGGGGGACGGGGCTGCAGATGAGGGGGACGGGGCTGCAGATGAGGGGGACGGGGCTGCAGATGAGGGAGACAGGGCTGTAGATGAGGGGGACAGGGCTGCAGATGAGGGGGACAGGGCTGCAGATGAGGGGGACGGGGCTGCAGATGAGGGAGACAGGGCTGTAGATGAGGGGGACAGGGCTGCAGAGCAGCAAACACTACATGAGATAACCCAAGCATGGACAATGTTCCAGTGCTTTGTTGGAAGGGCCTCCATGGGACCCCAGGATACCCACCAGTTCCCCTCTGGAATTAACTCTTCACCTTGACTGGATGCTGCTTATGGATCCCTCCTCCTCCAGCGATGGCTTTGGAGGGGTGACCCCTACATCCCACACCCCGTTCCCACCTCCCACATGAAACTGTTCTGCACAGCTTCCCCCACGGAGAACCAACACGACCCCAAGCACCCGAGGCTGCTCCAGCTGCCTTCACTCCTACTCTGCAAACCTGTGGGAAGGTGTTTTCACACTCTCCCAACCACCAAACCAGACTGACTAAACCCAGCTCCCCCCGCGTGGCCCCGAGGCTCCCCTGCCACACAAGCCCATATATGTTAAATAACCCCGAGCAGCCCCTCACCCCACCCCACATTACTTAAGCTGCTCCGGGGCCAAGGCTGGGAACACAAATGAAAGGTAACGGTGTGGATGAGATCACTACACCAGGATCTGATCCCAGGGCAAGCCCGGGGCGGGAACACGAGGTGAGGGAGTGGGAAGGAACATGGCGCAATCCCTATTAACTTTTTTTTCTTTTAACAAGGCTGCAAAAGAAGACAAAAACCATGGGAAAAGGCAAAGCAATTAAATGTTTACACAGAAAAGCTTCCCACTTCACTTTGCATTCCGTCCCTCTTCTCCAACTTTTCTTCCTGAATTTTGGTGGGCTGAAAACAGCAGACTAGGATCTAATTAAAGAGCCTGTTTCTTGCAAAAAACCTATCAAAGCTGCTTTAGATATGGGGTATTTTATCTTTTCTACACTTTAAAGGAATTTTGCTTGCCTGCCTTCATTTTTACCTATCCCTATTTCTGTTCTTCCTGATGTTGAAAATGGTTATAACCTCCTGTGACTCTCTAAGATTCTACTAACTTCTAGGTACTCCATCAAGTTTGGTATCTTTTCCAGTTATCTTTCAGCAAAAGCTTTGCACGCCAAAGACTACAATTTATTAATTTTATGCAAGGATTTAAAAGCTGTAATACTTAATTGTAAGAAAATTACAAACTGCCTCCATGTTCTTCACCATCTATAAAAGCAACAAGCTGGACTAGTGACAACTCCAGTGTGGCTGACTTGAACTTCTCTCCCAACTGCTCCCCATAAATACTCATATTTTTAATATATTTTTTGCCATGCCTATTTTCTGAAAGGTGGGAAAAGGTCTGTATCTGTGAACAAACTCAGGGATTTTTGTTTTAAGCCTTTTTTAACTGCAAGCTTAAGTCCCAGACCTTATACACAGCGAAGAAACCAACCCAACTGCATCACTCCTGTGCTCTGTGGGGACTGAACCTGGAGAGAAACTTTAAATTTTTCACAATCTAATCTAATTTAAATCCATCACAGGCAATAGGGATCTTCTTAGGTTTAAGAATATTTGCCACTAACTTAGACTAAGGAGCCTGTTTAAGCAAAGTCATTTATGCAAAATTCTATATGAGTAATTTTTAATGAGATTAAAGAGTGCCTCTATAGCATACAAATTTGTTTGAAATCCCCCCATATTTAATTCCAAATCAGAAAATTAAAGCTTCCTTCAATTCTAGATGTAATTTTTAATATAGAACAACCTATGCATGTTGTAAGTATATGGCTCTTTTACTGTAGGCTGCTCTGAGCAATTAAAACAGGTGAACCTAATGGGATATCCTTTCATTGTGTTTCAACAAAGTATTTTTATGAACCTTGTCCTCATGGTCTGTAGCTCCCTCCAGTGCCATCAAATCAGTGGAATTGGTTTCAGTTGATAAAGACCATTACATACATATATTTTTTGAAACTGTATTATTATGACAGAATTGTCATCATTAATAATAAAAAATTATGTTAATAATTTAAAGTACTAATAAAAGGGCTTTCAGATGATAAAATAATAAACTAATACTTCATACTAGTTTCTGTAACTTGAAGGAACAAACTAATCTGTAAAACCAGACAAAATATGGGTTGAGACAGTTCCCACATTTTTCAGCTTGTTTGTGGCTTGTAAACCTAAACTTAAGCATGGAGAACACAGAACCAGGCACTTCCCCAACTGCTTTGGAAAAATGGGCAACATCATTTGTAACAGAAATTTCTGGGACAGAGGTAGATGGAGCTGACACGATCCCACGTGACAGAAAGGGAATTCTGAACCCAGGACCGAGTTTCTGCAGGAACTAGGGAAGCAGTGATAGCTCAGGGAAGGAATCAGGCCCCAGATGAGCCCAAAACAATGGGAAGACAAACTGCTGCAGGGTTCTGAGCAGGGTGGTGAGGGAGGACTGCACTGCCCTATTTAAATACATTTGTACGAAGATCTACAGCAAAACAGTTCCCGTGTATTTAACAGGCAAGGACAGAAATTCAGCGCTGGAGTTTTGCCTACTTAGGCACCACCCCAGCTGAGATTTGTGTTCAGAATTTTAGGGAGGTAGGTTCTTTAGCAAAAAGGCAGTAATTTTGACTCTGATCCTGCTCACAGGATGCTCAAATGTTTCATTTCTTTCCCGTGACACTCAGGACTGGAACTGTAGTTGTGTCTTCACAGATCTACCTGTCAATACCTGCTCGGGGCTGACAGTTCCAACAACTCATAGCAGCTCACACTTCAGCTTTTGCTTTTCTCAGAGGAATTCAGCTTTCCCCCCTCCTTTTTTAAACATTCTTCTTTCAACTCAGCAAAAACAACTCCGGGCCTCTGCAAAGCAGACACACAACGTGGCATCTGGTATTGAAAGCATCTGTAAAGAGCACACCTCTCTCTCAGAACTGAGTTGTAATATAAAGCTATCCTTCTTTTTTTTTTTAAATTCAAAGCATTTGATGATGCAATTTAATACCAGGCATACTTAAAAAAAATCATTTTAAACCAAGCAAATGATACAGAGCTGCAATAGCAATTTCATACTGTGAATTTTGAGCAGTGCAGTGACACTGATCTCTGGTTACTATAAAAAGCATTCCCTGCAAATATCTATGTTCTTTTGCCATACAACAAAATAAAGAAGTCAAAATGAAGTATTTGTCTCTCCCTGGTACACGATACATTCAGGCAGATAAAAGGAGCAAGAAATCAAGCTTGAAGCCAAAATCAAAGACAAGCAATAAAGGTGACCACACTACTTCTGTGGGAAAGCCACTCACAGGAGTGATCACAGTTCTGGAATAGTGCAGCCCTCTTTTATTCTCAATGAGAAACCTGTCACTCACCCAGTTTCATGGTTTTGCTCTTGGCTTAAGAGTTTTGCTACTCTTAAAAGGAAAATCTAATACAGACCCTCCATCTTGGCTTACTCACATATTTGTGATAACACCAATACACAGCCCCTGATGATGGAATATCTCCCCAAACTGCATTAAAACAGACAACTCATAGAATATTGTGGCTTTACAAAGGCTCACAAACAGCCCCAAATTGACACGGCACATGACATGCCATTTTAGAACCTTTTAAATAAAATATGTTGGCCCTTCCCCCTCTCTTCCCCACTGACCTGCTAACTCAATTCATTCTGAAGCTGAATTCTAATCATTATAAAAATATGAACTTTAAATCTTACCTTCCAAAACACAAAACTGGCTATTAAACCACTTAAAAACAGTACTAAAAGCTCCAATCATTCAAATGTCCATAAAACAGGCAGTAGGATATACTTTGTATTTACAAAACCCATTTTAACATTTACAAAATGTGTTTTCTAATGTGAACTCTTCTGAGCTGTGTGCTTTTAAGACTGCAGTGACAGAGAATTTAGAATTAAGTGTGCACAGGAAAAGTAAAATCCCTGACAAGGCACAAGCTTTGCCTGTTTCCTCTCTCAGCCCAGAGTCACGTCGGCTGGTTTCGGCACAGGGAGGTTTTCCACGGCAGCCTCTGACTCACAGAGGAACAGTCAGGTGCTGCAAAACATGGAACTGAGACAGGACTGGAGTGATGTGTGTGGGTGAGGGTTGGGCATGTGGGAGAAAGAGTTGGAGGCGAGGGGAAATTTTGGGAGGACTTTTAAAATCCCTTATTCTCTAATTAGCTTGTACTGTAACATTGTAATGTTAAAATGAGGAAGTTATAAGTCAGCTGTTTCAGGTGGAATTAGTTCCTTTAAACTGGCTTTATTGACTATGTTTATTACCTATATAAAAGTGTTGCAATTACCTAAACAATTACTAAATGTATTATTCACAGAACATAATTATTTCAGCATTACAACTCTAAAAGCCCTCAGCGGCAGAAGGGACAGATCTATCTCGAAATGGAACATTATACCCAGAAGAATATTAAGATTCAGGGGGTACTAGAGGTGATACATATGCAGTCTCAGCATCCTTCCTGGCTGCCTTGTTGGCAGACTTTCCAGAGGCCAAGGACTGGGAAAGTCTTCTCCCACAGCCCCATCCCTCTTTCTTGACACAGGTCTCTGCTCCCAGGCACTGCCAGAGCCTTGACCACAAACCACCCTTCCACCTCTGTGCTGAGCTGTGCTGTACAAAACTGCCAAATTTAAATTACTGCCACGTTCTCTGGAAACCTTAACTCCAGTCCCACTTCTCCTTATGGAAGAGAACAAAGAAAGAAAGATTCTACACATCATGACTGTGAAATACAAAATGGTGCAGTGAGTTCTACCTGTGCAGGTGCCACGAAACCAACACTGAGAGGTGGGAGAGAATTTCATCTCAGTGGGCTTTCATTCTGAAACTGCAGGGATATTGGTTTATGCTTCTTTGATTACACTGAAAAGAGCTATGAATAACAGCTCATTTCTTCACCACAAGTGGGTGGACTCCCCACCCTCTCACATTCAGTCACAACCGGGCAGCATAGAATCCAAAGGAAGGAAAAGCCAAACTGAAGAGCCCAAGGTGTGCATTGAAGTTCCAGAAAATTTCCAAATTCCATTGGATGACTAAAACCCATAATATTCCAGTAGAGGACACACACATCTTACCCATCTCTTTGTCTGCAGAGGGCAGTGTCTCTTGTTTGCATCTTAAATGGCTGAAACCCTAAACCTGAATTATTCATTAACAGATTACAAATTTCCTCTTCTACATGAAAGAAACATTTAAACAGTCTCAGGAGAAGAACTGAACTAAAACAGACACTAAAAATCACGGGTATAATTGCTGCAGTGGGAAAGACAACAAGGGGTCTAAGATGGTATTTCCCTTCCCCAAATGTAGTCCATATTCCCACATCAACATTCCTTCAGGGGTTATGAACCCAGCTGGGGCTTTTGGCTGCCCAATATCCAAGTCTATTATTCTGCACAAAGACATAAACCCAGCAACCCTCTTATAATGCCTGACTCTTGGTTCAAATATGTACCTGAAACTTTGTGGCCATCTGATATTCACAGCCCAGAGACCTGAAAATAAAGGTGCAACTCAAAGCTGTGCTCTGAAGCAGAGGCATGAGGCAGCTCCAGGGGCACAATCCTGGGCTGGCTCACCTATTGCTGATACCTGCAACTGGCAACTGTGCAATTTAAGAGTGCTGAGGACAATTCCAGGATTTCCATTTGTTCTGCATTACTATAATTAGAGCTTCCGGCTCGTGGTTTACACTAAGAACAGCAGCAAAGGTGGGAGAGACTCGGATCAGATGGGTCAGAAAGGGAGAAAGTCTGGAGAGAAGACTCAATGGTTCTGGTGAAAGGGAGGTGTGTTCCTACACTACCTACACCATAGCAGGTGCTTATTTATACATACACAGTCTATAAACACCATAACCATATGTGAAACAGCTTTTATCACATGACAGTGTTTTAACTCCACTTCCTCTACTCAGTGGCAAATTATTAGACTCACCACAAAAAAGGGTGTCTGAGCACAGCAACTGATACATTACACAGAAGTTAATAATATGCAACTTCTAAATATAGCCATTCCCGCTTTTCTCCTACATTTTGCTGCCTAAGAGATTTCTGCAGCATCTTGCACACACTGGCTGCCCTGTATGGATTGTGATGCTCAAAACTAGTGACAGGTGCAGAGCTTTCAAAACAGCACTCTTCCCTCACGCCATCCCACCCACGTTCAGCTTCAGCTTGTAAAACTGCACTTATCTGCTTTGTAGAAATGCACACGCACAGGAAGTCCAAGGAACAGACTGCCAACAAGCAGATGAGAAAATTAAAAAAGATCTGAGACGCTAATAAAGCGTGCCAGAATTACACACTGCAGCTAAATACAGGTTTTAAGGGAACATCACTGGAGTACTTCTGCAGATAAGCATACCCTTCATTTTAATTAAAGGAGAAAATTCCCCTCCTTTGAATGAACTCACTTCCAAAGGAGAGACCTATGTTTTACTAGCACATCTTAAGATTTTCTGTTTCTTTGCTTAAAGACAATGGAATGGGGAATTAAAAAATCTAGAGGTCCATAATTTATATTCCAGTCACTGACTTTCTTGATTGTGGCTCCAAACACCAAGCTTTTAGAAAAACCCCACAAGCCCCACTCTGCTCTGCAGCAGAACTTCCTCCTGTTACCTATATTCATTTTTACCAGTATGACCTGCAGATACTTAGTAGAGTTACAGTCAAAAGGCATCCCAAGGGAAAAAAAAAGTCTTTTTCTAACATCACAATTAAAAAATGCAACTTTTCTAAGAGCTGTCTGGACACAAACCTGAATAAGGTGCTTGAGGGGACTCTGCTTGAGCAGGGAGGTGGGACTGGATGGCCTCAGTGCTCCCTTCCAACCCTACCCATTCTGTGTGATCCTGTGATCACTGATTTCTAAGGGAAACTGCCATACATTTACACAGTCTAATTCTGTAGAGAAAAATCTGTTTCAGTTTTCTGCATGTCCAGCATTAATCCATTATAATGCTTCGTGGTGTGGGTGTCAGGAATAAATGTGAAACAGTTCAGAGTTTAAAAGAGACACTACTGAAATCTGGATATTACAACCTGATTCGCCCTGTAAACCTTGTATGCATAAAAGCAGTGTATGCTTGTACAGATTCTGGTAATTATAGAGGTTTGTTTCAAAAAAACCCGTGTTTCATACAATATAAACACGGTAATTGTCACATTATCTCACAATCTACATTGTGATTTCAATTATGCACAACAAAGGGACTGCTCATGAGAACTGAGCTGAGAGGGTAAATCACACCCCTCATAATAATAGTAACAAACCTGTGTTCATTAGTGTCTGTTTGTTTTTAAAAGGTATTTGTTGAGCTATTACAAACATCTCTTACAGACTGGTGAAAAAGAAAAATGTACTGGGTGTGGCATCAATCTCTCATTTGTAAGACTTGTCTTGAGGGAAATCAGTTTCATATTCTTCACAGCCACGTGACTTTATCAGAAAACCACAGTACACAATTTTGGCATAATTAGCAGGACCTTCTTAAATACAGCCCAGAAGAAAGCTCTGAGGGAAACAAACACATTTCACATCATTAGGGAAAGTCAGAGCTGAAATGGAGGTACCAGCCTCTGCACACAACAGCACAAATCCTACCTATTTTTAGTTCACAATTCCAATAAGAAAACAGCTGGGAGTCTAATGAAATTATCTTGGTGACAAATTTAATGGACTGAACACTAAAGTTACTATTTTTAAATAAAGTTCCTAATTATCCTGCAAAACAAGAAGCAATTAAGCAGCAGTGGAGCTACAGCTTCCCAAGCGTCTGCTGAGGCTCGGCTCCAATCAGATTGAAACTGGGAAATGGCTCAACACCTTTCTGATCCTAAAAACTGGTGGAGGGCCAAGCTTGGGGTTTGGTTGGGGTTTTTTTAGTTTAATGAGAGCAGTTCTGCTTTGACCTGTCCTGTCCAGTCCTGCCTTGCCCTGTTTTTCCCTACCCAATCCCCAGTCACCCTCCTCATGAGTCGGGAATGTCTCCGTGCAGCTGCACAATCCACAACGTGCTCGGAGAGGAGACTGTGGAGGAAAATAGAAATGGAGCATGAAATGTCTGAAGAGAGCTGGTGAAAACCATAGAGGAGAATACACTCCTTGGATTCTAGAGTAGTTCAGCTCCGTGGAAGAGAGGTGGACAGGGAATTCAGAGGCACTGGAGAAGGGTCAAGGCTCCTGCCTAGCCAAGAGCTCTGAAAGAGCACAGAGGAGTTCTGATATTTGCTAATTCACCGAAACAGCCACATAAATCACAATAAAGGGAGTTATAATCTGACATATTCTTCTCCAAATAGCTCTTTAAAACTAGACATTTTAAATACTGGTTCCCTTGATAACACACTGTGACACCAATGAGTCTGTTGTACTTGTAACCTCACATTCCACATTCACATGTACTGTACACCTGATTTTTCAAAAAACTTTGAACAACGGGGTAGAGAAATAGAGTTAGCATTGAAAATACACTAACATCTACATTTTAATGTGACATGGCAAGATCCTAGAGTCTGGAACGCCCATTTGGGGAATATATCATCTATGCTGGTAAAAGAGATCTCTAAATCCATCCTCTCACCCCTTCTACCAAACCACTTCATCATGTCAAGATGCTTGATGACATTGCAATACTTCTTGGCATTAGTACTATGAAAGATTGATCATCCTCCACTCATCTGATTTCATTTAAAACCTCACACTATCCAAAATCATCCAGTGGTTTTTGCAGATGTGAGCTTTTACATTTTTCTTGAATAAGAAATATATCAAAACACCAGTTTACAAATGGGGAAACTATGTTTCACCCGACTCTGGCCGTTGATATCCTAAAGCAGTTCAGCTCTGTGGAACAGAGGGGAACAGTGAGTCCTCCAGAAGAAACAAGGAGAAGCTATTCAGACTGGGGCAAAAGAAAAGAGACTGCACACTTTAACTGCAAAATCTGTTCTTCACGGCACACGTACTGATAGGCAGAGCTAATGAAAAGACCAAAATAAAACAACAATCTGGAGACTCGAGCAACATTGGCTCACTCATGAGACTCAATTTGATGTAAGAATATCCAGAGAACAGCCACACTCTTCGTGAAACTATGTAAGAAAATCGCCTTGCCAGAAATGAAGCTTCAAGATGTACATGGTCCCTGATATTTTATACTATAAGTGAGTAATTAAAATCCCTCTGAGATGCCTTAACAGCAGAACTGGTGGACAGCATGGCCTTGAGCAACTTAGCATGTATTAGCAATACTGGCAATAAATACACAATCAAAAAGGGCAAATCAACACATCACAGGCATTTTGCACGTATATTGCTATTTTCATTTATTTATAAACATTACTTGGGCTTCAGAAAGATTTTTTTTTAATAAAAACACAAATCTCAGCCAAGATCCCACAGCAGGACCTGACCACCTGACCTGGCCTGGATGTGGGTTCTGCCAGCACCATGCTCCTCCAGACCCTCCTCTAGGACCCAAGGCTCCTTCCCTCCCCCAGCTGCAGCAGCTTTCCTAAAAATAACCCTTTTCTAGCTTTTCCTTGGGCTGCAGTTTACCTGAGCCCTCGAGGGGGAAGGGAAACCTTGTGGAGTACCCAAGGCACTTCACAAGAAATTCTGCTGGGCAGCCAACATGTTTCAAGTGTAAATTATCACCCAGACACTGAAACCCCTCACTTGTGTAATGAACACACTGAAATTTAGCTTTGATGGTGCATATCCTTCTCAGAGACTTAATTAGTGTACTACAATATGAACAAAGTTAACACAAAATCAGCTGTTACAGTTAAATATAATTCTAACATGTTTCTGCTACAAAATCAGTGTATAATATACTACAAAGTAATCAGTTAAAAATGGTGTTTCAAATTACAAAACCTATCAATCACATCCTGCTATAAAATTATTCTTCATCACATGTAAAATTTGCCAGCAATTTCTTTCAGTTTATTTAGAACTAATGACATACCATAAAAAGTACTGAAAGATTACTTAAGCTCAGCATCAGTTTGAGAACTTCTTCACCTAATATGAGCTTAATCTATTTTTGAATTTTCAGCCTGCCCTTCCTTACAGTTGGGATTTTATGACCATGTTCTCTGCATGCAAGCACATGGTCTCAATAAACTTTTGAGCCTGCTGGTAAATTTATACCAAATGTACTGCAGACATCTTCGTCAGGGGTCTCTCAAAAGCAGTAACTTCAGCAATACCTGTGAATGCAGGCAAGCACCAGACAAAAGAAATTTAAATTGAAGTCACCAGTGAAGGAAAGGCTTTGGTGGATCATGGAACAGTGCAGTTCCCAGAAGAGGAAAATGAGGGGGAGAACATGCAAGTCAGCATTGAGTGCTCCCTCTCCCTGGGACTGGCAGTGATGTATTTGCAGTGTTTCAGCCCAGGGAATAATTGGGAATCGAACCTGGCACTTTCACACTGTACCAGCAAATGTACACTGGCCTCATTTGATCCTTGTATCAGGAATTTTCTGTTGCCTTCTGCCTTTCGGAGCACTGTGGGTTTTAATTCCTTTTTTAAAAGCAAGTCTTTAATGAGGTTTTATGGTATCCTTTCAGGTCTTAGTTTGATAAAAGTATTCCCCTAATTGTCACCCTCTAATCTTGAGATGTTCCTTTTCTGCAGCAATACAGCACGAGCGACAACAGCTCTTGTAAAAAACAACCACCAACTGTGCTACTAAAGCTGTTGTGCTTGCTGATTCTTCTTGTGAACACCAGAAACAGCAGCTCCCAAGGTCAGGAAAAAAGTTCCAGCAGCTACTCACCAACCAAGGTGAGTAAACTGCAAAATCCTGAAAACATCAGGCACACCTGCTCTGTGTTCGGAGTGCACAGGAAGCACATCATTCCAGCAGCCCTTTCCTGCTGCAGCAGCACTTTCTGTGGCTTCCACAGCAGCAACCAGACACAGTCAAGGGACCCTCCCTCCGAAGATCCCCTAGTCAGACCAGCACTGCACTCCACATCAGCTATCCCGGCACTCCTACCACCAAATCCACCCAGGAACGTCGCTCTGGCCTGACACAGGCCATGCAAAAATGATGCAATCAATGCCACGCTCTTTCTTGTTTCCTCAAGTGTTTATTTATAGCTTGCCCTGTATTTTGTGCCTGCAGATCTTCCTCCTGCAGGAGGGATTCCTGGGGAAGGCTGCTCCAGCCTCTGTGGAAGTCTTTTATCCCGGTTGTTTCTGTCTCATATTGAATTGTTTGTTCGAACCACAGCTCAAAACAACCCTCGTTCAGGGTTTTCTCTGAACAAAGGGACATTGCACGAGCATGGGAGGGAAGGGTGAGTGAAAATTAATTCTCAGGAATTAATAAGAGTCTTAACAGTTGCTTTGACTGATTCTCACCACTTGACAGCTATGGTTTTTCATCACTACACTAAAATCTAAGACTTTTATACCATTGAGGCAAATACTCACAATTCAAGATGTTGTTTGCTCTGTTTTTTAATAAGGTTATGGGAATTTCATAGTAAAACTGAGCACACTTTTTATATTAATGGGTAAAATTTCAATAAAAAGAACTGTCTAGTACACCCTCAGTGCATGACAACCTTACAGAATTTACACAGACACAATTCTCCTCTTATTTAACTACTCACCCTAATTCACTCTGGCCCAATTCATTCATTCATTTCCCAGTTCAGACTGACCACTACCTGTCTTCACAAAAACCAGAGGATTGAAGGATTACTGTGTACACAATAATCTACTATTTTACTCATTCCAATTTTCTTGACATGTGTGTTTTGAGCAATGCCATTACAGAAGTTTCACCTGCAGTAAACAGAGTTATTTTTAGGGTGAAGTTGTTGCATTTTCCCTACCATTAAAAAGGTATATTCTGGGCCTAGAGAAAATACAGAAAAAAAAAGCAATATCACTGCAAGATCCACACACAGTGAAGGCAATCAGGCTCAGGAGAATCCTGAGCTCTCAGCATTTACGTAGCTTTGCCAATTGTCTTTCTGCACGTGCCAAACCTCCTCCAACACTGGGCCTGTCCTGCAGCAAATGCACCCATGGTCTGTTCATCAGCTTTGCAAGAGGAGCCCAACCCAGTGTTTACTACAATGGTGAGATCCCCTCGCTCCAGGAATGTGTGGCATTGCTGGAAGGATGAAAGGCTGCTCAGCAGAACCCCAAGGAATCCACGCAATCAGCGATGCTTGTTAACGAATTAACTCACAGGAGGAGAGTTCCTGCAAGGGTGAATCCAGGCTCTTGAATTTTTTTTTAATCCTTACAGTCATGAAAGAAAAATAAAATTGTGTGGGAATACTATGGTAGTAGCTACATTTAATGTTTGTATGTAACCATGCAACACACTAATTTCTTGAATAAATTATTTTGTGTCATGTCTGTAACAACAGTGATGAATTTCTCAAAATGGATTGCACATTGAGTCAGGGCTGTGAGAGCACACGACACCTTGTTTACTAATATATTAGCTGTTTGACAATTACTGGTAATTTTAATTAGAGGGAAAATTATTTATGAGGTCCCAAAACTTAAGAAATCATCAAGCAAAATGATCAACAAAAGTCAACCCTACACATCTCCTTGACTAGAATTTGGTAACACTGCTTTTCAGGATGGCAACTCTCTACCTGTTTTGCAACACAAACCCCAGGTAAGTTTAGCTTTAGGCACAAATCTGTATACAAATACCCAGTTATGTGCTGAGCCAGCAGTTCGCTAATTCCCATTCTATTACAAACTCATACCTATCAACAGAGCAAGAGACCAATACAATATTCACAGCATCTCCTCCAAACCCCTCAGTGGGCAAAAGATGTTTTTTCATACATATCTTGCATATTCTCTCACACTATTACTTAATGCCACAACAAAAACTTTTGAGGGCGGGAAAAGAAAACAGTGGGAAGGAATGAGGAACCTGTTGCCATTAAAATGCAGAAATTAGTAAGAGTTTAATTAACAGAAGGTTTTGGCTTATATTCCATCTCCTTGCATTTCAACTCTTTCCCTTCACCCACAAAAAAAATTCCACTGAATTTGCATTTCTAGGTTTGCAGAGAACAGAGCCACAAAAAACAAAGCAGAAGCCTGAACAGGTATCAGAAATATGTTGACTAAGAAATCCAGACACCACTGAACCAAACAGACTTGAAAGCAATTACAAAATTATGCATCCAACATTTGTTTTAAAGGAAAAGCTCAAGATTATTTTATTTTCACTTTTGAAATAGAAATCTCAGGGATTCTGCACATTTTGCCTTTTATCTGTATGTTTAAAATCATGTGGTGATGCAGGCACAATTTTCTTTATCAAACAACAGGTTGCCATTTTTACTAGTAACAACAAGGAATCTGTTCTTCTCTTCAGTGAATTATTTTTAACTCTGTTAATTAACATTATGGGTATAGGCCACCCATCAAGAAACTGGGCTAAAGAACTTTGCAGAATTCTGGACTGTAGCCAAATACTTTCAGTACAGAATTATCTTCTGAAGATGCATCATTCTTAGGTTTAGACAGCAGTAGTTACTTATACATTCACATTCTTTGGTAATACCAACTTTGGTTTCAAAGCAGACTACTAAAAGAAAAGTATTAGTGGAGATACATCCTGAGCAAACTACACATTAGACTCCACACAGTATTTTCCTCCATGTAAAATGTCAATATGTCTGTTACCTAACCCTGCCTTCATCACACTCTCCTGATGCTCTTCAGACATTCAAAATGAAACTTCTCTGTTAGACGAGCACAGCAATCTACTGACCAAATCCTGCAGGTGGCTGGTTATGAACTCAGAAAAAAATTACTATTTTATGGGCAAATTTTATTTTAATAAAATGTTACCATTCATGCCAAACTTTGGAAAATACTCTTGATCCGGTGCATGCCTAACCTGAGCAAATGTTGTGCTTGTGAATGTTACTAAAACAAAAAAAAGAGCTGTTGTGTGAGCAAATGCTCCATTTGCACATGAAACCAACTGTAACACTGAGAAATGAACATCCCTTTCCACTGAATCCGGCACCCATGAACACCAGGGTTTATCCTTAACTCTTGCAGGCACTAGCAAGTGATGTATTTAAACTAAAAGGCAAAGTCTGAGTGTTTGGATGCAGAACTGGGTCAGGAAATTGGGGAAGAAGTTCCAACCCAGCTTTTTCATGCTCCTCAATCAGGTCAGCCCAGCCTCCAGCTGAAGGCAAATCCTCAGTATTTACAACTAGACAGGGAAAGGAAGTTGCATCTGCAGCCAAAGGGCAGAAAGGAACTGGCACATGAACAGATGTGTGGAACAAAGGAGAAATAAAAGCAGTAGATGAATGAAGGCAATGGGCCCGGGGGGCTACAAGTGCCAGAGTGAGTGAAGGTGGAGGCAGAATTGGGTTCTCGGAGCAAACAGCTAAACCCCTTCACAGTAATTCAGAACAATGCAGTGGGCATCACCAAAAACCTGGGGTATGACTTCTTCAGTTACTCACATTTTGGAGTTGTAAAGGTCTTTCTGCCATTATGGCTTATCACTTTTGTATTTTCCTTACTGGAACACCTAATTCGTAACACTCAACCCGTTCCAGGACACCTTTTGTTTTAACTTGCTTCATACTGGGATGTAATTTATTTTGAAGACAGAGAAGTTTATCTGGGGTTGAGTGTAGCTTGAAATTATGAATTTATGATTAGCTGTGACAAGAGTGGGAACATGTGTTGGATTCATAATCCATTTACTGGCTAAATTTAGGTAATCTAGTTTTCAGAGCACTTGCCAGCAGGCACATCCCTGCTATTGACAGTCAGCAAGAAAGGGCACACACATGGAGAAGTTGGCTATAATTCAGCTATTATATATTTGGATTCATGTTGTTAGTAGTGACTTCACTGAAGTCACAAAAAGACAGGAGTTACTGTGCTTCCAATCATCTACAGCAACCTATTTCTGCACCTAATGCCCCACTGGATTGCAGAAAAAAAATAACCTGGGCTGTACCATTTTTTTAATTTAAATTAAACCTTGTTTAAAACTCCAATATTCCCTCAGGCTGAAGACAAGCAGGGAGAAGACCCTAATTCAGTTATCTCTAAGCACTCTGGAATAAAGTAAGGTGGGTTTTATTATCATGACCAAGAATTAGAAGTTAGATGATCTGGGTCTACTCCCTGGCTTGCCAAGGAATTCCCACAGCAGCAGACAAGCCCATCAGCTTTAGATCAGCAAAAGGGGACATGAATATTATTCTTCCTCATGGGAACGTTTAACAGTATAATTGTTACTGTCCGTAAGAAGCTCATGTATGCCAGGAATACAGGCCAGGGAAATTCCTGTCCTGTTGAATGCAGTTTGCAGACGTGGCTTGCAGAGCTGCAGGAGACAAGAGAAACCACTCTGTCAAAATCACATCCAATGGAAAGAAAGAGGAAAAAAAAGTAATAAATAATATGAATAAGAAACTAGACTAACAGTAGTACCCCATATAAATCAGCCACTATTTAAAAAGGTGAGACTTTGAGCAAACACACTTTACTGCATGTTCCATGAAGGGAACTTTGTCATGAAGTGAAATCAATGTGGAAGAAAATCATTAAGTGCTCAGATTGGGGCTCTTAATTGCTCTCTACAAGTCTGCAAATCCAGAAGTAAAACACACCATAAATCTTAATAAAAATATAAAGAATTTACAACTCGTAACACATTAGAAATTAAAAAACCAGCGTGTCCACATGCGCTGATCCCTCAGCAGCCCCGCACAGCAGTCGGTTAATAGCTGCACTCCCCTCCTTTCTCTGATAAGTATTTTAAAAACAAACGTCTTAAAAAATACTTCTCATAAAACCCTTCTGGAGCAGCCTGGCAGAGTTTCAAGGTATCAGAGAGGCTCTGCTGGTGCTGAAGTTGGAGAACCGCAGCTCTGCACCTCGAGCAGCCACCTCCCCGCGCCTTCTCCTTCCCGAAATGGCAGCGGCAGGAGAAGAGCTGGCGGCAGGAAATAGCGTGAGAATGGGCTCCCTCATGCTACTTCCAGCCCTTCCTGATATCAGAGGGTGTGAAATGGGTTGCAAAGACTGTCTCTCACATTATTTCCTTTTCCACCCCAGCCAAAACCAGGAAGTGCCAGTGAGGAGATACATACACAGGGAAAGCGCAGCGTAAAACGAAGCACGAATTCAAATTAGTGGCCGAGGCTACTAAAGCAAAAATTCAAGGATCTGTGGGCACAGCCTAATATTAGAAACTCTAAGAAAAGCACCAGAAGGCTCATGTACCCAAGTTCTGCTTTTGATTTGCTCCTGACATCAAAGCAAGTTTCTTCAGGCTATCCACAGACTTTGGGTGAGACCTTCCAGGACGGTGTCAATCCTTCATGTCCTCATGCCACAAACAGCACATGCCTGTGGGAAAAGATCCTTCTTACTCTGACTACTCTGCCGTGTATTTGTGAGTCTTTTAAGACCAGGGCTCCTCAAATGAAACCTGAGGTAGAAGTATTAGCAATGACAGCACTTCAAAGAGATCACGTTTGCTCGTATTTGACAGAAGGCACTGATCTGTCAAACAGGTCTTGGCACATCACAGTGGGAATGGCTCCTATATTTTTGATATTAAGTAATACATTTTAAATAAAATGCAATCCTCTGCCTTTAGGGAAGAAATATCAAGGATGGTAAATAATTTAACATCGTTTGAGATTTTCTGTATTCTAGACACTTCTGTGCTCTTCTGTTTATTATTAGCCAAGAGCAGGATCACATGGCAGCTTCAGCACGAACACTCCTTCTCTGTGTAAATCCCTGCAAGATGCAAGAGCAATGAAATTTGCCCTCCTCATAGATAATGCTCCCTCCTCGCAGAATACATTCCTCTCAGAGACAAACTGCGGACAACCTCACAGACCACATTGTTCTAAAAGCAGAAATGAAACTAATTACTTGGTAAGTCCAGTTAAGAAAAGGGAAACAAGCTGCCTTTCCTTTCTCTGCCTCCCAAGACTGTCAGATATGCCTCGGCAGGAAGTACAGTAAAGCTCATGATGAGCAGAGGCAGCTACTCTTTCAAAATGAACAGGGCTCCTCCAAAGTGACATTTTCATTTAGCCAGGGAATTTGAGGATAAAGGGCAGGACACCAGAAGGGCTCTCCAGCAGATGAGGTTACTGGCTGGGCCTTCCAGCTTCACACCTCCAAAGATCCCAACTGCAGGGAAATGGGAAGGTACCTGTGGCTTTTGGTCTTTTCTGAGCCACCACAACCAGGAACTCGGCAGAGCAATGAAAAGAGTGTGCATTAATGGTCCCTTCTTATGGGGAGACAGAGAGCTGTAGTGATTCAGCAGGAAGCATTGCAATATTAAAAGTTACTGCGCAACAACAGGTGACAAATACCATTTCCAGCCTCTGAACACCTACATTTGTGTTAGGGAGATACAACACATTAGGCTGACAATATTTGTTCCCACTTTCTTGGGCATGAACGAAGTGGCTTTGCCCTCACACTGTCCATCCAGGAGAGCTCCTGACCCACCACCCTTCTCTCCTCAGCACACACTCTGCAGATGTTTAACTTGCCATCTCCTGAACATCTTTTCCAGATGCTCCAGCCTCCTGCAGCTGTGCCAGAGCCCTGAACTTTGAAAAGACCTTCTCTTGGACTACAGCTCAACTCTCCCCATGGAGAATCATCTTCTCTCCATGAAAAGTAGAATTGTGAAAGCAGCAATGACAGACAGAAGGGAACAAGGTAATGGCCTTCCCTGTAGCTTAGTTCCACCCTCACCCCACTAAGAAAGGAAAGAGGAGAGGAAAGACTTGTGCCAGTTCCCAAAGCACAGCAGGCAGGAGGCTGCCTGGAAGAGTTGCCACAGGAGCCCTGGGATGTGTCCCCTCCCTGAGGACAGACCAGCCCCTCAGCTCTGCAGGATCTCCCGAGCTCTGCACACATTTCATGCAGGTGGGGCAGAAACAGAAACAAATTTCATTCTGCTATTGACATTTCTGAAAGACAAACAAGGCCCTGTAAGATACACACTCCTCGCTGTTCCCTGCTAAAAGACAGGCAAAATTGATTTTCAAACACTTGGCAGAATCTCCTTGTAAAGCCTCCTATATATAACTGTGTCACAACAGTGAAAAAAACCGTCCGTATTTAAAAAATGCAGAATGTTAAATGAGCCCATACCAAGACAAACTTTACACTAAGCAATTCACACTTCAAAGAATGACAGCTGAAAAAAAATAAATTTCTTTACAAACAACTCTGAAAAGTTAATTTTTGTGAACAAGAAACGTTTAGAATTTTAAAGCAATTCACTGAACAAAGAATCCATTAATATTTAAGAATTTATTCAACTTTCAAGAGCAAGAAAGGATTTTTGGAACTGGATTGATCTTGAAAGAGAAAAGCCACTTTTCCATCTCCCATTTCCAGTATGCCTTTCTTGTTTTAAATGGGGACTTCAAAAGCGAATAGTGTTCAGAACCCAAAACTCCTCTCTGAAAGAGCTGACAAGCCCAACACTTTGCTCAACTTTTTTAACTTATATTAGCTCTAACAACAGCAGCTTGCACATTCAAATTAAAGTAGTCCTTACTTGATGAATCTCAGCTACATTTTATATTTTGCCTTTGCTACATATTTGTTAGTGTGTGCTCACCAGGTTAATTTCAGGAAATAATTTTTGTCAGGTCCCTTTTTTAATTTAATTTAATATGATAAGAACAAGTTCAGCACTTCAAAGTGATGTTATCCTCCAAGCCAACATTTTGCCATTAAAAAACCTCCTACTGTGCATTTTCTGCTATTAAAAACAATGCCACTGCATGGTCAAAAATGCCAGAAAGGACAAGAACTACCAAAATTAACAATTAGAAAGCTCCTTCTGCAAGGCTGTAACATTTTTTTTTTCCCCAGAAAAAAAATCTAATTTGTCAGCAATGTTCAAGGTTTATTTTTGGCTCAACAGCCCATGATGTAGAATTAAGTGTTCCACTAGATGGAGCAGGATGGCAAAGCCATCATGAAGGCCACTTCCCTTGCTGATCCATGAAAAAGTCAATGCCCAGAGATGATAAGAATTTTAGCTTTCTTCTGTGCTTTCAGGGCACACCAAAATTTGTTCCTCTTTCAGGAAAGGGCAACACAAAACCCTCTTAGTGCTCAACAGTATTTACTTCTTCCCAGCACAGAAGCTGACTATTAACAAACACTAACCAGAAACAGCTAACCAAGCACTACCAGAAACAAAACCAGCTTTTCCTCATTTCTATCAACTTTACACTAGAAACACAAAATTTACTGGATACTGAAAATGAAAATCTTGTAGTATTTTTTTATTTTGTAGCAACTGAACTTGCAAAAACCTCCGTGCCAAATGATCAAACATTAGTCACCCAATGCAAAAGACATCACTGCACATCAAACAAATTCACACTGGAAACAATGGCAAAACTTCAAAGAGGCTCCTACAGACCTAGAGCTGTGCAAGTCATAGTAAAATTATCTCTCTTGTCTCTTTTCAAACAGAGCTAATTGTTGATTTACCTTTAAGTCTACCTAAACAAACAAACAAGAACCTTACAGATTTTATTTCATCAAATGCTCTTTAAGAGATGTAGTATGAGACAAACTGCAGTTGCCCACCATCATGTGAAAGGAGAATGTCTTCGAGCATTAAACCTTACTTCAGCTTCTCCAAAAGAGGTAGAGAGTATAAACTAAGAAATACTGTTTTTAACTATTAATATTCCAAATATAAGTCCTGCAATTCTTGAGTATAACACAACAAAAATACTAGGAACGGTCACAACTATCACAATTTGCCACAAAATTCTGAACCACAGTATATTGCTGTATGTGATAAGTTACTGCACACATGCAGCAGTGTCTCAAGACAATACTAATTATCACAGAGGTGTAAATACCAGAAGAGAATGGATCTCTCAGATATGTGCAGGAAGGCACATAAGCAGAAGTCTTGGTGACGGATCACAGGCTGCCTCCCGTGATTGCTGCTGCCATCTCTTTGTTTTTGAACAAATAAACTGCACTAGAAACAAAAGTGACAAACATGGGCTCATTTCATACCAACGTACTTTCCAGCTTCTGAAACCTGCTGCAGTACCTGAGGTGGGAGAGGCAGGAAATTTGGCCTTTGAGACAATACAACTGTCCCCTCATTAAGGGCTCAGCCTGTACTAAGACCATTTAAAAGCATCTGCAAGGTTCTCAGTACAGATATAACTTAACACCAGTTTGTCCCACCTTCCTGAATAGCTGATTACCAAGAATTCTCTGTGTAGCAGACATTCCTATTCCAAGGTGTGGTAAAATAACCATCAGGACATGCAAACCCCAGTCATTACCAGTCAGTAACAAAACCATCTCCAGCCCAGTGGAAGCAATACTTACTACTGTGCACAATCAATCAGCTGATATTCGTTAGATCTCTCATAACAGGCTTTCACACCTTCGTCTTGCCAAAGTGTTTTTGTGTGTTCATAAAACTCCTGAAAGAGGAAAACAGTATTAGCAAAATGGATTGAAGATGAGGAGCATCAGCAAATGGTAACATATCACTGAATGATGCAATGAACATGAAATAGCAGCATATTTAACAAAAATCTTTAAACAGTGTTTAGAACCTGCCTACAAGTTCAGTTGGCTTTCTTAGTTTAACATTTCGTAACACCTAAAGAACTTCTTCTCCACTACTCTGACTGAATCCAAACATAAGAACGGTTACCTTTTCATTAATGACAACTCTCTTTTTAATAATCAATGCTACTTGGTACATCTCTTCTTTAACTCACCATTCCACTGTATGTTACATTTATGTGGCTGACACAATTTTTTTTCTTCAATGAAACACTTCTCAGTAATTCTCACATAAAGGTAGCAAATGATGATTAGGTTTTACATGACTTTGCAAGTTGGTGAGTATCTTCAGGGACTGTGTAGACATCTGTACCTTACTTAAGTCTGTATCGCTTAACTCAGAGTATCTGGAAAATTTATTCTTTTACAGTGTAAAAAGACACTGAACTATGGAAGAAATACAGTCATACAATACAAGGCCAGATCTTGTTTTGTCTCAACATTAAAAAATTATAAGCCAAGATAGGAAAGCAGACAGCCAAAAATGCAACGCTTCAGCTTTGCTGAACCTGTCACACAAGTATAAAACACAACCAGAAGCCCTTTTTTTTTATATATAAAAGATTCGCTTTGGCTCCAACAGGGCGTGTGCAACATGTAATTGTGTTTCTGGCTATCACTAAGAACTCGGAATACTCAGAAAGAACAGCAGCAGTCTGATGACTTAAATACACACACACCACTGTGGGCATTCCTTTTATCAACGACCAGGGGCTTTTCCTGGCTCTCTCTCAGGGCTTTAAAGTGTTTTGGACTAAATACTTTTATTCTAAGTGGCTCAGGTAGCTTATTCCAAGTAATTTTTTTTTTAATCTAGAACAGTATAAGACCTTTACAATAGTTGCTGTATATATTCTATTTCTCCCCCTCCAGCCTTTTCTTTACAGTAGAATTATTTTAAAGAAAAAAAATGTATCTTGAATAGCCATTTTACTGCTTCAAGGTTCCTCCATCTCTTGGGATATCAGTCTCTCACATTCTTTTACTATCAGTGTAGTACAAAGAAAGAAGGGGCACATAAAAATGGGACTTCAAAGGTTTCACTTGAAAATATCTTTAAAAAGAATTCCCTTTCCTATCAGAATGTTAACTAACACCTGAACTGCAGCAGAAGAGCAGATCTTTTAAATTGCATCTTAAAGATGCATAACAGCATCTTAAAGTAAATTTAGTGATGCTGATTTTCAAAGCATCCTCTTCTTGTATAAGATTCATATGTGTGATCTTACAACTGTGAATACCAATGATGGAAACAGCCTAGCAGATGTAAATTTGATCTTGCTTTTATTGCTATTAAATACTCACTAGCTGCACATGCACACCAGCCACAGTAAATGCAACATACACTTCTAGATTTTGTTCTGGTTTCTTTTAATATATAGGTTTTGTTTATATATAGTATGAGATGCATCTTTTCAGTTTGTTCCATGCTTTTAGGAACTGTTCATGAACAAAAAGACCAGTTAAATTTCTTGCATAAGTCGATAAGAAAATTTTACTCGATTTTCAGTATTTGCAGACTGTACAACCATTTGCTTTTGCTATTAAAGGATGCAAAAGATGAATCAAAATCTTAATTCAAGTCCAGTTTTCTGTCTCCCTCTGCTAGAATTATGTTCATTGGATGCTTTAATTTCCAATTTCTTGGCAGTTGGGAGACTGTTAACTACCTTCAATCTACAACTCTCTCACAGCAGAGTTAGGAAAATATCTTTCCAAAGCAAAAAGGACAGGGAAGAGAAAGGAAAGGAGGGAGGGGGAATTATCTGCAATCTCACTATATTTGTACCAAACCCATTTTGGGGTAGGTTTCTATATTTATTTTTAAAAGTAACAGTTGGCCAGTACAGAACATCATATGACTCACTTATTACTACAAAGCTGGGAAATTGAAAAATTGAATCAGCAATTGCACAAGATTTTTTTATTTTTTTTGCTGAAACAGCAGCTGATTCAAATGGACAGACACCATTTAAAATTCTCATCAAGATAACTTACACCAGACTTCAGATGGTTAATTAACTATTTGGCAGAAATATAGTTCTAAAACAGACATCTGCTTCAAATTGGGATCAGCATCTGCCAAGCCAATTATATCCAAATATACCCCCAAACACTCACTTCATCCTGCTTTATAGCAAGTAAACAAATACTAGGCAAAGGTGAGTTTACAGAAAACACAGTAAAACATTCTTCATCATCAAATGTAGATAAAAAGTGAAAAATAGGCAGTGCCTTAATAAAAGAAGTCACAGCATAGTGAAACTCTGCCTCAAAAATCCTCCCTCATTAGTGCTTCTCACTGTAACTATGACACTTATTTCAAAGAACTTCCAAACTCCATCATACCTTGTGGAGAAACATTTGGAGTAGTTTCCACAATCAGACTCGTAAAATGAGATGAAAAATAAACCCAGTTCCTGGCCTTAGCATAAACACATTGATAATGAAAAGCCCAGGATTTAGTTTACCAGAGCAGTTACATATTGTTTAGAAGAGTCCTCCCTGTGTTTTAAAGGCAGTTTTAACTTCTAAGAAAATATGTGAGTTACAAGAATGGGACAGAGATCAGTGTTTGTGCCTTGTTAGGCCAAATTAGCAATAAAATATTTAAGACTGCTTCTATGCCTGTCCTGCTAATCTGAACTATAACCAGCAATGCTTAAGCAATCTCCTCAGTATGGTTATTAACTGTCCATGTGGGATGGAAAAAGAATTTAAGTCCACATTCTTTGAACTTTTTATTGGCATTTCAAAATCAGGATCTACAGCAAGTAATGAGTAATAGATTATTATACTAGGACACAGTGGGGGTTTTTTGGGGTGGCTTTTTGACGTTTCTTTTGGTCTTTTTTGCCATTTGTTTGTATTAATTTTGTTTTAAAAACTGAACTACATGACTTGTAATAATCAAATATGAAGGCCTCTTATTAAAAAACCACTTTTTGTCTTTAGGCCACATCAAAATACATCTTCCCACATGTTGGGGCTAATGCTGACCCAGGTTACACAACTGTAAACTAGGGAAGTGTTCACCAAAGCAAAGGCACAATCAGGTTCGCAGAATTCCCCTCTTGCTTTATTAGGAGCCTCCTTACAGTAGTGACTGACTCTGGAATTAAGACATAGTAACTAGCTGCAAAAAAACCACATTCTCCCTCCTCCCCAATACACCTACACTAACCACAATTCTGAAATAATATTTAAGAGAAAGAATAACACAAGAAATCCTCAGCATCCCATTTGAGTCATGGAACGTAGCCTGGGGCTACTTGCAGGGAAGGCAAGTAAAACCACAAGATTTGTGAGGTATTTAGGTAAAACAGGGGCTTTAGAGGCCACTAGAAAAATCAAGTTAGCAACAAGGTTTGTTTTGGGTTAAATAGGTCTAATTTGTATGAGAGCTCTAAAAATAATGTGTTAGGAAACAAATTAACCAAAAGTAGCAGGAAAATTTCCTGAAAAGAAATATCCAGAAAACTAGTCCTTACATGTCCGGTTCTTGTTTCCACAACACTGATTCATTTGCTGGCACATTCTAATATAACACACTCTACAGCAGCATCAACACAGGTCTTCCTTGCACTATAAAATGGAACTCCTCACAAAACAGCTAAAATAAACAAATAATACTAAATAACAATTTGGTTTGAGATGACATTCCACAACAATCAGGATCTAAATGTCAGGTTCCAAATGATCCATAATATTTGCAGTATATGCTCATATTATCCATTCTTGCCCTATGCATACTTAAAACTGAAAAAAGAAAATTCAAATTATGTCATTGTCCATTAAAAAAAAAAAGGAATAAAAAATGCTGCAGTTCCACAACACACACCCAAGATCCTGTTTAAACTACAGCTGAAGCTGTGTAAAGCAACAAGAGTCAACAGAAGTGGTGACAGGATGGCACCACCAAGGAAGGTGAGAAGTGAGTTCTTCCTAAGCATTATGTCAGGATTGGAGCATTTATCCACCACCAGAACAGACTTCACACTTTTCAAAGCACCAACATAACCCTAAAGAGGGAGAAATCCTCGAGTAGGGAAAAGAATGCCAATGTAACACAAATCTGAACAGAACAAACAGGGCCTGACTTTGAATCTGCTCAGGCTGGGCTGGGCATAGTTTGAATTCTGGGCACAATCCCGAACAAACAGGCTACAGAAACTACAAAAAACTCAGAGAAAATCTTCTGTCCAGGTAAAACTTCTCTGTTCTTAGATAACTGAAGGATCAAGGACCAGGACTTGCTGATGATGAGGAAGCCCCATAACACCACAATACTTAGAAAGTATTATTTATGTGAAATGTATCTCATTATTAATATTTTATTTATTAGGTGAAGCTTTCTCCACCTGCTGAAAGCTTCCCAATTCAATGAGTCAATAGGCAACATCTGTAAATCACTTGTATTCACTTACAGGAATCTCTGCAGACCTCCAGAGGAAAAAAAAACATCAGTGGAAATCATCATGTGAAAGGGATGCTTGGAAAAACAGTACTTTTTTCCAGAAAGATCTTGCTGGCACAATTCTGGATTAGAAAAGGGGCATTGCAGAGCCTTAGCAAGTTTAAAACCTACTTGAATTGGAAAAACTTCAGCAAGTTGAATAAATGGCAGCAGGTAAATAGGGGTTCTGATAAAAGTCAAACCAGAGCAAGTGTTAAAGAACTTGGAGGTTGAGCATTTTGGTTATTAATCCTCAGGAGACAAACTCCAGGCCTGGGAAAAAATAAAGGAGCTAAGGTCTGCTTTTGAGAGGCATCCCAAAAGCATAAAATATTAGTAGAAAATGAAAGAATAACTGGACATACAAGGTTTTGTTCCCTCCAGATATATAAATACTCAAGAGACTTTGAAAAAATGTTTATGAAGCAATGTTTTATAGGCATTAGGATGTTGGCAGGGAAAAACATTGGCAGAGTTCTTGCCACTGTGATACCATATTCACAGGAAACTTAGCATGGACATGCATTACCTTTTCATTGCAGAATAGGGTGGATCCTTCATTAGCACAGTTTATTTACTAATTTCAGCAAAAGTCAATGCCATGGAAAAAAAGCCTTACCTACTAAAAGGTGTGTACAACCATTACACAATGCTGTGGTTAAAACTGGGATTCAATTCCTGGGCAAAGTTCACTGTCCCATGGAGTTACACATTTCATAATAAGAGTTTTACATAGGTCACTGACTTACAAACCTAATGATTAAAGGTCAAACCAAACCAGCTTCTAACTGTAAAACTGTATCTCAGAGGACATTTGCTTCCCAATGTGTTCAGCTTTTGACCACTGGTTTCAAACCCCTTTACAGACCTACTCTGCAAGGTGGGGGCACAGGAACTTTCCTTTCCTGACAGCCAGGCAGTTCTGCTGCATTCCACTGACAGACCACATTGGAACAGGGCAAGGTCACAGGATGGCAGGGCAGCTCTCTGCATTCCAAGACAAACTGCATGAGTTGATTTCTCCTTCCAGGATAGATACACAACAAATTGATTTATTTTTCACTGCTCATATCTGAAATCAAGTGACTATTACTGACTGTAAGGCCACTCGGAGAAGGAAACTCATGGCATCTTTTCATTCCCTCTCTGTTTGTGTAGGGATACCAGAACGTGTTAAATTTGTCAAATCAGACAGTTTAATAAGCCACTTACTTGAATAGGGAAACATCTGCATTCCTAATGGTGTGAACAAGTGTTAATTATTGCTTGCTATTTTAGGGAAAATATGCTGATGATATCACAAAGGAAACACATACCTACAAATAGTTGAAGATATTCTCCAGTTACTGGCATGTGTCCAGAGCTGAATACAAAACTCTTTGGGAGAGGCCACAGTACTCAGCACTTCCCATAACTGAGTCAGAAATATTTTCAGCAAGGACTCAGTCTCATTATCAACAGTTTTTTATGCTTAGAAAAGAAGAATGATGCTGAAATATCTTGGGTTTCTGTGTACAGTATCCTCGCATTTCTAGCGGCACAAATTAAACTGGATGTTGCTGCAAGGAACGGCCAGTGGGAAGCAGATTTTATTTAAGAAACTTCTGTCAAGTTTGAGCTTACATTATTCCCCTTTGTTAAGAGTTTCAAAACACTACAGCATCTGAGCAATGTGCCAACACACAAATCCATATCCGCAATCTACAAAGTGCCTTTGGTTACAAGTCCTCAGTAACACAGTATTACACTATTTCTCTTTTATTTCTACTTCCATTGCACAGAAGCTCAATCTGCTGGTACAAGAACACAGCTCAGATGCAATCCCTTCACACAGCTCCTCATGCAATTTAAGGAGGAAGAACTCACTTCTGGTGAGAGCACCAAGGTGGGAGCTGGCAGATATGTGCACCCTGCTGCCCATTTCATCAGGATTCCTCTGCAATTTTAAACTGAATAGTCAGTGTTCCTCTGCTTCTTCAGAGTGGAATATAAGGAAAGAAGGCAATTCATTAATGGATCTAACTAACTGGTAGCATAAAAGGCTCACAAAGAAGTCTTCTACCCCATTCCATCACTCTCCCGGGGCAGTGGAGAGCTGCCACAGAGGCAGTTCATCCATCAGCTATTTTTGTAGACCTCTGGCTAAGAAGGAAGGTTTAATAAAACCCTGAGAAATTTCCTTTGAGCCTTAAATTAGGGTTTGGAAAATGTCTTTCATACCACATCATTTAGTTGCTTTTTGTTCAATGCATATATATTAAACTTGAACAGTCAAATCAAATGACCTCATTATCCTACACGGTGCTAAGAACAAACACCTGGGACCACACTGCAATTCTGCTGCCTCCTTTCAGGTTGGAAACAAAAAGCTTAGTTTTGCCAGAAACTTCCACCAGCAGAAAAGGGTGTAAGATAAAATAGCTCTCATTTTCAATTCAGACAAATCCTAAGGATAGCCTTTCTGAAGAAGCAGAACCTGTGTTCATAAAAGTATTCACAGACTCATAATACAGTCTACATGAAAAAAATCAAACTCACATATACGTCAGAGATAAACTGAAAGTTCTGTGTTTTTGTTGGGGTTTTTTAAAAGAGTAAATAATCCCAGTTTCCTGGGAGCTTAAAAGATGTCTTAAATTTTACTGGAACACTGAAGAAATGTCATGTTCTCTCCAAAGACAGGTTGAAAACCCCGACCAGGGTCAGCTACAGGCACAACAGGGCTGTGGCAGGAGCACAACTTGGAGTCACACACGGAGCAAATCCAGAAGCCCAGACCTGCCCATCCACACACCTTCAGTCCCACACGAGCTCTCACCAGCTTCCCTCCCACTCTGAAAGGGAAAAGCCTGTGCTTGTGGATCTCCCTCAAGATTTGGGACATGTCCTTTCCATTCTGTCATAACTTCAGAAACTAAGGAGGAGGCACATTCCCTGTTGCACTGTTCCATGTAAAAGTCTCCCTGTTGGGAAGTCACAGATGGCTGCATGGGAAAAGGTAACTTTGCACAACGCAGCCACACTATAACAGATTGTATTTGGTACTGGAGAACTGAAAAACAACTTTACATTTAGCACATGTAAAAAGAGCAAAGACTACTCCACAGAATCAAAATGTAAAATAGATCCTGATAATTTTCACTTTTTTCTTTTTTGCTACTTCCATGCTCATCCAAGTTCATCCTTTACTCATTTAACATGACATAAATTAAATTAAAAAGCCAAAGTCATTACTCTTTTAAAAGCAGGTTTACCATCACATTTCCAAGTCTTTGTACAAAAAGACCAAAGGCAATTTTTGTTGTATGCCCCAAACCCATGTTTACAGGGCAATTAGCACATTTACATGTTGCTCAGTCTCCATAAAGCCTCTCACAGAAACTCTTCTCAAGCCACTGCAGTACCAGGGCGGCTCACAGTATAATTTTATTTCATCTATGCATACACCAATATTTTGTGATAGTCTCTTACTGTGATTAAAACCAGAAAATGCTTAAGAATTTCTATATTAAATTAGGCCTATTTCCTGTTTAATTCAGCTGACAGCTCTTCTATTTCAACATAAATTGAATTAATCTGTTCTTGTTCTTTAAGACTGCTCTGAGGAAAACAAAGAAGATGTATCAAGAGAAATCAAGTCACAATTTCTTCAAATGAATTTTTAAACACAAACTTCTGAACCTATAAATATGGTAAGGTATGGTGGGACTTTAATGGATAAAAGTGCAAGTTCAGAATAAAGCATTAGCATCTACTTCAAATGCTAATCAAATAAATAATAAAGCAAAATATAGGGTGGGGTTTTAGTGCTATAAAAGCCACTGCACTACAGAAAAGATACGCAGATAATGCACACTGTCTAAAGTCCTGGACTGCACATTCTGCAATTTAAGGAAATTCTTTGTGGAATTTCTACAGAACTATGTGAATACCTCAGTGAAAACACTGCAGAATTCAAAGGGCAGAAATAATAATAATAATTTTAAAAATATCACTGCCAATAAATAGGTTAGCGATGTGAAAATTTGCTAGATATTGACAGTCATACATGAAGAATAAAACATTCATATCAGGCATCTATCCATGTGGACAAAAATCAGAGATTTGAGGAGATTCATTTGCAAATCATTAGTAGTTATACATGTTTTAATTATGAGAAACAGAAATGAAACCAAGTGGCTGCCTCACAGACCCTACACTAAAAGAAGGCTTCAAAAGAACTCTTTAATTAATCTGTATTCAAGAATTTATTTCTGCTATTAAAGGATAGGAGAACCAGCTTTACATAAGTACTGTTAAACTCTGAGCAGGTAAACTCAATTGGATTATCTGGAAGCCCATTAAGGAGGAGCTGCTCTGTAGATAAGATAATAGAGATTTAAAACCAAGTAAGCAAGGATTATTTCAGAGGATGTAGCACCACATCACCACATCACTGATACTGTCTGCAAGACTTCCCATTCCTTTCTGTTAACACCATTAACATCCTCAAGTTAAAAATACGTTACATATCTGTATTTTCTACCAATTTTGCACCTCAAGATGCAACTTGGAAGATATATATTTATCACTTTTTTATAGGTAACAAGATAAAGAGGGCATTTAAAAAAAGTATAGAGGGCACTGAGGTGTCTTGCTCAAAATCATAAAGAGAATCTGGACAAGAAAAAGGTGGAGCCCCAGTATTTTCTCTCTGTGGTAACTGTCCAAATTACATACAATATTATCCAGACACTCAAGAAATCAGGTCCTGTCTCCCACCTTTCCCAGCTTCCTATGAGTGTATTCACTGAAGAAAATACTTTGCCTACTTCCACACCCTAAAATCTGTGACATTTGAGATGTCCCCATGGGAAATGTCCCCCACTGCAGTATGTTTGTCATTATATTATAAAGCCAGTGATGCTGTCAAACCAGAACAGCTCTCTTCTTCTTCCATGATGTATTTAGACAGGAATAATAATATATCTATCATTATACACATCAGGGTGATTATCTACAGGGACAGATAATTTTGTTCTGTTGCCTACATAATTAAGGAACACTTTTGGCAGCAAAGAGATCCCAGTTCATATCTTTTCTTACTGAGACTGTATTATCTTGTTACCTTCTTGAAGATTTTGGTGTCAAAATCATTTTAAGGACTCCAATCCCACCCTCTGACCCCGCTGCACGTTAATGCATCACACACTGTGCACCATCTCCTTTGTACCACACTGCCCACGGGCCAGGTTGTAAATCTGCCCTCAAAACTGACCCCTGTTAAAAATAATCTCCCCAGAAATAGAAGAGTGAAGGAATAAGGGTTACCAGGGTTATTTTTAACCTGCACTGGTTCAATGGTCTGATTTACACCGGCGACCCACCGGAGGTTTTTTTGGCCGAGCGCGGGTGGCACATCATGGTGTGGAGGAGAGGGAAGGGATGGCTGTGGGCACACAGGATGCTGAGCTGGGCTTTGAGGCTGAAGCCAGCATGTGGTAAAGCCTGGCCTCAAGGACACCACTCAGAAACCAGAATAAAACTATTCAGCAGCAGTGGTAGTGGGAGATTCAAAATAACTACAACAGAGCAGTGTAGTAAAAAATAGATGAGGACCAAGAGACCTGCAGACAATTTCATCAACACCCTAAAAATGATCACATCTCTTCTAAACAGCCTCAATGTGGAGAGCCATAGGCTGGATTCATTGCCCTGTTATTCTGCCCTTCAACAGCTAATACTGTGATTCTACTACTTTTTGAATACCATCTTGCTGATTTTATAATGGTATTTTCAAGAGGCATCTTCCTCAGCTGAGTCCAGACCAATTAAAATAGGCAGTTGTAAATTCTGCCATACTATTTTTAATATTTCATTAAAACCTGAGAATTATAAAGGGACTATGACCCTAAATAAAGAGCTTTTATTTCGTAGCTTGGTTCAATTTGGTTGATCATGGAGTGTGAAACGATCTAACGATAACATTTCCCTCCCTCTTCTAAAAGTAAGAGCAAAAGAAAGTGATGAGAAAAAGGCCTCTATTTTAGTTGGTACTGGGGATGAAGAAAATATCCTAACCACTGTCTGGTATGCAGAAGAGGAATAAAAATATCACCTTTATAACCCAGCTAACCCAACATCACCCGACATTTGAGACAGATATACAGCCAGTCTGAGTTACTGAAACTACTTCTGAGGTTGATTTTTGACACTGAAAACACACACATAAAATTGTGCTGAGCTAAATGCATCAAAGGACAATAGTGATGGAAATGCCATTTGGAAGCTTCAACTACACATTTACCTACTAAATTATTGCAATATTTTAAAACACCAGCACGACTATGTAGACAGAATTCTTTTCTGTCCAACCTTTTCCTTTCCCCATATGCTACTACTTGTATTCAAGAAATCTAACTTCTTAATACCAAGTGTGCTGAATTAATAGATCTCCAACATACTCAATTTCCAGCTTTGAAGGGAATGTTTAACCTATCATTGCACTGTACCATTATTTTTAACTCAAGCTTTCGTTTTTTAGGGGTTTTTTTTCATTCAGAACAATATGGTCTACACAAATGACACACATTTCCTGTAAGTCAAAAACTGCAAAAGCAAACAGATGGAGACACAGACTAAGAAAAGAATTAGAATACCAGAATACAAAAATTGCTCTTTGAATCCTAGATTACATGTGGAGACAGACCCCTGTATTGGCATCTCACTGTAAAGCTCCTATATTTTTCTTTACTTTCTGCTTCCTTTCACGCTACACTGACCCTTCCTGTTTGGAAATCTAAATTCTAGCTCCACCTGTGCAACAGGGAATTATAAACACAGATTTTGGGGTGTATTTTAAACTTCATTTAAACTACTCTTGCATGTACAGAAGGAGGCCTCATGTTCTAAAGAAGATCTCCTGTAGCTGGAGAAGAAACTCCACGATCCTAGTGCTGATCCCTGTACGTCTGTGCATTGCCTTCTGGAGAGCTTGGCAAATTAATGTTTAGGAAAAGGGCATTTAAAGGGAAGCAAAACAGCCTTGTGTTTAGAAGAGTAGGGTGCTAAGTACTTCCAGTTCCCAAAGGATACCCCCTTGGTAATGTATGTTCCTTCTCCCTACCCTACTGTTCTTCCTACAGCAGAGAGGAGCAGCATCAAACACGACACTGAGGAAAGTATGTCCTCAAAACATCTGAAATAGGATTCCCCATGAAGAAAATGGAAGAGGCAGAAGTTTTACAACTCAAAATAGTCAGCATCACACAGGGCTAATACTGCTAAAAATTGCCCTCCCTCCTTCTACATCCATACTCCAGATAGGAAAAGTTCACCTGCCAGTTTATGAAATTCTTCCCCCAGTGTGCTGGAGGAGGAAGCAGATAATCAAGATTTCCTTAGATATGAAGCATAACTACCCACAAGGATATTCTTTCCACTTACAGAAACTTATTTTTCTACAAAATACTTTTAATTAATCTGTAACAAAGTCAAAACTATTTTTATAGCGGTACCCAACGATTGTGATTTCTGACACTACTCACTGAGAGCTGGTGTCTAGGGACACTCCAGACCTTACCTTGATTTAAATCGTGTCATTAAAATGCAGGTTCAGTTTTTCATGCACCAAAGGACTATAACCTACATTCAAACTCAGAAATCAGAGACATATTCGCTTACATAATTACCCAGGGCAGAGAGAGCCAACAATAGTCCTTCAACATTTGTGGCTAATGCACATCCAGTTTAAAACCTCAACCCTACAAACATTTACATATGAAATAGTTAGTCATGCCAATGAAGGAAGCCACTAGTCAAAATTATGCACACGCCTAAAGCTCTGTAGACTCAGGGCTTAAAAATTTAAGACAATACCTTTGCTCAGAGAAGAAAAACTAGTTTTATGGGAGCCCTGTTATTCCTCAAGTTGTGTGTCATTCAACACAAAGACTCTTCATCGAACTTGAAATTATTTATGCACCTTTTAAGTATGTTTCTGTTGCTTTAGACATCAAGGGTGTGCTGTCATGTATCCTACCAGATGTAATATATAGTGAATATTAATTTTTATATAGAAACCAGTAAATGTAACACATACATATTTGGCTTGTTCTCTTACACCTACACAGTTACCCCTTGTTTTCAGAGGAAAGAAAAATTTAAAAAACCCCACTGCACTCCATCTGAATGGAAGAAAAAACCTCCTCCAAGACAGAAGAGACAAGGAAAATCAAGTATTTCAGTATGTGGTAGGTCACAGGAACTTGTTACAGAATTGTTACAGCTCAGAACCTGAACTATCACAAACAATGGCAGTAGGAGAGCTGTGGGCACCCGGCCAGTTCAGGAGCACATGGGGTGTAGCAAGGAACCACTGTCTTCTCTCTCCAGTATTCTCCTAAAACTATATTTAAAGCATGAGGGTTTTTTTGTGCCCCTAGTAGTGGAGATCACCCATGAAGGGACCAAGTATTCCCATGGATAACACTGACAAACGTGTAAATAAAGAGGTGTCACATTGAAAATCTCAAAATATCCAATTTATCTAAGACAAAATGACAACTACTCCATTTTATGTGCTAGAGAAAAATTAAAACATCCTCCTCCATCAACCTGTCTGTACCTGCTGGGCTTTGAAAATGACTGGATTTGAAGATTACCATGCAGTATTTCCAATTAGTTGCTAATACCATGTGGCTTCTGCCTTGTACACAAAGTCTGTTTCTGGTTGTTTGGTTTTTCCCTTTTGGTAAAGGCTGACAGGTGGAAAAGGCAACTGTCACTGGTTTCACAGAGTAGTTTGTTCAATAATGTTTACAAATCAAGAGTTACAAAACCCTGCTGTGGTGCAAACTATCCCCCATTTTACTACTATTTGTGCTTGCACTTTCATTTCAAGCATCTGGTCAGTCCTAGATGGACAAAAAATTCTGGTGTAAATGACTCATGATTTTGATACATCACCACAAATCCTCCCCTCAGCCCCCTGGAACAGTGCACAGAGAGAGAAATACCAGCTTTGAAACGCTCCTGTACTGCTGCAAGTACAAGGTACTTCATGGTAATTAATACAAATATCTTCCCATGTTGAAGAGTTCGGTGTTTGCAAATTGTATTTTCATGGGCTCCTGCTACTTAGCCTGGTTGAGATACAGGAGAAATTAATCACAGTGAGTGGGCACAAAGTTATATCATCAACCAAATAATTATCCTTTGTGCATTTACTCTGGGTCTGCTGGCACCTTGAATGATTAACTAGGTCTGGGAGGGCTGAGGCAAGGACGTGTGCGTGGAGCCTCTGTAGAAAGTCTGGCTGACACAGAGCCTGAATCAGCAAGAAAACTCCACTGTTCCTCCAGAAGGGACAGATTCAGTATCACTAAACACCAGCTAATCATCAACAGAGGGCTGAGTGGGCAGGGCAGTTCCCGACAATACCCAAACTCTACACACAGCACTGTCCCTCTTAACCCTGTGGCTGATAATTTCATAGAGCACAAAAAGCACAGAGAAGCAGACAAAGGTCTCTGCATTCCTAAAGCATCAGCTGAATTCTGGCCGTGTTGTTACACACTTACTTGATTAGCACTGACCAAAGGCAGCTCCTGCAGTAATTCCCAGAGGGCAGCCCGCTCTTTTGGGGCAATATTTACTCCAGTGCAGTGAAATACAACCATCTGCAGAAGGGCCTGGCTGCAGCCAGGACTTACTCACCGGTGGGAAATCGAAGTCTATCTGGTTGGCTAAATTTAAGATGTAGTCGATTCGAAACTGGTTCTCTGGGTTGGCTAATTCCACTGGAGGGGCCAAATTGCCCATTGCTGTGACTATTGTCTGCAAAGACAAGAAAGTAAAATACTGCAGAGAGTGTCTAAATAGCCACTTTGAGTAAGTAAAAACAATGGCTCCTAAGCTTACCTCTATAGCTTCTTTAATATTGTTTTTAATATCCTGGATTTTCATTTTCTTCTCCCTGTAATGAAAAGACACATTATTAAATTCAGAAGTCACAAAAGCTGAATACCTTTTTAAAACCGAACATGAATTTGAAAAATACTCTATCAAAACTTTATTGTCCCTATTGACTGAAGTGCTTTCAGTCTTCAGATTGAAGACTTTTATAGAGACTTGATTAAATATCTCAAAACTTCTCTACTTAAGCAGTAACATCTATTTGCATCCAAAAATCAGCATGTAATTATGCTTAAATAAAAATGTATTACAGCCTTAGACTGGGACTAAGACATTCTGCAAAATCAAACAGATTTTGATTCACTTGAATGCAAACACTAGACAGGAATGAAAATTCTTTAGAAATGTATAAACTGAAAACAAAAAGAAAAAAAAGGGTAAGTTATTAAAAGCAGAAACAAATGAAAGGGGACCTAAAACCCTCAAAGTACAAAAAAATTTAAAGCATTAAAGCACAAAATGATGCCACAGCAGAACAGGTACAGAGAGCAGAGAGCTCAGTCTGACAGAGACGTTCAAACCAACAGTTTGGATACAAAACCTAAAATAAATAGTAAAGGGTTAATCCAAGTATGTAAAATTATCTCTTGACTAGAAGGAGAAGAATAGGCTAGAAAACCTCTTGGAATGAGCACTATCATTTGGGATTAACTGCAGTCAAATTAACAAGCCTAACAGGCTGAAGCAAGAGTGCAAACCACTGCTCTGCTGCATTTCATTGGATTTAGTGCCAAATCTGACAACAGCTACTTTCAATGCTAAATAGTGCAGTCCAGTGAAATGCATGATCCAACATTTGGTATAACCAGGAATTTGCACCCTCAAAGTATTACTAGTATTGAGTCTGTAAAGTGTAACTTAATTGCAAGGCACTATAACAAAAATTTTACATTATTAATTTCTAGCTGTACACAGCATAAAATTATTAGTTTGAGGTTAACCAAGTTAGCCATGTCATTACTAAAATAACCCAGCTGAATTGTCTAAGTGACCTTTTAATCTTCATTAAACTGCTTTTATAAAACACTTGGGTTATCTGAATATTTATATCATCTTTTATTTTTTTTTTCCTTTTGAAAACTAACATTCCCCAACTCAGGATCCCAGAAACTTTCAACCACCAACAGCACATTTCCTTTTTTCACCCTTTTAAAGGTAGTAACTCACACTTTCAGCTGAAAGACCACAGCTTGAATATCTCACTTTACTGAGTTAGTTCAGCAAATGTATTGCAAATGCCTTTTGTCACTTTTTCCTTCCTATAATTATTCACAACCAACAACCAAAACGAAACTGAAAGCACATTCACCCATCAGGAACGCAGAAGAACAGCAGCAAAAAAAAAAAAAAATATTGAAAATAGTGCTGCTTAAATAACGAGGCAGACTCAGACATCCAAGAGTGGTGGGAATTCTGGTTATCAAATGAAAAATTAATGCAACTTCTTTAAAAGACAGAGTCGAGGAAACCCCCCTGTGGCAGCCGCACGTTCCGCTGCCTTTCAGGCACAGGCGTGGAGGATCCGATTCTACATTCCCCAGTTGTGACAGAATGATTGCAATGCCAGTGCTGCTCTTACACATGGAAAGCAAACAGCAGCATCAAATCATCTCGTTCAGGATGACTTGGCTGTGGAGAGGACGGGTCTGAATCAGCAGCAGAGCTCTACCAACAGAAACAGGATTATCCCGAAACATCAGCTCCTCGTCGCTGGCCACGGAGCCTCCACAGTTTGGGGCAGGGGGAGGAAGGTCAGGGGAGCCTGATACAGTGAGAAAATGAGATTATCACTAATCAGATGGAAATTCTTGGGTTTCCCTCAACTTCTTCACCTACCTACAGACCACATTATTCCTGAAGACTACCTGTTTTTTGCTTTACACATTTGGCACCAATGATGAGAACAAGGCAGTGACCCAAGAAAGGCCAAAAGCATCAGATTAAGGAAAATAAATAACACAGGAAAAGAGAGGAAGAACTGAGGGCTTTTCACTCTCTTCCTTCCTATCTTCAATGCTTTCTAGGTTTTAGGAAACTCTCTATTCCACAACCAAGACTTAGGGTAGGTGCAGAAATACTGTATTTTTCAGTTGGTACACATATGGTTGCAAACCCATCATCCGCTTTCTGTTTTTAAAAATCATGTTTCATTATTAAAAATATGTAAAGAATGGCATGAAAGCAGGAAATGTTTATCAATGAGAGTGTAAGCAATTTGTCTGGCTTTATTTTGCCTCCAATTTTCAGCTGGATCTCAGCTGTATCCAGACTGTACTCCATTGAGATCAAAAGGGCAACGGATATGCTGAAAGCCAAGCAAGGTATCAGTATTTTTAAAGAATTATCAGTCATTTTGCTTCAGTTTGGAACATCATTAGAAAGACAGAAGTTTAGGAAGTTGTGTTGTTTTTGTTATGAAGCAAATTGCAGTTATTCTCTCTCCCCTGGAACACTTGGGATTAACTGTCTCAAAGCATCAGCGAGGTGCACATTTACCTGACTCTACAATAAACCACATTATTTTTATTATAGGTTTCAGTCAAACTTCCACATTTACACCTCTTGGCTGATCCTCATGCTACTAACAGCACTGTGAAGTGATAATGAATATGGAGAAACATTAGACTCCAGCAATTAACAAAGTGCTCAATAACCATCATCATCTTTACAACAAGGATACTCATAGTTCCTATTTCTGGTGTTGTTGCCATGGCCCTACAGCCTGCCCAGTAAACAAGGAATCCTATTACACAGCAGTGAATGTATCACTGCGTTTTGTGTTTTGTAATGTTTACTAGGCATAAACTTTCCATGACAATGAGACACTTTATTCTCCTGGAACTCAACATGTTCATCAATCACCCATCCAACAGCAGCTTAAATACAACTGTAACTTCTCACAAAGAAAAAAAATAAAAATAAGGTGACATTCATTTTACTCAAGGACTGATGAGGTGCAGCACCCAGAAGCTACGACCCTTTGCCTTCCCAGAACTAGGGGTTTTTTTTCAGAAATCCCAGCCAGGTCGCACCTCAAATTTCCAAAAGTACTTTATTTTCCCCAACCAGAAGGACTTAATATTCAACTTAGAAACAGATTCTTGCTTTTTTAAATTTCTTACTCCTAGCTGCTGGCACAAAACTACAAAAGAAAAAAGCTGGAGTCACAAAATGTTTTCCTCTGGAAGATCCCGAGGAGACCAGGAATGGCACTGTGCTATCCTGGCTAACTAAAGATGGATGTGTCTGCAGGCCTGTTCTGTATCTTTAGATGCCATGGGTTAATAAGGTCATATTTTTAATCTTGTTTAAAACTTTTGCTTAGGCTGTGGAGGGTAGGCCAAACAAAGCATTAAACTCTATTAGTTGAGGATTAGAAGAAAAATCTCAAATCCCGCTGTTTTCAATATTTAAATGGGCCAAAGCAAAGCTGCACATAGCTTTCAGGAAAACTAATAAAGTCTATTTTAGGTACTGTAAAAAAAAAACCATTTTAATTCAAGTAACATTAAATTAGAATGACATAAAAGGTCAGGAAAATCAAATATTCCTTGAAAACCAACCTAATCAGTACTTAGTAAAGAACTTCTCCACCTGTGGCTGAGTTTTACTTTTAAAAAGGCAACATTTTTACTCAGACTTTATCAAATCTAATGCAAAGAACACATTACCAAACAGACTGTCAGAAAGCAAACTAATTTAATTTTAATGTTCATTTTTGGTTTACTTTCCAGACAATATGAATAACCATTAATTGGAGAAAAATATTTAAAGTTTAAAAAGAACATTCCAGAGGATGGGGATTCAGTTCACCCTGAATGCTTCTACGTCTCATAGGTAGAAAAATAATTTTTAAAAAAGGTGCTGAAATGAATGGCCAAAACAAAACATGTTAAGGAACTGGGGGGGGGGATACAGATGGACAAATGGGGGGATGACAGGACACAACCCCTTTAGGCCATTATTCTAAATTCCTAAAAGCAAAGAAATTTGAATTTCTTGGTCACTGCTGACAGGTTAAGAAAGCAAATGCCTTGTTGGAAAGTTCTGTAGCTTTGGGAAGTACATAGAGACTATTTTAATAGGGGATATTAAAATGTAATCACATAGTTCTTTACAAGGTTGCAAACAGCCCAGCTTCCATCACCTCCAGTGATCGGTGTCACACAGAAATTACCTTTATTCCTGAAGCACTGTCAAACTTCCCTCACTCCCAAACCTGCTGACACGACAACTCCAGGCAGTGCAAAGCTTCCCTTCCCCGTGCAAAGCAGTTGCAGTTCAGTGAGTCAGTCCACAAGTGTCAGAGCCAGAATAAAAATCTTACAAAACAATTAATTTGCTTCTGGCTTTTTACAGGAGAAAATGTGTAGCACTCACGTGCATCTCCCTGCTTTCAGGTATTGCCAACAAACTGGGAATGCACAGGGAAGTAGCCACGGGCTTTTGCTCACCGTCAAAGGCCCATCACAGTTACACATTGAAGCCAACAAGCTAATAGATCAATTTTGGTTTAAAACACAATTCGGTTCTTTGACAGGCAGTCATGCACTTCCCAGGCACGTGAGCTTTAAACATGTCTATTTGTCTAAATACGGTGTCTTCGATGCAGTGAAACATCTGATGGATTTCATAAATATTCCATGCAATCTGCATTAAAATTTGTTTACTGCACCTTATGGAAGTTAACAGGAATGCAAACAGCACTACCTGCCAATCCACCTCAGAAAAACAGAGCTGTGCAGTCGAGATCTTCAGACACAAGACCATGAGCAAGGAAATTCAATTAAGGTTTTGCTACCAATCCACATTACAAAAATCCCGCAGTACTTCACAATTCAACAAAGAGATAAATTTGGGTTAGCAGCCTGAGTTATTTCTAACAGAACATGCAATTACCTCAAAATATAACAGCTAGAATGGCAAACAGGGCAGAGGCCAAGTTAGAGGCACTTGAAAATGGGGAAAAATAGTTGCCTAGAGTATTCAGGGTGAAGCTGAAATAATTCATGTTAGACCTATGACAAAGTTCCAATTTTACAGACAAAACTGCTAAAATGCAACAGCAAAACCCACTGAGTATCTTCTGCAAATGGAACACCATTTCTATCACACCACTGAACATACCTCAGTAATTCTGCCAACTTCAAAGGCATTTTCTGTTTTGTCCTGTTCAAGACCCAAAAGGACAAACCCCTGCAGTACCACGGGGCAGGACCTGCCACGCAGCAGCTCCACAGCAGTAACTCTGTACAGCTTTCAACAGGAAATACGATTTACTTGGGTCCTCACTTGCAGCAGAACTGGAAGAGATTTTCTAACCACATTAATACTTTGTTCCCTTCCTGCTGCTGGCTGCAGAGCCATAGTTTCCCCTCCCCACCCCATGTTCTTCCTCCTACACCACCTTTCCCCTCCCAACATCACTATGCAAATTCTTGGGTTTTTTTCTCTGAGATTCTGGGTATCACCAAATTGTAACATCCAGCTACTAAAGATGATCTACTGTGAGAGGAAATAATAATAGAATAAGAATAGCTATGAGGATAAACTATTTGCTTTCTCTCTAAATAAATAACACCTTTTGGAAAAAGAAAAACCCAACAGGTTGAGTAATTTTGTCATAATATACTTTGAATTAAACACACAGTTAAAAACTGAGAATGTTGGACAGATCTAATAGTGACCTAAATTATTTGGGAGAACTTAGTTCAATTATCCCCTGAAGCATAATCACTTTCTTACACAATATGTGATGCAATATATAGAATAGACAATACATAAAGGGCTTCTACAAGTTCCCTTTTAAATATTGGAAAAAGTACTCTAAATTGCTTTATCATTTCTTGTTTCAATACATCACCATCTTTACCTTCATGGGTTATATATACATCTTTCTATGTGGCCATAAACAGATGAACATAGTAAGAAATTCAAGCACAAAGGGATACCTTCTATTAATGGAACAACAGAACCATTCTCTAAGTTAAAAGTCAAGAAATACAAATTATTGAAGCATCGTTTAAAAAACACACCACATCTCAGTGAAAGCAGAAATTCTGTTATTTTCAATCGTTATTTGCACTGCAGTGTTAGGAGTTAGGGGTGTGACTTGTTCAAAAACTCTATGAAAGGCATCCCTGAATATAAACCTAATTAACTCAATATTTAGTTTTATCTCTGCCCATTGTGATATGCCAAGTGTAAAGGTTAAAGGGCAGCTTTATTGAGCCTCTACAGATATTCTGATGCAGAGACTGGCTGTGGGCAGGCTTTGCTCCTGATGGAGTTCCAGGAGGGTGGTTGGACACACACCCGAAGGCTGTTCCAGAGGCTGCTCTGGCAGCTCATGGAATCCTGGTCATTCCAGCTGCCCAGGAGGATGTGGCACAGGGATGCTCCTCTGGCTCCAAGCCATCTTCAGGCTCCCCTTCAGCTTTACAAATTCCTACATAAAACCAGTTTAACTGGTTTACAGTCCCTTTATACCTGTTAGTGGCACAAAGAGACCATCACAGACACAATATTAGGAAGCACAACTCTGCTTATCCCGCTCCATTTACCTCAACTAATTAACTAGCAATAGTTTAGGTAAGGGATGAAAACAGAACTGTTCACAAAGAGCTCTGTGATGTATGAGGCTGACAAAGGCCCTTTAATTCATACTGTACAATTAAACACCTTTGTTCATTGCAAGCCTGGTCTGTAGCTCCCCAGACGTGCACACAGAGGGGAACACGCTGCTCTCATTTTCTTGCTCTAAGTACAGGTAATTAAGCATATTACAATAAAAGATGTTCTCAGAAGTTTAGTATTATCTCTAGATACTTGATACAATAATTAACAAGGCTATAGAGTCTTCAGAGGACAATCTGATTCCTTTCTAGTCAGGGAGGACACCTCTCAGAACCAGCAGGAACAGGAGGATTCCAGTCAAACTGCTGAATCATCTTGCCTTGTACAATTCACTATTTTGAGATAATCAAACTGTTGTCAGGAAGCACAGAGACTTTTTCACTTATTTATTTATTTAAGCATTGTGAATGTAGTCATTATTAACAGACTAAAGGAAACATGTCCACTGGCATCACCTTTTTGAAACACAGCACATGACACCTCTCAGGATGGGCCCCTCCAATGTTTCGTGTTGTCTGCCTGTACATCCATCCCTCAGAGCAGAACCAGCCTACTGGGTCTCCTGAGCTACCTGACCAGGTCTATCCATCTCTGCATGTCCAGAAAAAATCCTGTTGTGTGAGTACATACTGACCAGGCACTGCAGTATATGTGGATTAACAGCACCTTCTGTTCAAACTGGGCCATTTGCTGCACTGTTCATCACTCCATCCTTGGCACTGCAGAGCCTTTGCTTTAAAACACAGGCAGTGTTATAAAGGGGTCTTGTTCTCACCTTGGTTTTCACTTTCAAAGCATTTTTGTCTAACCTTTGAAACACTGATTTCATGAGTGGCCTATGAGTTTCATTTGCTCTAACAGTGTTCTGTAAGTGTCTGTATTCCAGTAACTCCTTCAGCCAGGATTGGGTAGGAAGCTTTTGAAAAGAAGGCAATCACATCCCAGAGCTCTTCAGGGGTTCGTGCACAAGAATGAGAGGAACAGCTCCGATAATGGCTGATGACCTCACTGCTACTTAAAGCTGAAAAAGTACACAGCTGGCTAAGTGCCAATATTAAATGGAAAGAAGCCCTAAAATAAAAATGGTTGGAACACTGAATGCCAAGTAAATATAAACACGGAGCAGCCAAAGCAGGATGCAACACGGCAGGGGAGGCATGGATGAAACAGGTGGAACACGGTTGGTCCTGAAAATACCTTGATTTTTTTAAGTGATTATGATCTCCATTATCATCTGAAACACTTCTGGCATGTGATATTTTAGACAGGTGATCTGGAAAGTGCTTGTCTCTAACAGTGACAAAACCCAAGGATTTTAATCCAAACCCCTATGCTGTGGCAGGTAAGACTCAGATGTCATAAGGACACCAGCACAACAGAAACAGGAAAAAGGGAAGCTTGAAATTCATACAAAATCTGTCCCAACAGGAACAAGGTAAATTCTACAAAACAAGCTACTTTTTGCTTACTGGGGACAAACACTTCAGTTGTTCAAAAAACATTATGTGCAATCAAAGTTTGCTAACATAAACTCTGGGAGAATTATTGCAATATTCAAGTGCATGTGTTCACAGACTCCAATTTAAGTGCAATTTGATCATAGAAATTCTTACAGAACATCTCATTGGGCATAAAAATTCCCCTGAAATACCCAGGAAAAAAAAAATCTTGTGAAATTTGTCAAGTATTGTTAGATTTCAAGAGTTGTTGTGTATTTTTAGCTCCAGACAGTGTATGAATTTACTATGACTGTGCATGTAAACTGCAGTTTCAGAACACAGAGTAACTAAATACTGGAATGAGCAAATCTGAGAATCTGTCCCCTGGAGACCCAGGCTGGAGCACAGGGAGGCAGGTGTAACACAGCACACAACAAAGCAAGGTGCTGACAACGTTGGCTCTAATCCATCAGAGCACTTAAGCACATGTTTAATTTTAAGCACATGAGTAATTCTATCAACTTTAATAGGGCTACTCATGGTTTAAGTACTGTGATGGATGGGGGCCAGAATGTGCAGAACCTTTAAGAATGCTGCATGGCCTATGTTTCATGAAGAAAATACAGCATTCTCCCACTGAACAATTAGGTTATAAACGCTCTGAAGGCAAAATTTACCATAAATTGAACCCAGCTCTGCTCATGTAAACACAAAGGTGCAAGTTATTCCACAGTCTGTGAAGATAAAATACGATGAGGCTTCTCATGTGCAAGATGTCCACGAATTTTTACACTTTGCTTTGAAACAGGGGGATCAGTTAAGCAGCCTTATGGAGAAAAGAGCAAGAATTTAGCTACTAGTGACACTTCTTAAATAAGATGCTACTGGAAGCAGTTTGAAAACATGAGTACTACAGCCTTTTTTGTCTCTACAGACACCAGTATAATATAGATTCAACTGTAACTGGTTTAACAGTGTAATAACTCCTCTCTAACATCAATTATTTTGGAGATTCAAAGCTCTACACGTGCCTCTTAAATTAATAGTTTTTAAGTAAAAATATGATTTATTTTCAGTATTTTATACAATACTTCAATAAGTCAATATTGAGGATGTGAAAAATAAAAAAAACCCCACACCCACTCCAGATCAGCCTCTGTAAATGAGAGGTGACTTACTTGATCTCTAAACCACTCACAAGAGCATTCTTGGTCTTGTTTTATCTGCATACGGCTTCAAAGAATTGTTACCAAGTTTTAGAAAATGGTTTGCAGGCCTGTCTTGATTCTCAGACCTTAAACTAAAATTTATTCCTTCCCTAACTGCTATCACTCAAAATTTGGTACAGTATGCTTTTGCTCTGACTGTTCCCCACAGAATTTAAAATTAACATAGTTATTTCACTCCTTGATTTGTCAACAAATATGATTGAGAAGAAATATGTGTTTAGGTTTGGGGTTTGCCATTATTTTGTTTTCCTTTCTTCTTGTTCTTTTTAATTTGATTTTTTTTTACTTGTTGGTGAACATGCAGCAAAGAGAACACAAAAACAAATAGCTTCTGTGTGGATTGTGTTTTCTAAGATATCTTCACCAAGGGAATTATATCCTACTACTTATTAGATGGAATTTATAGGAAATGAAGTACACTACTAGGGAACTTAAAATTCCCTCAAATACAATTCAAAAAGAAAATGCTTCGAAACTATGTCACTGCAGAGTCTCTACTTTTAGCCAGAATTCTCAACTTATTAAAACAGTGTATCTAGCAACACATTTTGTAGTGCTACTGCTGTTACCAATTTTAATACTAATTTTGACAATTTCTAACTTGAAAAGCTTTTTAAGTTATCACAATAGAGCATTTTACAATTATTTTCGTATAACAAATGAGTTTATCTTTGACTTCTAGTACTTGTACTTCACTTGTGCACATCTATCACAGCAGAACTGTGTGAGAACACAAGCTTATTATCCTTGTTGATAAGGGAATGGAGGCAAAGGGACTATGTCTCCAAAAGGCAATTCAGAATAACTATGACAAAAGTAAGCTTTTCTCCAAAACACACTCAGGAGGTCAAAGCATCAGATCAAGCAAGAACAAACCAAAACAAAAAAACCCACCACAGACTCTGCTTCCAAAAAATCTACACGGCAGTGAGTGAAATCCCCAGCACAACACACAACTCTCAGCTCGAGTTGTGTTTATTTCACGTGTCCAGTGCTTTTACCACATTGCCCCATCTTTAAAATAAGGAATGTATTTTATCTTGTGAACCTCAGCGTGCCCTCACTGCTTCCATCAACGTACTGGTTAATGGGAGCTGTTATTCCAGATTCAAACACACGGTTGCTTCTGTTCCAATTTGTGGAACTGAAAGCAGTTTCTTCGTTATTCAGGATGGGTTTGAAATACTTTTCCAAAGTCCCAATCGCAGTTAAACGATCTTCTCTTACGTCTGCCACGAGTGTCAGTGAGCTGGTGATCCTCAACAGAGCAAGTCTACCAACTTCCACTACAAATAAACCACTTGGCTTCTGTCACCCCTGATTACAGCTCACACCAAGCTTCACAGATCAATACCCAGCCTCATGTTTACAAGGGTCACACAACTTCTTCATTCCTATGTAGGAAGAAGCAATTATATCATGACATGAGACAGTGAGAATTAACAGAAGCAAAATTTAGTATGAGTTACTTCCATTAAAAGAGCATTTTCATCAGAAAATCAAAACTCCTGCATACAGAGTCTCAAGTAACCTGACTGCATTGCTAACTGTGTTGCATGTCACTGGTGTTACTACTACATTTTTCCTGAGACAAGACTGTGCCAAATCTCCAGGCTGCACAAGACAAGGGCTGCACTGCCCACGGTCGCTGGGAAATGCTCACACCAGCCACGACAAAGCCACGCTGCTGAGAGCACCGACCAAGACCCACCACAGGGAATCCGGCAGGGAAAGTCTTGCACAAGTCTTAGCATTGTTCTAAAAAAAGGTTTCAGCAGTAAAAAGCTTGTTAGTCTAAACCAACATCTGCTTTTTCTTCCAGAAGGTCCCCTCCCTTCCCTGGGTGAAGCCCTGTGCAGACAGGGACGGCAGCACCAAAGCTGCCCCAACGCCTCCCGTAACCTCCGTCTGAGGGAACACAAAACTTTACCCTCCAGATTAACATGTTCCAACCCTAAAGCCCTGAGGTACAGTAACGTTGGCTCAGTTACAGCCAAGGTCATTTGTATCAAGTTCAGGCTGCCCTCAACATAAAAGAAAAAAGGTATAGTTTACATCTGTTAAGGGAGGAACAACCCAAGTATTCCCATCTCCTACACAGCTCAGAGGAAAATTCTGTGATTACTAGTCTTAAACAAAGAAGTCAAGGAAGCACAGGCTCTGCTGCTACAAAAGGATGCAGGTTTTAAAATCTGTTTTCTGATATTTTCCAATCTCCTATTGTTACAAACAACACACCTCTTGAAACTGCAAAATTACAGGAGGAAAAGTTTCCATTTCACCTTACTTGTGCAATTGCCAGTGGTTTTGGCCAGCTTCATGTTCTGAAAATGTTTTCTGTGTTTTAGTCCTCCGAAGTAACAGGAGTGAAAAATCACTTAAACAAATTATGATCTTAAGAAAGGCAGTCTCTGAGCAGAGCCAAATTAAACTTTAAACTCATCAAAACTAAATTAAAATTTAGCTGTTAGCATACTTTCCTCATATGCTCAGTAAAGTTCCAATGTATTTACACACAGATGCCTTGACACAGTTATACAAGCAAAGTTACTCTCCTAACAGCCCAAGAACTAACACAGAAATTGTTTATAACCAACTTTCCATGCAAAACACATGAACCATGCTGAATTTCAAAGCCAACACTGGAAAGAGTAAGCATAAGGCAAAAGAGCAAATAAAAAAAAAACATTGTGCATAAATAAATTCTCCAAAAGCAACTTGACACCAAAACCAATGGGTCTCAAAGGCCACACCACACTGGTAACAAGCCCAAACTCAGATCTTTTTGTACTAGTTACCTCTGGTGGCCCAGAACTCAATGTGTATCAGCAATAGCTGCCTTTAAAGTATCAGCACTGACTTCTATATTTAATATATGAGATATTTTAATTTCTTTTCCAGTTATTAAAAGTTTTGCACTATCAGAAGTGAAAATGATATAAGAAAAGTATTTGTAAGTAAACATCAAATATTACCAGGCAACAACAACAAAAATACCCTCACTTCCTTCCAAGCACAGACAGTCATCATCACATTAAACCCATTAGCAAAATTCTTCAACCAGGGTCAGGGAATATTGTTTCAGGCAACAGGTTCCACCTACCTGATCTTCTTGCTGGCCTGATTTAAGATGTCACTAAAAGACATCAAAAACACCTATTTTATTTCTAGCTATCTAGGGCTCTATTTACAGAAAAGTTGGAGCAATTTATTGAAAGAAGCTCAAGTTTCTGCACTGCTGCTTCTGAAATAATTTTGCTCTGGATTAAGCAGAGAAAAAAAATCTTCCTTCAATACAGAGAGGCCATAGAAATGAATCTGAAAACATGATACACATTTCCCTTACCTAGATATTGTATTTCCCATTATGCCTGTTCACTTAAACTGCGTAGTAAGTGAACAATATATTCACAATTCAATTTTACACTTCCTTAACTGTGTCTCGACCAGCTATTTTTAGTCACAAAAGCTTAGGCAAATACAGCACACAACTGTGGGTTTTGGGCATACAGTCAGGACTGACTCCTGAACTCCTCCAAAGTCAGCCCTGAACAGATGGGTAGATGCAGAAACCTCTTCTCAGCTTCTTGTCTCATGTGCCTTACAAAACCTGCCTCTGTGCCAGCTGAATCCTACACAAACCTACTTTCTAAGCAATTTTTTTGGAAGTTGGCAGAATAGTTTTTCCACCCGAGTTTCCCCTTATGCAAATTACTTCCCAACATGCACCAAGAGGCTGAGTCTTTGCTTCTTGTGGAGTTTAGATTCAAGCTGAGGACAAGCAGATCCAGAGCATCTATGACCCAATTCACTGCTCAATTCCCACTCGTGCAAAGCTAAGCCTGAATGTAAGAGGTACAAAAGACTTGAACAACTGTTCAGATTGTCAAAAGCAAACACTACCAAAATGAAAGTCTTTCCCTTGATCAGTATTAAACCCCCAAATATTTCAAGTAAAACACACAAAAAATTGCTTGTTTGTTTTTAAATCTGCTTAGGAAATGCTGTTTCTGGAAGCAAAAGCACAACCCCAAGGTCACAACCTACCATGACCCTGAACTTCCAGGGACTCCTACCTTTAGTGCCAGGAGAGTTCATTTAACCAGGTAGGTACCATTTAGAACCAGGACAGTTCATGGATGTTGTGGACAACCAAATTGGATCCAAATTAGAACCTTCCCCAATGCAACACAAGTTAACTGGAAAAATTCAAAAAAGCTCTTCTTGAGAAGTCTGGAAGTCACAATGTGAGGAAACTTTCACTTTACTGTATTTAACATCTCTATATATTTGAACTCAACCAGTAAGAAGAATGACCTTTTACTGAGCTCAAAATTGGAAATTAATTATACCTGAATAAGCACATTTATTATCATTTCCCCTGATAAAAGGGAAGTTATACTGTTGTAATTTAAGTCAAACTATGACAATGGCACAATTATCATGTCCTGGCCCTGACCTGACATTTCTAAATGATAACAGAAAAGTAAAAGATAGAGTTCATACCAACAGTATATAATAAATGAGAATGTTAGGCCAAAAGTTATGTGAGAAATAATTTGCTGATACTTGACTCATCAGTCAGAATATACAGCACCTTGTCATAATTATCCAATTACTTTCATAACATATGGTCCTTTAAATATTAACAATGTTGTTTGAATGAGAAACTTAGACACAGACAAAGAAAATAATCTCCAGAAAGTGTGTGTTGCTCCAACACTGAAAATTACTTAAACAGTACTGCCTGGGCACAATTATTGATCCAACCAGCTGCTACTTTGGCTGCAACAAAACCACAGCAAAAGCTGCGAGAAAGTGGAGATACCTTGGCTCTACCTGTATCTGACTGACCTCTCAGTGGTATCCCAGCTAGTGCAGAGTATTAAACCAGGCAGCACAACTAAACTGCTGGATTTGCACTCTGTCTGAAAAAGGAAAACTAGAAACTTCAAAAGAAAATGAGGACTTTATAGATTATGCAAGTATAGTGCTTTTTAAAGAAAAACATACTGAATGTGACTGAACTTCAAAACTTGTTCCGAGTCTCGCTTCCTGGAGTTCTTGAAGTGCCAGTGGCAGAACCTGAAGAAGAATCACTGTGAGTCTCTCTCACACTCTTTCCCTAATCCTCCTCAAGTGCCATTTCTGACACATAATACTGGACTACACAAACCACTGGTCTAACCTAGTGTTACACAGGTTCTTAGAAATTCTCTTCCTAGAAATTTCAGCAGACCAGATGCCACTGTGTCACAGAAAATGTGTGCTTAGTACACAGATTTGATGAAAAGGATTTGGTAAATCATCAGTATCTACAAAGTTCTAAATTACATTATTTATGAGATACATAAAACAAACTACATGAAACATTTCTTCATTTAAGGAAGAGAAGCTGCTTCTCAGCCATGGGGTGAAACAAGAGGTGGGGTGGAAAGGGAGAAAAAGAGAGAGAACAAGAATACCGAACTAAAGCATGTCTTCTCTCCCTCTACCTTCAAACATAATACCAATAATAATAATTCTTATAAAATTTAGAGCCACCTGCCTTAATAAAGAGCCAAAACACTTGTCTCTGGCTTGTGCTTTTGCATACCTGATCATTCAGAGCAGTCCAACAGCAATTTACTGAACGTTGCCAGCCTAGACAAGAGTACTGCTAGAACACAGCTGTGCTGCACAGCTCTTGTACTCAGCGCAGCTCTCTACCACAGATCTTGCACTCAGTCACCTGCAGTCACAGTTCTCAGCTCTGTTTGCCAACTTCCTGAAACAGCAGTTCTCAAACTCTTCTGTTCCTGCCCATTTCTGTTATAAGAACACCCAGACTGTGCCTGGGGAAGGTACATTGTTTAGAAAGGTGCTGAAATGCATCAGGGAAACACACGGCTTAGGAGAGCCCAGGCTGGTCTGGGAAAGCTCTGGGACAGAGGGAAAGCTGGATAAGCAAGAGCAGCTCATCCTGCCACGGGTCCTGCAGAGGCAGCAGATGGGTGCTGTGGCTCCTGCTGCACCCCTGGCCCTGGTAGACTCTGCCTCTCTAGGATAAGTTCACAGCTATTGGGAAGAGAAAGGGAGAAATGGACCCTGCTGTTGCAATCACTGACATACAGCAAGAGAGACAAGGCTTTCCTTTCAAACATGTAACATACAGAATTACAAAATCTCTTTCTCCATTAAAAGTCTCACAGCAAGATAAATCAAGTTGATTCCCACCAGCTACAAGAGTGTATTTTCAACACATGCAAATAATATGCAGAAATGCCCTATCAATCTACTACCTGGAAAACAGATAACATCGATGTACCTACAACATAATGGTATTCACTGGCATCTCCCCCACCTACTTTTGTGTGGGAATTAGGAGAGACTTTTCAAAAGTTTAGAGCTATAGAACACAACATAACCAACTGCACATGCTGTGTGTCCCAAACACATTTATGAAATGTTTAAGTTAGGGATTTTAGTAGGTTATTAGCAGTTGGTGTTGGGAGCAAAAAGCTACATTTCTCTAAAAACATAAATCATGTAAACATAGTCATAAACATTTTTATGAGTAGGTTTTTTATAAAGCACTGTATTGACATGAGCTAAGAAGCAGATTAAGTATTAAAGTACATCCAAGGTGTGGCATCATATCAGTTTACCCTTAGTGGCAGTTACACTTACACAATTAGAGCAAATTCTCTATCAGCTTCATCATTTGAAATCAGAAGCTTATGACAAGGCTAAATTCTACCAAGTGATTCTGAGGGAAGAAAACCCGGTGGACAACTTACAGTCTGAGCTCTGTAACTGCATGTGAAGTCACTACAGGGAAAAAAATAAAGTAACAATTTTCAAACTACATAATTATGAAATCCACAATGTACAAAGGTGGTGCAAGTGTTGTGTCTTGAGCACTGTGCCTCAGAGTATTTCAAATATTTGTCTGACCTAACTCTGCATTTATCCTTTTTGCATTAGCAATCAATAAAAAAAGACAGGGGAGAAAATAAGTATCTGGGTAATAATTTCACCTTGGGCAATCAACATTCATATTCAGCATTAATATTCAGGAAATGCCCCAAGTCTCAATCATTAATGATTAAGTATCACCACACCCTGGAATATTTTACTACATATCTGTATTGACATCATGAGATCCAAACTTCAAACGTAATTGCTTGCCATTTTAAAGATCTTCTCGGAATTAAGGGACTCTCACTACAACTCTACACAGAAACTCTACCTCTGTGCCAAGGCAACAGACAATTGAATTATTAAAAAAGCTGTAGAGCCTCGACTTCCAACACTTCAGCAATTTGAGGACATATTAGGATATTTTAAATATAAAGGATCACCTTCTGGAAGACTAAATTTAGCATGTTTAAGCCTTAGGCTACGAGGGACTCCCTGTATTTAATGAGAAACAATCCTTTATCATTTCACCTCACAGTGCCATATATTTGCTACACAACCTTCCAAAATATTTACAGCTTCACTCCTGAGCTTACACAACCCAGCTCTTGGTGAACACTAAACACATGCAAATGGCTCTGGGGATTCCAAACCACCCCTGGACACCCAGTATGGCAGAGGAATCCCATGTTCCAATTCCATGACAGCCTCCTCAGCAGGCACCTGCACACAGAGCCCAGGGAGGTGGGACAGCAGAGGCTGCTGGCAGGTACCTGCAGCCCTTCCTGGCTCCTGCACCAGCTCAGACACAGCCCTGAGCAGAGGTGGGCTGGACACCCCCTCCCACTGTACTCACACCCCACAACACAGGAGTGGCTGCTGAGTCCTGGAACAGGCAGTTTCTAAGGAGGGATTTAACCCTTCCTCACAGATGATGCTCTCCTGCCAAACCCCTTCAGATGAACCAGCTACACAGGGTCCTGCAAGCTGCCTTCCACCAAATCTTAATCCATTAGATTCCAGAGAATTCAGGAGTTCAGCTACATGCAGATACAATTCCACCACAATCACTTCTGTAACACGAAGCTTCTCAAAAAAGCTGTCCCTGAAGCAGAGATTCTGATGTTTAAATGTTTGCCACCTTTTGTAGTATCATTAAAGACACGGGAAAAAAAAATCTGAAGTAAGTCATGGATTTACTCTCATTTTGCAAAAAAAGGACCTTTATTTTGTGACAAAGATGTTCTCCCCGAAGTAACTGGGTGTCCCTTTTTATTGAAACAAAAGCTGGACTAAAGAGAAAAGCAAAAAGCAGTGAGATGTATCAAATTAGAGGACACACTTGCTTGAAAACCTAAAGTTTAAGGCACTGCAGCCATACTGAATATCACTACATATACAACTACTATACAAAGGGTTAATGTACAATATGTAGCTTTTAATTGCCATAGATAACTATAGTTAGAGTTCAATAAATTGGTAGAAGGATTATAGTGCAGTTTTATTACTACCTCCAACACTTTTACCGATGTGCTTATTACTTTTTTTACAGCATATTGCTCTTGAGCAACCACTTTATAATATTTACCCTTTTAAAACTAGGTATACAGAGAATACATATATATATAAAAGGGCAACTAAGTTTACATGGCAACACTGGTGCAGCAACTAACACATCACTTATATATACATATATATATAGTAATTACACACACCTTGCACAGACAAACCTACTTACAAGCCTAGAGGCAGGAGGCAGCTGCCAAAATCCATGTATTTTATGCATTACAAAAAAAGCATGAAGTAGGACTGGTCTTTTTCTCTCAGAAGATGAGGATAAAAATACCACCACTACAAACAGTTTTTGTATACACATCACACACACAGAGACTATTTTTCTATCTCTAAATTACCTCTATTAGCTGCAGTATGTCAAAAGAAATTTTAGTCCAACACAAATAAACCTTAGAAGTTGAACGTGGTAAAAATACTACATAACACTGGGATGCTCTTTCATTATGTTTTAACCATTTCCAAGTGTAGTTCTTTTGTCTGCATTCCTTAATTCAATTTATCCTTAAACCTAGAACGATCTAGGTATTGTTTCTAGTCCTCACATTAAAAGCAACAAGTAACCTACCACCAGCTGACTCAAACCCACTGCACTGAAGAATAATTCACCACTCCTCACACACAGAGCAAAAAACAACTCCTCAGGCATTCACTCCTTTGGGTCTGTGATGCAGATGAACACACAGACTGTAATTTAAAATGTGTATGTTCTCTGAGTAACAGCTCCAAGTATCACACTACCTTCAAAACACCTCACCCTCCTGGGGAAGCAGGAGGGCAGGAAGTCTCCTCGCAAGGATAAGCTGTGAATTTGCCCACTGAGCCTTTGTTTTTTATCTGCATCACACAGAAAATGCCTCCTATATTATCCTGTCTAGTTCTGTGTCAGAACAGAAGCCTCTTGACCAAAGCACCTCTGTGGACAAGCAGTGTGTACACACAGGCTGAGCACAAAGCACGAACAGCCTCGCTGGGTCTGGAGCGTGTCTGACACGTGTGTCTGTTTTCCATGGACACCGAGGGTGCAATTCAGAACACATCCTACTCTGTGTATAAATTGACATATCTCCATTTCTCACAGTTTGCAGCACATCCATTTTTTACTACTCTCACCCAGAAGTGGAATAAGCATGTTTCTAAAACCACCCTCTTCGGGAAAAAATGTGAAGGGAAAGATTAAACTGGGACCAAAAGTCCCCCAGATCAGAACTTGTGGGATAGCTTAAATCTCTGATTAATGGCACACAACTTGGTAATTCCAGGCAGGCTGTGACCAAGGGAAAGTGAGTGTTTACAGTGTCTAGAACCTGCTTTAAAACAAAATGCATTAAAATTGATTACTGCTTTTTAGAAGTTAGTTACAGAATTTAAAACTACCTTTCCACATAGGCAGTCGGTGGCAATGGTGTCCTGGACTAAAATGAACTCAGATTAAGGCAAACTTCATTCACATACTTTCTAACTTCAGCGTGTCCACAATTATGTTGCTTTAGTCAGTCTACACGTAATATAGAGTTTTCTTTTTGAACAGAAATGAAGCTATCATAGAAATGTAACAATCTAAAACCCAGAATCATTTTCCCAAATCAGCTTTCATTTGCATCATTACATCCTTTTCTTTGGTAGTTTGTTTGCTGCTCAGATCACATTTCCCACGGGAGACAGAATATAAAAATAAGCTCTATCTATTGCTTTAGAAGCATTACAGCATTATAAAGTAATAAAGGACCTACACACAAACTATCAAACTTCTAATTTGGAAGGCCTTCCTGGTGATAAATATCTTAATGAAACTCAACACACTGCAGGTGCATCTGCATGAAATGAATAGATAGTGCTGGCTATGGATCAGCAAACACACAAAGAAAAATCTTCCAAAACCCTCCAGTTAATCTGCCGTTCAACCAGAAACAGGGGGAATCAATACAGGTCAGAGAAAGAAATACGTATACTAAACTAACTCCTGCACTCTTGGGACTGAATCCTGCCCTCTCCTCTTTGAAGCATAAACATAATTGTGCTTCACTCACTGAAAGGAATAAAATACTCTTTATTTAATAATCTTACGGTTGCTTGATTAGTGCTTGGAAAATAAAAAGCACTACTTAAGTGTTAAGTATTACTGGCTTTTTCAGAACATCAGCTCCAAACTCGCCACTCCCCATTTCCTTCTCTCGTAACTCTCTTCATTCATGTCATCAGAAGGCATCTTATTTTCAGCAACAACTACTCACTTCTTCTTCTTTTTTTTTTTTTTTTTTTTTTTTTTTAAGTGCTGCTGGATGTGCAGAACTACTGTTGAGGTTGCTTGGCAACCAGTGAGACATATCGGAAAGAGAGATAAGGTCCAGAATGAATGGAATTGAAGAGAACTATATTTGGTTTCATTAAGAGATACTAATGCACTCAAAACTATACCAATCTGAATTATCCACACTAAGGTGAAATTTTGCTATTTTTTTTCCAAGTACTGACATCCATAATCACAGAGTAGCACTAAATCCAGCCAGTACCTCCTCAGGCACATACATGTCTGCCTCCACAGAACAGACTCCAGAGTCAGAGCTTTTACCTGGGTTAGCAGTTTGGTACAGCAAGGAACAGTTAGGTAACACAAATATTTAGTAAATATTTTTAAGACTCTTAGGCCAGAGAGTATAGCTGAATACTTCAGTCTGCCCTTCAGGGCAACACAAGCCCTTGTCCATACACTTCAGTATCATGATGAAATGTCAAATACAACAATTACTCCCAAAGGTCACAATTTGAAACTAGATGAGACTGAGCACTCAAGACTCCTGCAGTGGCAGAGAACTGCTTACAAGAAGATTGTCCTAATAACTGGTGGTCAAGAAAGTCTTGTGCAGCAGAAGATGGAAACATGCCTAGCAGCTCCTAGTGAGAGTTTCTTTCTTATCTCAAGCTCTTCAACCAACTTTATCTACATCACGTGAGCAGGAATCAACCAGTCTGGCACAAAAGAGGATCTTCTAACATCACCTCAGACCATGCCCAACCTTTGATGCTTTGGAAGAAGTGAAAACAGTGACAGAAATCAAGCAGCATGTTATCTGAAGGGAAAAAGCCAAAACTGAAAGTCAGCCCCCACACTCCCCTCTCCCTTTGATGCCTGCAGGCAGACACAGGACTGAAAGGTTTCAAGGCTCCACATACCAACACAGAATTGCACAGACCATAATAATGTTCAGATCACTAAAAGCAGGAATAGAAGCCCACAGCTGCACAGGCAGTGGGTAATTCCAACACATGCACAGGCTTTGTGCTTCCCAAGGCCACAGTGGCCACCCCGAGCATCAGGAAAGTTGAAGCTTCAGAAGGTATTTGAAATGTATTTTTAAAAACCCCTGTTATGTCCCTAAGATTGCTTAAATGAGGCTCCCTCATCCCCAACAAATTATTTCAATTAAAATCTCTCTAATGCTAAGAAGTCAATCTCACCCTTGCCTTCATTTTCAGGTACCTTTCTCGCACAGCACTACCATGAAACCACATCTGGACACCCCACTTCTGAATCCTGGGTAACTCCTGTGACGTGCCTTTCAAGTTCTCTCCAGTAATTCCACATCCTTCATGAAGTGGAGACACCAGCGTGGAATAGACTATTTTAATAAGACCCTTATCAGTGCTGGAAGTCCCCTTTATTACTTATGTTTCACTTTTTCTTTTTTTAGGCATCCAAGGCTGCATTTGCCTTTTTGCCACAAAAAAATCCCAAACCAGACTAGGGTAATTAACTAATTGGCTTTCAAGTCCTTTCCCAATGTTACAGATACAATCTACGTTCTGACTCCTGCGGGACTGCCTCGCATTAAAACAAATTTCTGAAGTACAACTTAAAAACGTTATTCAGATCACCCCAAAAAAATAACCTGACCCTCCCAGCAATAACTACACAGCCAGTCTGAAGAGAGGGGTTTCAGGTGGGATTGGGCCAGCAATCCAAGGAATGATTTTGTATGTGTAACCACTGGATGGATCTGTGGGGGTTTTCCAGAGGGGTCCCACTGCTTGCCTCTGGTAACCCCTGCACCAAGAGATCTATCAGAAAGGCAGTTTCTACATTCCTGTAACACAGGCACTGTTAATGCCACAGGAGACAGTATTTAAAATCAAAATATAATATTACATCAAATACCAAACCAGCTAATTTTATCAATCAGATCTCTAATATTTCCAAAAAGCACAGGTTCCTTCAGTGAGATCTCACTATATGTGAAAGTAAGCTGAACTTTAAGGATCTTCTTCCTATAGATCCTTGTTGCAAGAAACCAGAGTAAGGAATAATAATAAATTAAAATGCTCATATTTGATGTCAAGCATCTGGGCAATCTCTAACCTCAAGCAATAGAATTTCCCCCCTTTTTCTAAGAATTATAAATAAATTAACATTGGCGTTCCCCATAGTTTCTCACAGGAAATCCTTTGGGATTCTTGTCCATTATCTACTGAAAATATCTATGATCCTGATATTTTCCCTTCTAACAGATACTAAGCTTCCTTTTCTCTTTGCAACACTACACAGGATGGAAACATACTTTCTTTGGTAAGGAATAAAACATAAAGAATGTTTCTACATAACTAAGTATAATTTTCCTTTTTGCATTTGGTAAAAAAAAAATCTATGTCCAAACAATACTATTAAAAATTAAGTGAAAAAAAAATTACTGTTTTTATATTGCATGAAATTATCAGAATGGAATCTATTAATTTCAGTTAAGAAAACAGAGGTCTTGGCTGATTCCAGTTAATCCCAGAGAAAAATATATTTTAAAAATCTATCCATTATGAATAAACCTGTGAGGAAAAAAGCCAGACAGTGCTGCCTGCATAACTCCAAAGTGTTTTTTTCCCTATGATTGCACAAAATGTGCAGAAATGTTTGACTAAACTCACTCTTCTTTACTTATTTCTTGCCCCTTATTTTCCAGTGGTGGCAAAAAGGTACTGAGGTAACAATGCTATGAAGTTCTTTGATGATAAATATAAGGAAAGTAAACATATGATTGCATAAGTTGCAATTACATAAAGTGAAAACTGTCCAATTAAGTGAAAGTAAAACACACAGAGAGACAGCACGGAGCATCCCAAGTTCCTAAGAGTTTGGGGAAATTTAAATCCAGTGACACAGTTCCAACTCAAAAAACTAACAGGCAAAATAGTTACATTTCAGATTTTTAGGTGTTCCACATGTAAGTTATGGAACATGTTTTTATCTACAGTGTTCAGCATAAGCAGGATGTGTTCTTAGGAGTAACTATTTTGAAACAACCTTAATCATTTTGACATAGCAAAAGTAAAAGGTTGCATCAAATTTCCGGGCATCTATTTGAGTGTTCTTCAAACCCCAGCAATGAAAATCCAGTAACTTCCCACACCACAGAAATTTAACAACTAAAAACCCTAAACAACCCCAAAAAGCAAATCTCCCAGGAAGTTGTGTAACGCGCCTGCTGCAAAATACATTGAAAGAAAGTACTAGAAAACTTAAATTTTTTTACTGACACTGAGCTCTGCAACTGTTTTGTTAAATATTTGAAAGTGAAGAAAGTGCAGCACAGGAGAACCAGAGCAGCTCTGCCTGAGCTGCACGTGGACTTGGGGCTTGTGGAGCAGATCAGGCCTGAGTGTTTCCAGCTTTCCTGGGAACCCCGAGTTCTTAACTGAGCCTTTCTCCTTCCAGTTTTCTCTCTCATTTAAAGAAAAAATAATTTTCCTCAGCTTTGCATTGTACTTACAGTTTTTTTCATGAATAATGCAGTGCTGTTATTACAGTCTCATTTCAGGAATCCAAAAGAACTAATGATATTCAATAAGATCTTTTTCAGCAAATGTTCTTATGATAACTATCTTTTGGTTACTAAAGAGTTATTACAGCTGTACATTTTCATATTTTTCTCAAATGATCTTAACCAGCAACACAAAATACGTGAAGCTATGCCAATCACTGTTATGCAATTAAATTAAAATTCATGAAACCAACTAGTTTAATTTTTCCACAGTAATGCCACATTAAACCAAATTTAGTTAGAATATTTATTTTAAGTCAAAACAGGCACTACACATAGTTTTCCGAAGTTACCATGCTAAGTGTCCCACTACAGATTTTTATCTAATTAAAAAAAAATTAAATAAAAATCAAACAAGATACGAGCAAGGCATCCTTTGTTATTATAGACTTAAGGAAGAAATTTACTTCAGGCACCCAGTGCCTTGCAACATTTTTTTATTAATATGAGAATCTATATTACATATATATTTATATGTATTACATTTACATTATATACATATTGACTGTACTGTCAAAACAGAATAAAAATGTCTTAACTTGAAGGAAACAAAAGCCTGTGTATGCACACAGACCTAGAGACAAGAAGAGAGTACTGAAATCACAGTGATTAAGGAGGCAGAGGTAAATCCCCCAGCAGGCTGGGAAGGTGCTGTTCAAGGCTAAATGTAAGGTCTCCTGGGACTACACCAAAGCTCAGAAGGAAACCCTGCACACCTCTGCCTGCTCCATTAGCTCACCCACCACTCCTGGGAGGGCTAATTATTTTCTGGTGCCTTAAATAAAAAGGGAAGCGAACACAATGACTTATTAAATGGCCCTGTGGAGAATACAGTCAGCAACAGGTAGCTCAGAGAGAAGGTCACAGGCTTTTCTGCACTCTTGTAATAGCGAGCACCTTAAACCAAAACATCTCATTAAGATATTCCACTACTACATTTCTCAAAAAGTCGACAATTTTGCCTCTTAGCTGTCAAAAACAGACCTCGGTGTATTGCTGTTTCTGAGTAAGCAAGCTCAGCAATAAACAAATAATTCTAATTAACTGAATGTTTACAGTTGTAGAAATAACTATTAAAAATGCAGCTCATTTCCACTGTATCCTAAATAACTGCATTTACTATTAACTCAAGGTTCAGCTGTCCAAGTAAAATGCAGGGCATGTTATTTTTGACATCAGGATTCAAGTTATATTAAAAAAACCCCACCCCTCATCAGTGGAATTTCCTTCATTTCAACTTGAGAGCTTTGAATGACCAGGATCAAGGTGAACAATTTCTGCACCTCAGCCCTTCATCAGAGATGGGACCTGGGCAACCCTAATACACAAACAGATGATATATCTAAAAATAAAGAGAGAGAGAGAGAGAGAGAGAGAGAGATTTGCCTGCTGGATTATACTTCAAAGCATCAGCTCTGCCTGCCTTGATCTAGGAGACGCTCAGGAAGGATGCTCAGGAAACTGGAACAACAGCAGTGTTTTCACTTCCAAAAAAAATGGCTCAGAACCCCAAAATCTGCTCCCCCAGCCCAGGAGAACAACACAGGAGCTCAGCAACCAAGGAAACAGGGAGACCACACTCATATCTAAAAACACAAGGGTTTAACAAAATGAAACTGAAAAAATGGAATGACTGGCAACAGGTAAAATGTAGCTCTGTCATGAAGTAAGAGCAATCTTCAGGAATTGCAATGATGTGAAGGTACAGTTTTAACACCAAAAAGGTAAATTCCATGAGCTTCTTAAGATGATAAGCAGCATTCTGTTCATATATAAAGTAATTCCAAAGTCCATCTGCATAAATTAATAAAAACATTTTTTACTGGGAAAAAAATCAAAGTACTGCCCAGTTTGCCCCTCCAAAATATATGGGAAATAAGAAATATAGTAAGATGCTATAGAGGAAAATTCTTCACACAGTACTGATTCTGTAACACTGGATAAAGAAAAGGTAACCATTCTGCACAGCTAATTATTGAGAAGACTTGGTGAAAACCTGAAAAAACACACTGCATTTTTTTCAGAAAGGACACTGAAGTGTAGGATATAGATATTTAATATTCTCCACAGAGAGCTATATTTTTAAGTATCTAAAGGTTTTTTGCAGTATTTAATACAGTTTGTTATTTATTAAATAAGTTAAATAGAATATGATACATTGGCTTATACTAGTAGATGTTTGTTTAAGATAAGAAAATGGAGAAAAACACACCACTTCCACTTTAACTCATGAATGTGCAGAGTAAAAGCTTCTGGAAAATGTTAACTTACATCAACTTGAAAGAAATGGGAGCTGAGAAAAAATGTTAGAAAAAATATTAGGAGTGAACTGAGGAAGAGCAAGACTTTTTTTAGGTCTTTTCTATGTCTCACTATCTCAGATACTGTTGTCCAACCAAAATTGAAGAAGGGTTGGGGGTTTTTTGTTGCAGAAATTCATTTCCAGAAATGAAAATCAGAGGCTGAGTAGAAGAGAGACCAAAATCAGTGCTCCAGTGAGGGAAAGCAGTAAGAGTTCATGTAGATCTACACCAGCTGACTTTGTCCAGGTAGCAGGAAAAGCAGAAAGAGGAAGATAAAGGGCAGGACTATGCAGGAATATTTAGGAGTCAGTGATCCAGGGAACATCAGGGCCATGGACTAGAACAAGGACTGGAGGAAACAGGAGATCCTGGAAGGCTCCAGGTCCCCAGAGGAACTGCAGATGCTGCAGGGGACTGGGAGGGACTTGCAGAAAAGATCCATGAGACAGAACAAGTCACAGAAACCTGACTCCATCAGCTCAGCTACCCACTGAACAGTTTATTTTCTGGATTGGGAAAGTAAAAGGAAATGCGGAAATTTTGTAAAACAGCATTCATTTTCATTTGTTTGTTTTCACCAAAACTAATGGGTAAAATCCCACATCTACCATCAAAAGTCAAAATCCTCCCAGACCCATTCACAATGTTTTCCACATAGTTAAGTCTTAAACTCTCTTCTGTCTCTCTCTTCAGCTTCTCAGGTTACATCACTCATGCTTATTCTGCTATTCATAGTTATTGCTCTCCAAGCTCTCTACAACTCTAACTATAAAGCTTCCTACGAGGTTGATAGCTGCATACTTAAAAAGCTTTTGAGAAATTTAAACCTCAAAACAAATAAAACTACTGCCATATTTTTGGCCAGTCCCTTTACATGCCAAGTCATGTCTGCAACATATGCAAATTTAGCTTAAGGGATGAGTTTACTACTGGGTTTTTTGTTGGTGGTTTTGTTTGGTTTTTTTTTCCCCCTAAATCAGAAAACTGAAATATTTAACTAAAACACAAATGTCAAGTTGCAAGGCCAGAAACAGTAATTCAGAGGACAGAGAGCTCCCATCATGTAACAACACAGAACTGGAAGTTTAAATACTTCTTTTCTGGGAGAATTCAACATTTCCCAACCATTAAATGCACGTTTTGCTACAAGTAACACCATGTTTCCCATGAAATAATCAAAATAAAGAAATTTTTATGTTCAATTCCCCCTTCCCTTCTTTCACCTAAGTAACAGCTTCTTGAAAAAGCAAACACACAAAACAGGCATTTGAAAATAAAGCAGAATGTAAAAATGGAAGTCAATGCTTTCTTTGAACGCTGTGCTGTCATACCTCCACTGATGGTTAATCTGAGCCTACCACGAGCATCTAAAACCAGATAAAACCAACCAGCTTTTTAGATTTTTGATTCCTTCATACACTGCTTTTCTGTAATACTTTCAGGAACCCAAATAACATCATTTTTCACCCTGAAAAAAAAATGCACTTCACTTGCACATGGAAATATTTTAATGGCTTGACTTCAGAAAGCCCCTGAGCAAGGTGAAGGAGTTACTCCACTGACTATTAGAATATTCAACACCACGGTGTGTTAACAGTCTCTGCCAAATAAGGACCAGTGTAGGCATTTATAAACACCAGAATTTTCTGAGAGGTCACCTTACAATATTAAAAAAGAAAATCACACCTGAACAGGAGATCTAAATACAAACCATCTACACATGATCCTAATGGACAATGTCTTATCTCTTAGGGCAAGACCCTACAATGAACTTGAAAAAAACCCCAAAACTTAAAAGTTTTTTTTTCCTTTATTAACGTTAACAAAATATTAATACTGCTTCATTGAGTTCAGATTTTCACAGAGCAGAATCTTCCCTTTTGTAGAAATAAAAGTATTTCCACAGAAAAGATAATTTCAAGCACATAAACACTACATTAAACGTCCTAACAATTCAGGAATTTCTTTCTTGCTTAGGTGGTTTAACATCACCAGATATTACCTTCCATTCTTTCCAGGTTGATGGAAGTTTTATTTAACATGCATAAACATTTTGCATAAACTTTTACAAGCTGTATGGAGTAGTCAATTCTTATTCATAATATTTATTTGCTGGCATATTTTTTGTCGTTTGACAAAACTCAATTACACAACTGTGTCAGTTCTTAGGACAAGACCTAAAATTGACTGAAAACAAATGCTGCTCCCCTCTTCACCCACACCTTCTCTTTATGTTCTATGGCACAAATTTTGATCAAAACCCATAACTAGTTGTTCAGCTGGAATGGAAGTTTTCATAGTCTTGAGCAGACAAGTACACACAAATTTTCCAGCACAGTGACACCTCATCTGTGCCCCGGAAAAAGAGCTGAGAAAAAAAAAATGCTCTCTGCCTCAAATGTGCAGAAACCTCTAATATACACTGTGATGCAAAGAAAGAAAGAAGTGGGGGGAGGGAAATCACACTCCCCCAAACCTTCTCCCCCCCCCTCCAATTTTCAATGTTACTCAAACACCAGGAAAAAATTACTTTTGTTGCCAGTCAAGTAAAACACAATAAGGTCTGTTTGTTTCTTGGCAAGGAACTGATGGGACCATTCTAGAAATAGGGGTTGGTTCACAAATGTAAAGAAACTGTAAAAATGGAGCCCTAACGTTTGTGTACACAAACTAATATGAGCCATTAGGAGGGAATTCATTATTTTAGAAGACTCAGTTATAAATATTATACTTTTTCCTCGCTCATAACAGTAACTTCCCTTCCGTAAAATCACATGCATAGAAAGACCAAAGTGAAAAAACCCCCCACATTAGACAACAGAAAAGTTACGAAGACCAAAGTCTTTTCAGTCACAAGAGAGACTAACACTGACCAAAGTGTCCATATAATATCATTTACTGGTTTGTGTGAAATAATGATGGTAATGCAGTTCAACATGTATGAAGAAAAAATTAGATACCATCAATGACTGCTTTTCCTTCCTCCCAAACTAACTACTAAATCTAGGTGAGAAAAGAGAAAATGTTCAAAACCTGTAAGAAGGTGACTTGGCTTTCTAACTTTCCCACCAAGAGAAAGTAATTTTTAAAGCACAAGAGAAATGCAAATACATTTATCATCTAAGTCCTGGAAATAAAGCTATTCATCTCTGCTTCTGCCTTCACCATCAACAGACTTGATAAATATACAAACTCCTATTCAACACTTCAACATATTCATTTAAGAAAGTGTCAGCATCATAAAACACTGTTTGGGAAATTGAGGCTGAGAAGCATTACCTGAAAATCCCTATAACCTCAAGACTTCCTGAATCCTAAATATTATCCAAACTTACTAATCACAAAGGCACATTCCCCATATTTGTCAATCTTTGTAGTGGATTTCGTAAGTCACATTTCAACCATTTATTTCTATTTAAGTATTTCTGCTTGTCCCAGTTTTTCCCATGACACTTCAGAACTGTCTATCGGCTGTGCCAATTCCCGCTTTCTAAAGTCGTGCATGACAATGACCCTCTCCTCAGAGTCTGTCAGCCAAAGCCACAGCGATCACTGAGGGGAAAGATGACTTAAAAAAATTGAAAGTAAGTGAAAGGCCGTCACAGAAGCAGAGGAGCCCTGCCTCGAGATACCAACTCTTTTCTGTGTTTTTTCCTCTTCAGCCTGAGCAACACATTTAATTCTTCCAACTATATTCCTTACTACTCCTTTCCTCCCTTTCCCGTTTTTAGTCCTTTCCTGTTCATAAAGACTGCCATCTGAACAGCCAAAAAGAGAGGGGTTTAGCTCTCCTTTATCAGTGGACACTCACAAAACACTGTATGCAATAGCAGAGACTACTCCTCTGGAACAGCCTCATGAAAAGACAGTTTAGAGGAGGGAGGAAAGGAAAGGAAGGGAAGTCACAGGCTTCCTGCTATTAAAAGCCAAATTTAAACCCTTTCTACATCAGAAGGGCCTCTGTTGTTGGCTGTAGTGCAAAGAGTAGAAAATTTGGTTGATACGGCATCTTCATTATGCTTAAAAGGCAGCTCTTCCATGTTACAGATGAGGAACACTGGAAGTGGGGAAGCCACACTCCCATTGTTTATGGAATTGCTGCAGGAAGAGATCAGAGGACAGCATGGCCACCTGAAGCCATTCTGCAGGAGCCAGAAGGGGGCTAAGCCCTTCCAAAACACTCCATCCAAAAAGCCTGTGCTGCAGAGCATGCCTTGCCCCTCCAATACTCTACTCCACTTCCCACACACCACCTTCACAACAGGGACAGAAAAAAAAAGAAATACCTTTCTGTCTCTAATTCAACTACAGATCATGAAAGGAACAGAGAAAAAAATGGAACAGTCTTTGCTGTAGTTAACTTGCCTAGAACTTTAACCACCTTCACATTCAATTTAGCTTTAACTATTCAGCACATTAATTACCTGGAACACTTGATTCCATACAGTTCCTCAAATAATTAATTAGCTAAAGGGATTGAGGAGTGGAGTCCCAGAGGAAATTCTTCTAGTTTTGTAGACTACAGAGATTTCACCTTGTTAAATGCTACAACAATTCACCTAAATGCACACAACAACTGTCCCTTCAACTATTTAGGGGCAGAATCCTAAAACCAAAATAAGTAAAATCCCCTCACACCCACTGGAGTAGGCCAGAATTTCTAGCACTGGGTATCCTACCTAGTCACCTGAAAGAAAAACATTTGAGTAACACCAAATAAAAAACTTTTGATTCCTTTGTTAGTAGCACACTGGACATTTTTCCCAACAGGTATCCTCTTTCTGCCACAAACAACAACTGGTCACAGGGCAACCAAACCAAAGGGAAACAAGTTTTAGACAGGACTTTAAACTGGATTTCTCTCAGCACACCAATAAGCTGCTCCAACTGGAATAATTCAGAACTACAGTTACGTCCATTACACCAACATCAAAACAAGTCTCCTCATCTCCAGCACAGTATAGTTTTCACCAGCACGCTGCTGTTATTCATGGCATCAGCTGTGGTGTTGCAGGCAAACATATTTATGCTCCAGAAAGACTGATCAGGACATCAAGAGAAGTAATGCTTTACTTTTGCTACCCTTCCAAAAAACCTCCGTGCTATCTCTCTCGTTTGCTGAATCCCACATCATTTTTCCACAAGGTAAGCAGGATAAAAAGGGAATGAATCCAGCAAAATGGGTAACAGGGAATGCAGGCCAACATAGGGAGCAGTCAGTTACTTGGAAGAAAATACAAGTTACTTAAGGACATGTGTGTAACTTGCAAAAATTTCAAAACACTGGAAAACAGCCTTCTCCCCCCTGTAAAGTGTATGTTATGATCCACTGATTGTTTTTGGCAATAGAAACCTAAAATGATGCATTATAACTTACTTCTTGTACATTTTAGAACACTGGAAAACAGCCTTTTCCCCCCTGTAAAGTGTATGTTATGATCTACTGATTGCTTTTGGCAATAGAAACCTAAAATGATGTATTATAACTTAATTCTTGTACATTTTAAATACACCACTCCTTTATTTGATTTTTTTTATGCACCTCAGCGTTCCAACACGTAGGACCCACAAAGGGACAAAGCACAAAGGACTCACTGCAAGACCGAATGCCAGGGGCAGGTGGACAATCCACGGTTCCTGAGCTGCAGGGACCTTCCCTGCAATTCCCACGTGGCTCCCGCAGCGGGACACGCTCTGTGAGTGGCAGCAGGGCTGTGCTGGCACGGGGCTGCTCCGTAATCCAAACCCCCCTGCTATGAGAAGGCAGAAGCCAGCAGAGCCTCCTGAGGCCAAACCTGCCATGTTGCCCTGGATTCCAGCTGCACACTCGGCTCTGCCCAAACCCACCACGCGCAGCGGGACGCTCGAGGAACACACCGCTGCTGCGAATGCCAGCGTGTCCCAGCCCTTCTCCAGCTCTGAGGGGTCTCTGGGCTCCCAGATTCCCACAAATTTGGGCTTGCAGCTTGCAGGGTTGAGAAGGTCATCCGCCCACGTAACACACCGTTCATTACCCAGCATCGTTATCTCTTTAAGAGCATCGGTGCGCTTAGAGAACTTTGAACTGCGTTGGTTAAACGGATTGACGTTCTAAAACGCACCAGGGATCCTCCACTTGCACTTTCATTTACTTTTTAGTTAGCACACAAGGTTGAAAGCTGCTACATCCGAGTCAACTCATCTGAGTCAACTCATCTTGTTATTAAAGACATCCTAAAAGACCTGTGCGCCTTAAAAGGCGCACAGGTCTTTTAGGATGTCTTTAATAACAAGAGCGGACAAAACAATGGAGACAACTCATCAGAGCTTAAAACATGTAGCACAGAATGTAATTTATTATGAATCAGTCTGAACTTTCATTCAAAAGATGGTGCACCTTATCCTGAACCAGCATTTGGTGATTAGGAAGAAGTACTGTCCAGGCTCCTCAGCTGAACTTTTAGCTCAGACATTCTTACTCAGTAATTAACTACGGGAAGACCAGTGAAAGCTTCATCTTCCCAAAAAAGGTAGGATTAACAAAATAGATGATACCACTAAAAGCTAGAGGATGACAATACAAACTGCTATGCTTGACAACAAGCAAGACAAAACCAGAAATATAATAAAAAAAATTAAAAAGAAACATTTAAAATTAAACACAGAGAATAAGCTTTGAAATTTTAATACTTTCATTCAATTAGAATTAATTTAGCAGGTTTTGGGATACACACACAGATGCTTGCAGGCATAAACTACCATGCAGAAGAATCTCTTCTTACTGTCCAGCAAGGTTAGACAAAAAGTTAGCAAACACAAATCCTTCTCAGATGAAAACCAAAGATAATCCATTTTTCCTATCTTAATGCCATTCTCCTCCTCACGACTATCAAATAACTGAACAGATACTACGTGTAAAAAATAAAAGCTTTTAGAAACATAATTTAACACAAACATCTGGACAAGAAAATGCAACAGAAACTCCAAAATTCATAGTACGGTTTCATTTTGTGAGGAGGTGGAAACTAAAGCCTTACTTATTCTAAATAAAGAAAATTGCACTTATTTTGTACACTGACACAAGGCCTGTTTTCAGCAATATGAATCCATGTGCTATAACTGAGGTAAATCAGTGTCAGCCATGTTGTGAAAGAAACTGCAGTTAACAAACACACAAAACTTAAGCTACGCCTTGATATATGTAATTTTATATTGCTGGATCTCACTTAAGATTGGTGCCTGACTTCTTCAACTGAATGTCTATTAATCTAATTTAAAAATGGCACATCCAAATTCTAGAGACAGTGAAACAGCAGCAAGAAGAAAACACACCAAGCAATCAAACAGCAGCAGTGACTCTGTGCGGTGCACAGGCGGAAGGTACGCTGTAAAGTGAAAAAGCAAATGCACTTACTCAGCATTAAATCCATTCACGTGCAAGATCCTCATCTGTTTGACTATTGTGCTTTTACCGGATTCACCAGCACCTAGAAAATGAAAGTAAATCAATTTCAGAAGGGAGCATGAGTGATTAAGGGACACACCAAAATTTTTTTCTTCAGGGTAAAAAATATCGAGAAAGTTGGTTTTCTCAGTGCAAGAGTGAAAAGTGAAAGAAATAATTGCCACTGGAAACTTCAGTTGTAGCTAAAAATAAATGCCCAGCTCAAGTCATGTGTCAGATCTGAATCTTGGATCATTTCACTGTCCGTTTTTCCAGTGACAACGTTAAAAGCAGACTGCAGTATTTGGAAAGAAAAAGGACAACTTCAACATTTTACAGAGAAGAAAACAGGGTACGTCACAACCTGGTTGCCTTGTCACTACTATCTGATGGAGGGAAAGACTGACTGAAGTCAATATTAAACCAAAGCATTTTTGTTAGATCCTTAAATTATCTTAAGTTTGGCTGCTGTTTATCATCACCCAGTCAAAGACTGTAACTTAAATCACAAGAAGTAAAATACGCACATCAGAAAACGGAAGGCATCCCTTTAAGCCTCCACCCACAGTGCTACAAAAACCTCCTTCTCCTATTTGTGTCTTGTAAGCAACCTCCCACCCTCTCTACACCTTCCAAAATCAACCCTATAGCACGAGGAAACGCAAAGACCACCTTCTGTGGCTGCCTGCTCCAAGGAGCCCCCCCCGCAGCTCAGCCCTGCTTCCCCCATATACCTGCAGCACAGAAACCCCCACTCCACTTTACTCCAGTTTCCATAAGTGGATGGATGCTATTTCTGCTGAGCTGCTCGGATGCCAGTGCACAGGGCAGCCCATCTGCCTATAGTACCCGTTTTTCCATGCACGCTGAACAACTCCAACAGCAGCATTTAATTGAGCTGCTCCACGCTTCCAGATCGGCAGCTTTCTATAGAAAGCAAACACATTTCTGCAAGAGTAGTAGCACAACCTGGCAAAATTTAGAAAGATTTCCCCTTAGCATCTCCTGGCTACTCGTCTACTCTTCTCACTAGCCTGTGTCTCGACAACAGGAGCCGTACATCTGTGGCAGAATGGGCAGGGAGGTACAGTTTGTATTTATAGGATGTCAGGCCTCTGCTAGCACACACTGACAGCACAAGCCTCCATTTTGAGCCTCATGTTCAAAACTGTGTTTTAGCAGTTATATTTCAAAGTTCATTTTCTGACAAACACGTTTCCCCCTCTGCTTTCTCCCTTCCTTTCCTTCTCCCCCGTGAATTCCCAACATAAAACCTGCTTGCACGTTTTGCCACTTTAATACCAGAGCCTCACTCCTTTTTCCTCTCCTTGCTCACTGATGTTTTCTAAGCATTTAGAGAGCAGTGTTTATCTACAACTCTTTATGCAAGCACCACTTCTCCCCTGAACTACTATTCTGTAACATACACCCTGTCTCTTCAGACAGACTGCACAAGGCACGTTTATTGCAAAGGTGGCAAAACTCATCAAGAATTAGTGTCTTGGGTTAAGATAGAGAGACTGGGTCCTCTTCGCAGCTCAGAATTATTCAGGAACAGCAGTATTTGCTATAGTCATATTTCCATTTAAAAATAATTAACTAAATTTCAGCTGTAACTCTAAATCACATCTGATATTTATAAGCGCTGGGAGCCAAAATCTTGACTTCACTTAGGCCAAGAACAGGGCTGGATAGTTGTTGCATTTGCTATAAACACATACGGTTTGGTATTGACACACCTGGGTTCTCTGGATCAGATACAACACCAGGGAACCAAAATGAAGTATTACATCTACATAAGTCTATTTCTATATTTGGCTGCTCGTTAAGGCCATATTCTTACCAACAGTTACACACACATTTAACTTCACCACCAAGGAGAGTTCCATTAATTTCAGTGAGACTGCTCGTGGCAGCGGGACAAGCACGTGTACAGTGGGGCCTGCAAGGAGCAGCATAAACCCGCTAGAATATTCAGCAGCTCTTTGTTGCTACTTGAATATGATTTGAAAAGATTAAGAATACTTTCAAAGTGCTTGACTTTCTATTTCATGTGTCTTATAAAGGAAACATAACATAATAATAGGGACGGGAACTGTTATATTTATTTTTTTACCAGTCAGTCTGTGTTACAGACTATCCACAATTCTTGACAGAAACTGTAACAGCTGAACTACCACTTTAAAACACACACACACACACACAGATGACCTTACTACCATCGCTAAACACACACAAATTTTTATTTACAAGTATCTGAACTATTTTTCAGCCACAAAAAACAACAAAAAACCCCACACAAAACAACAAACAAAAACCCAAAACAAAAGAAAACAAACAAACAAAACCAGAAAGAAATTCCAAGCAAGCCCATGATGTTTCTGTTTGCTGAAATTTTGCCTCTTACGAAAGCAACCCGTCTAATGACAAATGGTTTCTATGTATCTACGTAATGTTCAGCCTGAAATCTGGAAGTCCAAGACATTTCCCAAGAGCTGAAGTCCAAATTATCCTGTTAAAAGACTTCTGCTGGAGCCCTGGCAGGCTCCTCAGTGCTGCAGGTGCTGCTGTAGCCCCAGTCCCTCTCCATTTATGTTAAGTCTCTTTCTTCGAATGACTATTTGAAAGATGTTACTGGTGAAAGTACACTTCCAAATTCACAGCCTTCAAAAAAAAAAAAAATCTTTCTTTTCCCCCTTCAACGAAGGTTTTTTCAGCCCAGAACTGAGTCAGCTCGGCGAGGCCTACCCTGTGCTCCACACTACAGCCCTGCAGAACGTGCACAGGCGGTCCCTCGGCGTGACCAAAACAACCCACGGCTCGTAACTGCATCCGATCTTAAAAAACACTACTCCCAAATACGCCGAAATAACGAGCCTGACAAAACATTTCCTTGCTCCCCTCTATAACGATTTTTGGACCTTTCCCCTTCCTTGGGAAGCCACAACATGCGTTTCTAAATATATCTCGAGAAAAAAAACACGGGCAGGTAACCCGGAGGAGCGGCTGGAATCGCACCTGGAGCCGGGCTGTGCCGGCGCTCCAGGCGCGGTACCTCAATTCCTGGTGCGACAGCGCGGGGGGACGAGCCCTGCGGGGCCGGGGCTGTGCCCGCCCGGCCCTGCGCCGCTGCCCGGCCCCAGCGCGGCCGCGCTTCCCTCCGGGACAGACATCCTCCCTCCGTTTCCCCCAAACGATTCCCCGACTTCCTCCCTTCCTCTTCCTCCTCCTCTCCCTGGCCTGGCCGCACGTCCCTCAGCACCCCGAGCCGCGGCGAAAAGGGGAGCGGTGTCCGGCCCTGCCGCGCTCCGCTCGCCCGCGGCCGCTGTCACTGCCCTGCCCTGTTTATCTCCGGGGCTCCCCGCGGGCCCCTCGCCGCGGCATCGCCGGCCCCCTGCCCGCGCCCGCCCGAGGCCCCGCTGCCCGCCCCGCCGCGGCCGCCGCTCCCGTACCTGCCCCGGCCCCTCCCGCGGCGCCCCGGGTGGTGCCCGAGCCCTCCCCGCCGCTCCCCCGGCGCCCCCGGCCCCGCCGCCCCGGGCGCTGTAGCGGATCCCCGCGGCCCCGGGTGGGCCCCACCTCTGCCCCGGCCTCCCCGTGCCCGGGCTGGGGCCGGCGCCCCGGCGGGGAGGGCACGGCCCCCGGCCCCGCTGCCCGCGGCCCCTTACCCAGCAGGAGGAGCCGGTGCGTGGCCCTATAGACCTGCTTGTCCTTCTGCAGCTGCTTCTCGATCTTCTTGTTGGCCTCCCGCTGCGCCTTCTCCTCGTTGCGCTGATCCTCCGTCTTGCTGTTCCCTAAACAGCCCATCTTGGGGAGGGGAAGGCAGGGACGCGGGGCGAGGGGACGGGAGGCGGCCGGGGCTGCCGGGGGGAGGGAGGGAGGGAGGGAGGCACTCCCGGGCTCCCTTCTTCTTCCTCCTCCTCCTCCTCCTCCTCCCCCCCTACTCGCTGCTGTGGCGGCCGCTGCCCAGAGCCAGAGACATGGAGAGCGCCGAGCCCGGAGCCAGCCGAGGGGGGGCCGATAGCGATGACTTTGCTGCCGCTCCGCCGGGCCTCCTCCCCGGCAGCTGCAGCTGCCTCTCCTCCCCCGCCCCCCGCCGATCCCCTCGGCGCACCTTTCCCGGGGGGTGCGGAGCGATCCGCGGGGATCTCCGCGCCCCGGCCGGGCCGCCGGCTCCTTTAGAGGCAGCACAAATGCCCCCCCCCGCGCCGCACGCACAGGAACAAATCCAGCTTCAGTGCCACCCCCAAAAAAAATAATAATCCTCTTTAGATCCAAAGGCACGGGCTCCAGGCGCGGAAACCTCCCCAAATCCTCGGCGGGGAGGATCGGGAAACGTCTCTTCCTCGCCTCTCCCCCCGCGCCGCGGGGGTCACGCAGCCCCGGTCCCTTCCCTCGCCGGCCGCCGCAGCTCCTCGCCCTCCGGCCGCGGGTCCTTCCTCCCGCACCGGGGCGGGGGGGTCCAGTCCAAACCCCCTCCTTTTTTTTTTTTTTCTTTTTTTTTTTTTCCTTCTCTTCCTTGCCGCTGCTCTTTTTCACATGCGGTTTCCAGGCGGCTGAATCCTCTCGGCGACAAAAAAAAAAAAAAGGAAAAAAAAAAAGAAAGAAAAAATAAA